>CAJQZP010001507.1:1405000-1742500 GCA_907164705.1 Parnassius apollo | reverse complement strand
ATTATACATTTCATTAAACATATTTTTTAATTGTACAATTTTCTAGAGTTCTGGTTACAATACTTCCTTGAGGCGTTAGAAAATAAAAAAGAGTTGTTTTATCTCTATTATATTCCAATCATAACCCCAAAAAAGGCCAGGCAAAACTAATATCACGTGGTTATTATTTTTAAACATTACCCAAAATCATTTTACAAACGTTATGATTAAGCATCCACACCTGTGAAATTTATTTGCTGTACAAACACTTTTCGATGCGGGATTCGAACACGCAGCGTTACAGCCACTGCGCTACTGAGCCGAATTCCGATTGCCGATTCGATCTGTCGTATGCAACGACTACACAGTCCAAACTGTGTAGTCGTTGGTCGGAAGTGATAAAATTGTTTTGGTGATAACAAAATAGTACGTACGACCTAAGCTGCGATTAGGTGCTGTTTTGACTTTAGTAAGAACGAAATTATTATAGGTCAAGCACATTTTCAATAGCAGCAAAAACTAGTTAAAGCGATGGTGTAGCATTTTTCAAAAATCACTTTTAAAGGCTAATTTTGAATATACATACACAAATAAATAAAATTGGAGTATATGTTTGTAATGTCAAAATAACAGCTGTTTACTAAATACATAAGTGTATACGGTTCTTCTAAGAAAAACACAAGTTTTAAATTTTTTGTCTGTTTTTCTATTTGTTCCGGCTAATCTCGGACTTTCCCTGGCAGATAGCTGATGTTATAAGTAGTAAGTTAGGCAACTTTTTTTGAAATAAAATTAGGGATCCGAGCAAAAAAAATTGAAACCCTAAATAATACGCGGGCGAAGTCGTGGGGAAAAGAATAGAAGAAATATTCAAGTAATTGAATAAAATATGATTATTATGACATCAACTTTGACTATGTAATATAGGTATATTAAATACGGCGTGATTTCAAATCGCTACGTTATAATTAGCGGGTTTTTGAAGATTGTATTTTTAATAAATTCATTAACATTCCCAAAAACATTATGTAATAGCGGAAAAAGTGCCATTGGACGACAACATCGAGCCTTTTGTAATTTATCAACTGTGCAAACATAACGTGCTTATCGATTCGAAAATTTATGTTTCACATAAACTACCATTTCTGATTCAACTGCAAAAAAGCAATTGTATCTTAAATCATGAGTTATCACTCGTGATTTAAGATACAATTGCTTTTTTGACCACTATACCACTGGATCTACTTGAAACTGTTGAATTTGAACCATGAAATTTTATTAACGCTATGTACGCGTTGACCGTGAAGGATCGGTGTAACATATCCACCAGCCTATATCGTCCCGTGGGTGTCGCAAGTAGCTGCGAGGCTGTGAAAGGTGTGGTCTTTCTAATAAGAACTTGAAAATAAATAACGGGAGTTGCCAACCCATTCGCCAAGCCATTTGATAACTATGGTTACTAACTTCTACTAAGTTAAAGAACAAAACAAGAAAGGATCCACCGTTGCTAACAGGGGCTGACTGTGCTTGTAACAAAAATCTAAATAACATCTTCATAACCAAAATTAATTACACTCAATAAAATTCTTTTTCACTATCACCTTTATCCGACGATTTCATTACGGAACTCGCGAAAAATTGCCAATTGATATTGTTCAAAAAGAGTTTGTTATTAAATCAATAAAATGCATTTTCACTATCACCTTTATCTGAAGATTTCATTACGGAACTAGCAAAAAAGTGCTTATTGACGTTAAAAAAGACAGTTTCTTATTAAAGGGTAATAATTACATAAGTTCATGTAATCATCATCATTCATCTCTTCTCTTTCTTTTTATCTTCTCTTTCATTTCATCATATTAAAATAAAAAAGAGAAGAGGAGTCTGTCGGTGTCGCAAGAAGCGACAAAGGGAAACAAACCAGGAGGGGGTAGCGTTTCTCTAATAATAGCTTGGTACCTATGGCAAATATCAGGCATTCCATCTTACTCCTCGCGGGTAACAACGTATTTGTATTTTGGTTCTTAATTAAAAAGATATTTAGATGTCTATGGACCGTTTATGGACATATTTAATAAGGTCCTCCAGACCGAATCCCGGCCACGGCGGCCTGCCTAAACGGAGGCTAGCCATCGGCGCAGGACAGGATTATAGTGCCCAAGTGTATGCGCAAGCACAGGTGCACTCTCTATTCCCTCACTCTCATAATCCGATGGAACGGCTTTACGTGCTTTCTGAGGCACGGAGGTGAGACACCGCCAACTTCTACACGGGGTAGAGCCATGCTGCAGTTATATTAGTAGTATAGTTGTAGCACGAAGCTCTCACAGAATACCAGCGTGAAATAGTAGCTTAACGCCGCTATGTTTCGTATGGTGAGTGTAGACCGAAGACCCTTTTTTCTGGAAACGAGCCATTTCATCTTAGTCCTCACGGGTGACAACGCATCTGCATTTTGATTCGTAATCGAGTCTATGAGCAGCAGTAACTACTTTCCATCAGGTGGACTGTGTGTAAAAAAAAGTCCTCTTATGAGGTAATCTATGGAGCCTGTGTTCAACAGTGTACTTTAATAGGCTGCGACGGTAACGGTACGTACTTTATTAGGTACAAGTCAAAGTTATTACGCCCTCTTTTCGCCCCTATTTGCCTATCGTGAGAAATGTATTACAGGCTTCGTGAAAACGATACCGTTTCTTCTTGTTTTGCCTGGGTTTCCCCGCGCTACCGTATTGCGGTGACCTGATTCGAGTGAACCCGGATGTGGTCAGGCCCGTTACTCCCATTCATAGCGAAACATTTCGTTAATAACATATAAAAACTGCTAGCCTGCGTCCGCTACTGTTCGTTGGGTATTTATTTTTAATTCCCTATGTATAATTTAGTTGCGCGTTTACCGCAGCGGACTTGTGAAGTCTCGCTGGTCAGTTAAGTAACTGTATTGCTTTATTGGTTGTGTTTAAAAAAAAATTAATTTACTTCTGCAACGTGATTATATGTCTAGTGATTACTGATTTTTTTTACAAGAACGCGAACTCAATTAATTAACACCTTTCTAATTAAGCAAACCAAGTAAGTACATTAAATGAATTCATTCATGCAATCTAAGTTTTGTCATTACGTAAAGTAAAAATTAAATAAAATAATACAGACGTATAAAAAGGTAAGTTTAGGTTAGTAATTGTAGTTCCATATTTTTTTGTTATAAAATAAGGGTGACAAACGAGCACACAGTCACAGTAAGTGGATGCTGTGGCCTATAGACATCTTCATTCATCCTCACTTAAGAATCAAAAGGCAGATGCGTTGTCATCCCTGAGGACTAAGATGGAATGCCTCATTTCCGGAAAAAAGGGCCTTCGGATCTCTATACTCACCATACGAAACACAGCAGTATTAAGCTGCTATTTTACGCTGGTATTCTGTTAGAGTGTGGTCCTTCCACGATCGAGCAATCCCATTCGTGCTACAACAATAATATAGCTGCAGCGTGGATCTACTGGATTGCTAGGAAAATTAACCACCGCAGTTCCAATTGTCTCGTATATTTGATGCTGTTGCCCGTCGCCTATATGGCTTTTTAACGTGTAGTGTATAGGAACCTTTTTGGCATTTCTCTTTTTTTACAACAAGAGTGATAAACGAACACACAGTCGACCGGATGGTAAGTTAACCTAAAGCCCTTAGACATAGATCCGTCTTCCACTAGGAATCAAAATGTAAATGCGTTGTCACCCTGAGGACTAATGTTTTGGGTTTTCATTGTTACCGGTAAAAATGGTCCCCGGTTCTCTACAAACACCTTGCAAAACTCAGCAGCATTAAGCTGGTAATTTTGCGCTAGTAATCTCGTAGTAAATTTTACGACACCTGCAACGTGAAATAGTGTCTCCAACGCCGTAACCACCACCATCTCACCTGAGACCACTTATTTTCCGCCTCTTCCACGTTTCTCCTTTTTCTCTTTTTATCTCTCATTTCCTGTAACTAAAGCTCTATCACTTTCCAAAATTTTAAGTATAGTAAATTCACCAATATTCAAATATTTCTCGTAAATTCTAAATATCTCATCCGTTTCTCAGGAGGGCAAAAACATGTGAATAGCCATAATTTGCAAATTAACTTCTTAGGGTCATTACCAGAGAGATCAATTTTGAATATATTTACATAAGATTAAAATCTCATTAAAAGATGCATAACTAAATTAATTATTATCTGGTGAGTCAGACAGAAGATCAAACTTATGCATGAAAACATTTGACTATTTTTAAATAGTCGCGATTAAACGTAAAAATATCGTGGCGGATCAGGGGCTTAGCACTCGCCTTAAGTATCATAGTACAGGAGGAACCCAGGTTCGGTTCCCACCGTGAACAATAAATTTGTTTATACTATTTCCAGTAAAATTAATCTAACTTTTGTTAATAATTTTTCTTGCTTTTTATATTCATTATTACGATCTTAAAACTTGGAGAAGTAAAACTCATAATCCCTTTTTGTTTTCAATAATAAATTTCTCAGAGGTAGCAATGTATAGGCGCGGTCAACGCCGGACTCTGATTAGGATGTCCGGGTAACTAATACTGATTTATTAACGAATTCCAATCTTGTCATGTCAACACCAGTTACGAAGTCATCGTTCAGGAATGCCTTCAAACATATTCTTAAACGTGGTTGCGATAGTGAAATTAAAAACGTACTTATATCGCAATGAAAACAAATTATCCAACAAAGTATTAATGCAAGTTAATTATTACTAAAAAGTTAAATAATAAAAGTCAGATAGGTAAACGTTTATAATGCGAACCTTAGCTAAACTTGTATGTATGTATGTATATACGTATGTAAGTATAAATTTAATTTATCATTTTGTAATCCACTACGTTTTAATCGTCTAAATAATCTGAAGTTTTCCAGACATCCTAAGAACTAAGTGGTAAAGCCACGCTATAGCTATATTATGGTTGTAGCACGAATGGGTCAACTCGACCGGGATAGAATCACGGTTTCACAGAATACCATCGTTAAATAGCAGATTAATGCTGCTGTATTTTGTATGGTGAGTGTAGAGAACCGGAAACCCTTTTCATACTGGAAATGAGGCATTACATCTCAGACCTCAGGGGTGACAACGCATCTGCATTTTGATTATTAATTTAGGATAAATGTAGATTTCTATGGGCCACAGTATCCACTTTCTATCGGGTGGTTTGTGTGTCGTCACCCTTACTCTATAACAAAAAAAACGATGAAAATGCATTAATTTCATGACCTAGTATTCCAATCAGGATCAATAAAACCCATTTTTTGATCAAAGAGTGTTGTTTAGAGTGTTCTTAAACTCAAACATTATTTTAATGCATTGTACCTACAGCAGATGTCCTAGGCCAAAGACAAAATCAACAGCAGAAGTCACCTGGGTTACAAAATGGACGCTAAATGCGATTCCCGACCATACTATAGCGTAGAGGAATCAAACCTCGACGAGACACTAGACCGGTCTCCGTAAACTGTATCAATGGGTCAAAACGCATCCGGAATAGATTCTCGGCAACGCCACAACAATCCAGTACCGCATTCTATTAAACGGTACTTGCTTGTTACAATTCAGTATTATTGAAGATGAACCTTTTAGATAAAGAGCGGCTGGCACTTGCTATTTACTTTGTTGTTTTTGTATTAAAAGATTCTTTCCAATTAATTGCAGATAAGACATTAATTTTCACTACAAATTACCAAGCAAAACATCATGCAAAGACAGATTAAAAATACATTGAACTTTATGTAAATAAAGTGACCAACGAACTTACAACCTACCTCATCAGGTAAGACGTAAGTGGCTACAGTCCATGGTTACCTGCAGCCAACTCTAAACAAAGAAGTCTAGTTTAAGATAGAATGCCTTATAGCCTATTGCTCCTGCTACAGGGTGGGCCATGTAACGTTTTGAATTTGAACTATAGGTTATTTTGAGATTGGAAGGTCTGATGAGATTTCCGATGTGGCAGAAAGTTAGTTTTCTGTTTGACATTTATGAAATGGGTCACTTTTCACTTGAACAAAGTTGGGACATATTAAAAACGTATTTCCAAAGTGATGAGTCTTCTATTCAAACTGTAAGAAATTTACGAAAAAACATTTACAAAAAGGGTGTGCCAACAACATAGTTTATGAATCAATTTGTGAAGCGAGTTCGTGAAACTTTTTGTTGGATAAAACAACCCGCGCACGTACTTGTCCATTGCTCTCAACCGAAAACATCGCTGCTGTTGCTCAGAGTGTGCGTTAACAACCATCAACATCAACTCGTCGTCGTTTTCATAAATTGAACATTTCACGCATTTCTTTGAGAAGAATTTTGCATAAAGATCTTTGTATGAATGCGTACAATCTTCCGTTAGCGCAAGAGCTGAAGCCGCATGACCATCCTAAGCATTTTGGGTTTGCTCAATGGGCCGAAGACCACTCGATCGAAGATGAGCATTTTTAACGAAAAATATCTTTTCAGATGAAGCTCATATCCACCTCAGAAAACCCGTTATCGTGAAGAAACCAATGCATCTACAACGAGTAACTGTCAGGTGCGGATTTTGGTCTGACGGCATTATGGGGGGGACATAGACGACATTTGCTTCCAACAGGATGGCGCAACGTGTCACACAGCCAACGTAACAATCGATCTTTTGCGAACTGTTTTCGAAAATCGCATAATTAGCCGAAATGCCGATGTCAATTGGCCACCCCAAAGCTGCGATTTGACTTCGTTGGACTTTTTTTTTGTGGGGAACCGTTAAGGATAAGTATTACGCTAACCGTCCAGATACGATTGACGACTTGAAACATGAAATTGAAAAAAATCTAAGTTACTATTGACGAAGGCCCAAACAATCGAAAATGTACCGAAAAATTGAGCTGATCGAAATGTAAGGCTAGCCGTGGCAGTCATTTGAATGATGTCTTCTTCCATTCCTGAATGGAAAGGTTCAATCTTTCTAATAAGCTCATAACATGGAGAAAATATTCGTTGGTATTTTTTTATAGGCGACTCCAAATCTTAAATGGTCCACCCCTTATTTGGCAGCAGTAATAGATAAAAAGATAATACCTACCGATACTGAATGCTAACAGGAAATGTGTCCTACCGCCTAGGCAAATTCACCTTTGTCCATAACAGCTGACAGCTAGAGATGGTTGTACTACAACGTTGTTGTTACCACGTGATTTTAGCGTTTTTTTGATGGATTTCCTACCTTCAACAGACTGATGCACCATGCCCAGGTGTAACTACCAATTTAAAAAAAGTCTCCCTGATTGACATAATGATAATTGATAAAACGTTTTGATTCGTGTTATTGATAATTAATATCAATAAATTATTTTTCATAATTGGACTGATCCATTATTCAAATCCTACCATTTAGTATAAAAGTTATTTTCCAAAAGACTGTAACTTATTTCATATAAAGTAATACGTTTTTAATTAAAATTCTTTTTGTACCTGTTAAATACAGTTTTATAGCATATGAACAATTTTCAACATTACTGTATTAGAAGTAATGTTTCTCTTAATAAGCCAGTTGGTAAACTTAGAAATAAACTACTTACATATACCAATATCTAGCAGTAAATTAAAAGATAAAAAAATTAATGAAAAAGACATAGCAACGCGGACTTCGTGTGAGAGCCATACTGAAGCAGAGAAAACTTGTAGCACAATACTGCAGTTTCACATAGTAAGTGTAGCACAATACTGCAGTTTCACATAGTAAGTGTAGAAAACCGAAGACCCTTTTTACTGAAAATGAGGCTTTCCATTTTAATCCTCGAGCATGACAACGCATCTACATTTGGATTATTAATCTAGGATAGATGTAAATGCCTGTAGGCCACAGCATTCACTTAATATCAGTTTGATTGTGCGCTCGATTATCACTCTTATTCTATAAAAAAGCAAAAGTCAATCATGTACGAGCATCATGGATAGCAAAGTTATAAAAATCATTTAATAAAAGTAAATTAACGAAACAAATGGCGCTACTTTGTGTCAGACAAATACTACGTATTACGTGGTAGAGCCACACTGCAGCTATATTATAGTTGTAGCACGATTGGGTCGGCTCGACCGGGGTAGTACCACGAATACCAGCACAGAATACCAGCGTAAAATAGCAGTGTAATGCTGCTGTGTTTCGTATGGTGATTGTACCGGAGACCCCTTTTAATGGAATCGAGGCATTCCATCTAAGTCCTCAGGGGTGACAACGCATTTGCATTTTCATTCTTAATTAAGGATAAATGTGAATGTCTATAGGCTATGGATTCCACTTACCATCAGGTGGACTGTGAGCTCGTTTGTCACCCATTGCTATAAAAGAAATTGTGAGGCTTTTAGTATAGCGATTACTAAACCGCTTGCTTTAAGGTGAAGTGGGCGCCAAAAGCAGATTTTTCACGCTTTATATGGACTGTTTAGTCGGCCCGCGCGCTATTTAATTGCACAATATTCATTTGATATTTCTTTTTAAAATTATATATACTCTTTTATTGAAAAATAAACCCATAATTCACTCACGTATTTACTGGTGAACACATAGCCTATTTTTAATTGAAATAGATTTTTATTTCCTTCGAATGAAACTGCTTTTTCGCTTAGTGGACGTACCTAAAATTGTAGATTTTGAGGAAATTTTGCGATCTTTTTCTATCGAGCCAAAATGTGTCAATCGTGTTTCGGCCACCATAATTCACTAAGAAAAATCTTTAACTTTCATAATGAATAAAAAAATGTGAATTCGTAGTTTTTAATGACAAAAAATTGCATTATATAAGCGTGAAAAATATGCTTTTGGCGCCCATATATCCTTAATATGGAACAAGAGTTACGATCAGCAGCAAACCGATATCAAGCTAATAATAATGAAAACAATAATTATTTCACTTATATTATAAAGCGATTCGCTCCGTCTTCGCACGGGTTATTTGTGGATCTCGAGAACAGTGCCATCTATCGGATCCAATTGTAAAACCGTCCAGGGGCCTACTCAAATGTACACAAAAAAATTCATCAATATAGTTCGGCCCATTTTCGAGTTTTAGCGTGAGTAATGGATAGCAATTGATTTATATATTGGCGATATTATACTAACCAATTACCAAATGTTTGGCCAATATTATCACTTTCTTAAGTATTTATCATCCATCCAAATTCCAACATCAAATAAAATCACAATAAAAAATCAACTTGTTAGGTATGTAGGTATACATCACTGAAAGGCTGCAGTGCGTTAAATTTCCATGGTCATGTCATCATTCACATGGTCGTGTTTAAACCGCGTTGTTTGTAAATTTTTTAACTGTAACAAAAAATTAAAAAGAAACAAAATGCTAGCACTTTCGTAATACGGTTTAATCTCCAATGATTTCAGTGCAAAAGCGACTGTATTTTTTCACATCTTATTTGTCCATATTTTTCATTATTGCCACATATTAAATTCGCAGACTGACAAGCCCTTTCAAGGTAATAGGCAGTTACTAAGTGGTCAAAAATGTATAAAAAGTAACTGGTCAAGCGCGAAATGATTGCGGCTTCAGGAGCCCACAATGCTTCCGCTTAGCATCGTTTATTAAAGAGTTTACTTAGCGACACCATTTATGTGAACAAAGACTTTGTGAAGTTTAGTGCCTAAAAAATTTTAAATACGCATTTTTAACATATAAAAAATTAAAAGAGAAGTATACCGAATGAAATATCCATAAGCTACACCTGATCAACTACTTACTCATTTGTTACTTTTATATCATAAACTAAACTCGCTCTTTTTTATATAAACAAAGTATAAATATATTCTTTAAGACATCTCATCAAATAAATTAAATCAAATCAATGTGAAGAATCGACGCTCCTGGAAGTCTGCAGTCTGTGAACACGTACAGGATCGCCCCCGGCACTACATCAAATTTGATAGACCACAAATCCTCGCTAAAGAACACCGATTCCTTCCAAGGATGATCCGCGAGGCTATTGAAATCAAAAAACATCCTAATTTCAATAGAGAAGATGGCTGGGTGCTACCATCTGCTTGGGATCCTATAATAAATAAAATTAAATCCCAACCCAAGCATACAACTGCAAGACTTCAAGATACCATAAGTTCATACTGCGTAGATCGGAACAAAAGTTAAATTTTAATCTATGGTAACCGCGGTTAACTATGATATCTGGACGTTTAACATCTCAGTCCCCCCCCCCCCCCCCCGTGACCATGGGTGCTGTAAAGCTCTCGAAACGTCGGGTTTTTAAAAAGTTAAATATACGCGATAAGTTTCGTAAAAACTAGTATTATTTCAAAGTATATGTTTAAATTTATGAAATCACTACCTAAGTTTTTTTTATAGGATAAGACAAGCGAGCACACAGCTTACCTGATGGTTAATGGTTGCTGTGGCCCATAGACATCTACATTTATCCTCAATTACGAATCAAAATATATACATTTTGTGTTGCCAGCCGTGAGGACTAAGATGGAATGCCTCTTTTTCAGTAAAAACGTTCTCCGGTTCTCTACACACAGCATATGAAACACAGCAGCATTAAGCTGCTATTTTACGCTGGTATTCTGTGAGAGCGCGATCCTTCCCCGGTCGACCCGACTCATTCGTGATACAACTATACAATTAATATAGCCACACCATGGCTCTACCACGTGTAGCATGACACCTACGTATTCAAAAAACAAATTTCTTTAAATGCCTAGTAAAAAACCAATCTGATGTTGCGTTGGTTTTTAGCGCCAAACTGACACGTGTATCATGATTTACATTGCATTCCGTAATTTAATACCGAGGTTGATAAAACACCCGCATACTGTCTAGAACAACGTGTTAAATGCACCAGTTTAAAGCCTTTTTTTTTAAACTGGTGAATCAAGTTTTCGGTGAAATCTTCCACGCTTAAGCACAAATAATTATTCAACAGTCCTTGTGTCTTTTTAATTCCTACATACGTTTGTAACAATAGCGCTTTAATTTTTTTTATTTTATTTGTTATTATACTTATAACTGAGTAATAAAATTTATTAATTATTATATCTGGTAATATACATATAAAAAATTATGCCTTCGCACACGTTTTAAGCAGAGACCGTTGAGTTTACAAAAGTAAAATCTTCTGATAGCTAAACTACGTTTAGCCATTAACAATTTGCGCCATATTTCAGAAATCTGACTTATATAGATGTCGAGAAAATAAAGTTTTTGCCAGACTCTTTTAACTAGTCGAAAATCGTCCGGTATTACCCCAACGCACCATATCTAACTTTCTAAACCTGTAACGATATCAAGTCACTGTGTAGTTAGTGGTTGCGTAAGATCTTATCTACTATCTCTTATCAGCAATGATAGCAGAGATGGACAGCAGCGTCTTTCTTATTACGACTAAAAATCAAAACAAACTCCTTTTGGCAGCCCGCTTGTAATGCGTGTCAAATATCCCCCCTGTGATGCTATTTATAGAAGAGGGGGGCAAACGAGCATACGCTTCACCTGATGTTAAGAGGTTAGAGTAAGTCAGCTCAAATTCTAATTTCGCCCCCACTTCCCCCGCGCGTCGTATGCTATGTACCGATATGTTTGTAATCACTAATACTGTAAGTAGAAAGGTCGTTAGACACTTATTTCAATGGGTTTATCATATTTATGCCTGTTTCTTAAAGCCAAGCCAGCCGCTTCTTATTTTTATCACGGTTATTTCCCATTTTAATTTTACGTCGTACTGTTGCGTAATGTATATTCTGATCATAAGCGACACAACTTCTCCCTTCAAAAGCCTAAGCGGTACTAACGGAACGACAGGAATCAAGCTCAAGACGCCGATAGTTTAGGTAATTTCTTTTTACAGCGAAAATAATGGTATTTTAAAAAAAGTAAATAACATAAGCACTGCTTTATAGTTAGTTAAGTTAGTATGCAAAGTTTCATGATCTTATTTAAAGTATTTTATGAATAACAGCGGTTTATTGTTTATTTTGGAGGTAACTTTGGATTTTTTTTCTATCGAGAAAATTTTACGAAATCGTGTTTTCGTCTAACATAATCACTAACATTAATCCTCTACTTTACCATATATTTATTTCAAAATTAATGCTGCAATATTTTCGGCATAACGAAGGATCTTGCTAAGCCATTTGACATTATATTTCCCCTTAAGTGAATACTGCCGCCCATGAACGACTGCAACACCAGGGGAATTGCAGGTGCGTTGCCGGCCCTTTAGAAAGGAGTAAGCTCTTTTCTTGGGACCTTCCCTAGGTCGTATCGGTCCGGAAAAATCGCTGGCGGTAAACTATTCCACAGAGAGTTTGTACGCGGTAGAAAACTCCTAGTAAAATGTACAGTGGTGGACCGCCAAGCACCTAGATGGTGTGGATGGTATCGGGAGGTTGGCCGCGAAGTAAGTTCATGAAATTTGGCGGCTGCGATTAATGTGAACAATTAATCAGAGCACTCCCCGTGGTAAATGCGAAAGAAAATGCAAAGACATGCAACATCTCTCAGATCAGAAAAGATTCGGTCGTCGACGATTCGAGCCGCTCTGCGCCGAATGCGTTCAAGTGGAAGGTGCTGGCACTGGAGAGCCCTAGTCCAGAGATGGGAACAGTATCCATGTGAGGCCGAGTCTACGTTTAGTAGTGGACTTTAATAGGATGTAACGGTAACGGAGGTTGCAAATCCACCACCAAGCGTGATGACTATGGTAAAATCCACCATATGAGGCTATTAAGAGCAAGGCCAATGTTCAGACATTTTAGATATGTAGAAAATGAAAATGATGAGCTAGTATGAGATGCGGAAATCGATGGATACTAATGGCACTAGACCGTGTTGTATGGTGTTCCTTGAGGGTTGCCTATTTTCAGCGGTGTACTTGTGATGGGCTATAACGATGATGATAATGGTAGACGTTGGTGACCACTTTACACTCCCTTTACAGGCTGACACACGAGAACCTTTCTTTCCCTGCGTTTGTCAGTTTTTGATCTGATGAGATGAAAGCTGTGGCCCATAAACACCTACATTTATCCTCGATTAATAATCAAAATGTAGATGCATTTGTTACACCTAAGAACTATGACAGAGTACCTCGTTTCCAGTCAATAGGGATCTCCGGTTCTCTACACTCACTATTCAAAATACAGAAATATAAAGCTGCTAATTTACGCTAGTATTCTGTGTGAGCGTGGTTCTGCACGGGCGAGCCGACATATTCGTGCTACAACCATAATAAAGCTGCAACGTGGCTCTACCACGACGGTTCTCACGCTATTTCACACACAGAAATTGCCCCTCTGATGAGCATTACAGATCATACAGTCCCATAATCATGCTAAGTATTGTCATTCTCAGCCTTTTCTCAGCATCTTTCCATCTGGAAGAGTTTTGGGCAAAGATTGTTCCGATGTCACTGTTAGCGATAAGGTTTTGTTCATAATAATAATAATTATTATTATTAGTTAAATCATGAGATCCAAATTAATAAAATACTTACATGGATTTAAATAAAGTAAAAATTTTTTCTGTGCCACCACTCAATAAACGGTTGAAATATCGAGCGCTAATTAAATTTGAACACAAAAGACAATGTAATTTTCGTATGAATTACATGATTTATTCTGCTTTGTTGCTTTAATTACAGTTCCGGCCTCCCCTTTATTTCGTTGCACGTGAATTAAATACAAAATGTTTAACAAACTGATAAAAACGGCTCCTGTACGCTGACAAAAAGAAAATGTGTAATCCATTTTGACAGGACGCCCAGTGATACCGAGCCTGGAGTTGAGGATGTATTTCATAAGCTCTAGCGTTTGTAATAAATAATTTGAATATTTTTTTTAATAACCGTCAATTTTTATTTTCATCAGCTTATCAGTGTATATCACTTTATTACTAATGTTTGTGTTCATCGACGTTAAAATCCTTGTTAAACATTTTTCTTCTTAGTTTCTCATTAAGTCAAATAACGTATTTCTTTTGAGAAAATACCAATGTGTTTCATAATCTGAATAGGTATTTTATATCTGGCATAAAGAGATGTTATATAATATCGCTATCGTGAGCCCTTCGATGTCTGCCGCGTTGCACCGCGAAATCGTCTCTGGTCCGTCTCCTGATGGCACTGACTTCTGGTACGGATACCCTCCGTATCGTACTTAGGTAAAATCGGTATGATTTAATCCCACTGCTGACACTGATTGTTACGAGCTTGGGGCTTGTGACAATAAAAACTGTAGATTAAATTACCAATATCGACACTTTAGTTACAGAACACCAACTTAAAACACACTAATAATAAAGCAAAATTGTACTACTGATCACTTTAGTTCGCAGTTATATCGCTTGAAAGTATTCGCTTGAATCGCCAATTAAATACTGACCCGGGTCAAGGTCGATACCGGCCTTATATAAGGCCTCTTCTACTGAAACATCTAGAATGTTCGAGTACATACCGGTCTCGACAGACTAGGTGTAGAAAGTTCTGGCATGGAAATCTCTAGAAGGATTAGTTCTGAGAACAGAACAAAAATTCAATCACAGCTAATTAGGTGTTGGCAATGCTAGAGCGATTGCGAGGAGCGAAGGTTACCTGCGGAGGTGGGTGGAGTGAAGATGCTGTGCCTTGCCGCTATAGTATGCCACCATAGAGGAAAGTAATATAATATGCTACGTTAAGGCGGCTGCATGTCATGTGGTTTCTTTTTGTTATTTTTTGCGCGGCATAAAAAATGAGTTATTCTAAATTGAGATTGAGATTTCTTCATAGGAGGAAGGATTTGCATAAGTTATGGTACTAAGATGGCGGGTTGGCAACCGTAGTATTTCTATAATAACTCAGTTGTTATCAGAAGGACGCTGCTGCCTATTTCCTGTTTCAGTTTCCCTCTGTTGCCTCTAATACTACTCATGGAATCATTTGGTGAGTTCATCCATTTCTCTAGTTTGAAATGAACGGAGCGTGAATATAATTACTGGCGGTAAAGTTTTCCATCTTTATTCTCACAAGAAATAACGCATGCTTATTATTAGGTGGGCTATTAGCTCGTTTGTTACTTTCTCTTACTCTTATGAAACTATACCTAAGTACTTGCTAAAATAACACCCATATAATTGTCAAAATGATTGACATTCTTCATAAATTTCTGAATATCTACATATTAATACGTAAAGAGAAAACTTTGTACCCCTTTTTAAATGTCTTTGGCGCACGGATGAGTGTGAGATTTGGCATAGTTCAAAGTTTTATGGATAAGGAGGGCAAGAAGCTAAATCTTGTATATATACAATATATGTTACAAATACATTAAATAAAACAAAATAAAAATATATTGTTTACGTTCGTACGACCAATGTCAAACACATAATTCTTAAATATTTGTATAATGATTTAAGCACATAATTGTTGCTTAAAAAAATTATGCCGTTTGTTGACGTTCATAATGCATATGTCTCCGATTAAGTACAAGCATATACATGTTATTACTCTAAGGTTAATGTCAATCACTTAATATTCTGTGGCCAACAAGTCACACAGATAAGAAATTGTCGCTAAAGAATTTTAAAATGTTGCCAACAATTTTTTACCGACAGGTTGACTGAATAAGCTGTGAATTTTGTGTGATTTCAAATGTTCCTTTTTCAATTGTGTGTATATCAAGACGAAAAGCGTTTATTTTATATATCACATATCCGTTTTTTTATATATGAAACTTTTGTTAGTGCTTGGTGAAAAAATAATATTTCTTTAATTGTTTATTTTTATAGATTGAAAGTAACAAACAAAATGTAGACGCGTTGTCACCCCTGAGGACTAAGATAGAACGTCTCGTTACCAGTAAAAAGGTGCTTGGGTTTTCAACACATGAAACGCAACAGTATTAAGCTGCTATTTTATATTCTGTAAGAGCGTGGTCCTTCCGCGATCGATCCGACCCAATTGTGCTGTAACCATAATATAGCTTCAGCGTGGCTCTGGCTCAGCTCTACATTTAAACGTGTTCGTTTGTTCGTCTTCTACGCAGTCTTCTATCACATGACGTATGATCATGATGAAACTTTGCTGAGTTATTGCAACGCAAACATAGCTAGTACTCGATAAAAGTCATACATGTACACATCATTAGTGTAACTTGTTGTGGTACTTTTAACTAATATAGATTATTTCTGCTTATTAAATTTTAGAAAAAAATAACTATGTTTATCGTACAAATCTTGATATTTTAAATCACCGGATATGTTTGACATGTTTTTCAAACCCACAATTATATAGTTCACATTCATAATTGCTTCACATTACGAAACTAATACGGCTGTTACTAATAGACGTATGAAATTAAATATGCAGTTTTATAACATGATTATGACACTAATCGTTATTAGGTAGCGAAGGTGTGATTAATTTAATGTCCTCCACAAGACTTATATCAGGGAAGTGTATATAATCAATGAATATGGACGGGGATCAGGAAATATAATTTATATTTTGCCAGCGCATATTTATTTAATACGAAATAAATATTTCCGCAGTTACCTTAAATAGCATACAGTGACCTTTATATTTCTAGTCAAGTTTTTAAGGACTAGTTACAAGAGGCAATTTTAAACTAAGTAAATGTCAAAAATTTATAATACGTCTTAATAAAAATAGAAAAATATCGTGGTTTTTAATCATTTGATAAACGATTTCTATGCATCGACTTTAGCAGCACACGACCGTAATATTGTTTTCTTAGACATGCAGTATTTTTTACAGCTTAGCATGTGATAAGTTGGAATTCCAACTAGCAATTATTATATTTATGGCATGCATTAAATTTATCATTTTTATAGCCCATATCTTGACCCTGATAGTGCCGTCTACTCCTTTATCAGTCTACAAAAGTACACTTCTAGACAGGAGCTTTTCTCGTTGTAGTGAGGATTTGTCATCAATTGCGTTTTTGAATGTATTGACCGACACCACCCGCCACCGTGCAGATGAGACGAGCGTTTAAGAAAAATGCCATATGATTCGCACTTTATAATTATAAACTCCATTATTTTATCCATTTGATTAATTTTTTACGGTTTATAACGTCGTTTATTTCGCTAACTAACTTACTAACTACAACATTCACTTAGATGAGAAACTTACTTACTTACAATGCTATTAGAGTACACTTTATCCAGTAAACGTAAAATGTAATGAAAATTATATATATTTTACTTAAAAATACTCAACTTAAAAAATGAACTTCAAATTTAACCCGAACAATTTGAATAAATATTAAAAATAGATATTTTAATATACGCCACTCGCTCATTACTTGTAGCTTAAGTTTAATTGTCCATCTTGTAGGTATAATGTTTACTGTTAATAACTGTACCGGACTACCAAACTTGCTACACTTTTGGACAGGTTCAGTTTTTTTAATTGGATATCGCCACATTCGACGAAGACTACTCCGTAATTTCGGTACTTATACTATATATATATATATATATATATATATATATATATATATATATATATATATATATATATATATATATATAGATGGATAGATAGATAGATAGATAGTCATTTATTTTCATTATAAAGAAGATTTTCCCAAATAAGCTCTTAGCTACTAATCTTTACTAGCGAATCGAGTACTTTCAACAAAATTAATTATTTATGTAGCTTAAATAGCTTAAGTAACCGAGTTCAGGGCATTAGACAATATAAGATACCTCGGATTGCTACCCTTGATAAATACGTGAGGGTAACATGGTCTTCCGGTAGATATGGTCACTTTCTTATAACTCAATAACGACAGCTTTGTTTGCATAAATGCCTCTGTGGCACGATAGCTCTTCATCAATCAAATATTCATTCAAATATCAAATATTACAGAGTCAAAAGGGCACTGCTTCATCGACGCCATTTTGACAAATATTTTAAATATTTTAGTAGTTTTTAGTATTGCGTAGTGTCGTTAGTTTTTTTTTAGGTTGATTTTTTCGAAGAGTTACTAATTATTGCCAGAGCTTGTTTGCTATTTTTTCTTAATATATTAGTTATAGTATAAGACTTTATGTTTTTGTCTCTGTTCTACTCCTAGTTTTAGTTTTATAGGGCGGCAAAGGTTATGTTGACCATATTGTCCTCACGTGCCTTATATAGAGGGTTATTTTTCGAAGAGTGGCCAAATTTTAAACTTAAGTTCAAATATATAAATATTGGGTGCGTTTGGCAGAAAAAAGCGCTAGCAAGCGCTTACTAGCGCTAAAATAGTTTTCGGCCAGGACGCGATTGCTACTTCAGTAGTTGTTTTTTTGCAATATTAGTTTTAAGTAATATAATGACATGAATAGACATATACATGTTATTAAAAATTCTTGATTGGTAAGTTTTTAGTACGAATACTTCACAAATATATATATATATATATATATATATATATATATATATATATATATATATATATATATATATATAATTAGGTTAGGATCCCCGGTTAAAACTAACATCGTGTCCTAGAGGAAAATAGCTACTTACGATTTGACAGCGCTTACCGCTTACGATCGCCATTTTGCTTACAAGCGCTTGCTAGCGCTTTTTTCTGCCAAGCGCACCCATTGATATACCGTTATTACAGTTTTTGAAATAACGCTTCTACTTTTATTTGAAATTATCCTAAATTAAATTTATGGACAACAACATTTTTGCTAACCGATCGACCTTACGAATGTGTGTGTAAAAATCTGTTAAAATAATGCATAATGCATTATTTTACGCAATTTGAATTAAAAACATAAAAAGTACAGAATGTGTGAGATTTTTTAATAAATTTTTCTTTACTATTTACCTATATTACTTATTCTGAATCTTCTCTACAAATTTGGCCGGTTATTGCAAAATAACCCTGTATAGCCAACTCCCTAGATCCGTTCGCTTTTTGTAACGTCCGCTCTTTGCATAGCTTAATAATTATTCTCTTTGTATTGAATGTGGCTTCTTGATAATAATTTGTAGTGCTTTTTCATAATGCAAAAAAATATTTGCGTCGCGTATTATAATTCTTTTATTTATTAGAACAAATATCATACAACTTTACATATTACATTTTGAAATACAACAAAACCTTAACAACTCCCGTCTACTATAAAATCATGCACCATATTTTACCAACTTACCATATTAAGCTCAACATTTTTTTTTAAATTAGTACACTTAATGCAACATGCAGTCTTGTAACAAAACGTGGTTTAAAGACAGTCTCGGGTCTAAGAAGAGTCTCTGTCATGAAAGACTACTCGGCCACGGTGCCAGTCTTTGCGAAATACAATATTTTCTGTCAAAGTAAAGTGTCATACTTCACATTTTAGTTCTAGTTTCTAGTTTCTAGAAACTTCTTTGTTGAAAAATAGGACCTGTCCCGTCTTCGCCTGGCCAATTAGTACGTGTAATAAAATGTATATGTACAGTTCAAACATCATGGACCATTCATAGTTTTTTTGATTTCACAAGAAATCTCCTAGTTTCTTAGATAAAATATGACCTAGATTGCTTATGGTATTGCAATCTATCTGTTTGTAAAGTTTCATCATAATATGTGTAACAACCATTTTAAAGATGAGCCATTTAAAAGGTCGACGAAGTACCTGCAGTGCCCCTGGTGTCACAGTTGTTCAAGTGCGGCGGTCGACACATGCCACCAGGTGAGCCACATGAATTAAGTTCACAACAACGACTTTATTAAATAATTTATTTATGAAAAGTACCAGCGTTACAACTTATAATTACTTCCAAAACTAATATTGATCTTACAGTTAACTTAGCCTAGTATTTATATTAAAATATATCTTACTAAGCGATCCGTACGGTGACGCACGGCCTAATTCTTAGGAGTGCTTGTGAAGCAGATATTAGAGGGGTCATCACACTTAACCCATGCTCGTTCGCTCCCTCTTCTAAAAAAAACAGACAGACAAAAAATTTCAAATTGGTTATTTCTGTCGTAATAACGTGCAAATAACCCCGGAGTAGAAGCCTATTTTCTACACTGACATCAGACACTTTAATTTTATTTAAGTATATGGAAAACTAATTTGAATTTAAAAAAAAAACTACTTTTTGTTAGGACGGGCAATGATCTTAATTAGCGAATTACGGCGGGCGGCGTTTTATCTGAATCGAGTTACAAATATGTGGTACAGTTTTGGAGCTTTCATTTTCATGCAATTAAAAAAAACATATAAGAAATATAATATTTATTTTACATTTCATCGTCGATAAGTAGAGTCGTAAGCGATGAATTTATTTGGGCAATAGTGTGTTCCTTTCCAAATTATATAAGGCAGTCATTCGCCAGATCTTTTGAAAGTAAAATAAAAACAATTTTATCCTTATTTTATTTTTTTGGAATATAAAGACAGAGTAGACGGAGCGCTACATACATTTTAAGTGACGCAAAAGCCAAGCCAAAAATATGCTTAATTTATTGTTCTTACAACGCAATTATGTTCACATATGCACCTAAAAACATTTGCAACCAATACCATGGTATAATGTGCGTGTGTGTGCTAACATTGATTTTTTACGGGCTGATAAGAAAAGAAAGAAGAAAGATGTGTGCGTGAGTGCGTGTCAAGAAGTAGTGCATTGTTTCAGCATCACGTAAACGTAACGCTCCGTATATCTTTCTTTGTTCCTCTGAGTGTACGAGTACCGTGTGGTAGTTTATGATTATTATCTCTATTAATCAACATTTCAAACTACGTTAGTTGTTTTTTACTTATATTAACTTAAATTTAGTCATAGTTTTTGAATCGAAATATTTCAGACACGTGAAAAATGCTTGTTAATTTCGTGTTTTGCTTCTTAAATAATCAAACATTATGACTTATTTTACTTTTCGAATATTTTTATCAATGTTTGAGACGCTCCGTATTTTTGTTATATTTTTTTTAACTGAATTGAAAAACTAATTTACAGTCCACCTGTTGATAAATGGTAACTGCAGTCGCTGGACACTTGCAGTCAAGTTCAAACAAAGAATACAGACGTGTTGTATTTCGTTAATTGGCTTCTTCTACACACTTAGTACCTACAGTCGGAAGCCAACAGTGTAGACACTGCTATTTAATAGCAGAAAGAGATAAGGAGGTGGTTACCTCTCAGACGGAATCATAGACAGAAAAGAAATCCTACCACCTTTAAAATATGGAACAGTTTTTCTTTAAAACTGGCGCGAAACTTTTTGACAGAGATTACATCAAATTTAAATTTGTTATATTTCGTATTTTCAGGTGCAAAATGTCACAGAACTGCAAATCGACGTATACAGCGGCGACTACGCGGGACGCAAACAACAATACTCTGTACCATAGTGGTGCTGCCACAGGATATGGTAACAGAGGGTATACACCACCCAGCAAAAACAGCAGTGGGAATTATCAGGTATCACACATTCATTCAGGCCTAGCTTAATGCAATAACTAGGAAAAACTGCGTTACACAGTGTTTATTATGGTATTTTTGGATGATGGTATTGTTGTTCTATAGGCACCAGTCAGTTTTGACTATTTAAAATTAAAATAAATTACTGATAGAAAGGCAAATCTCTCCCAGTTTATGTATAGGTATTATAATGCTCCAAATTTATTATTATTGAATTTTGGGGAGACATGTGGAATTCGCTATTCATCTTGTCCCTAGTTTGAATTCGGGGTCCGAAAGAAAAACAGTTAAGTTCCGACCAGGGACAGAAAGTTGGTGGTGTTTCACACCATGCCTTGAAAAGCTCGTAAAATCTTTGGTTATACGTGAACTATGATAGTGAGGGCTTAGACAGTGCAAATGATCTTGCACATACCCTCGTACACTATAATCCTGTCCTACGCTCTTTTAAAACCGGCTGCCGTAACTGAAATTTTGTCTGGAGGAATCATTATTGTAATACCCGCTTAGAAGTTCACCTGGATGACTATAGCCTATATTTATTATAATAAACATAATAACGCCATGTGGCGGTGGCCATTAGGAAATCCTTCATGCAATTGTGTTCAGTAGGTAACGTAAGAGGCGACTAGGCAGATAAAGTAGAAGGATCTTGTGGCTACCGACAGTTTTTATACGTGGTAGAGCCACGCTGCAACTATATTATGGTTGTGGCATGAATGGATCGGCTCGACTGGGGTATGACCACGCTCTCACAGAATATTAGCGTAAAATACTGTGTTTCGTATGGTGACTGTAGAGATTCGGAGACCTTTTTCACTGGAAACGAGTCCTTACATCTTAGTCCCAGGTGAACCAAATAGCGTTTTGATTCTTAATAGAGGATAAATGTAGATGGGCATGGGTCACAGTATACACTTACCATCAGGTGACCTGTGTGCTCTTTTGTCACCCATATTCTATAAAAAAAAAGATGGCGATATAACCATCTCGTTTATTCCAGGCGTAAATATCAAGAACAGCGACGTGCAGCAGGTTCAAAGACGCGAAAAGTTTGATACTGCGCCTGTCAATCCACTAGCAAGCGTAACGATTAAGGCAAATCTCCGCAAAAATGGAGAAACCAATGTCCAACAGTAGACTTTTATGTACTAATGAAATAGAAATGGAAGGAATATCTAGACGGTGGAGCTTTTTATAGAAAAAGGTCACCCTTCAATCCACTTGATAAAGGATGCTGATTCATAGACATTTAAATCTATCCTTGATTAAGAATCAAAATGCAGTCGCTTTGTCAATATATTAAAGAAGATAAATTTAATCAAATATAAAAAGTCGTTATACTTAGACATTCCTAAGGACCGAGAGGGAATGCCTCGTTTCCAGTAAAAAGGGTCTCCTCTGGTTCTTTACAGTAATCATATGAAACAAAGCTGCATGAAACTGCTTTTCACGCTGGTATTCTGTGACAGCGTGGTCCTTCCCCGGTCACTGACCGTCTGCCACGTAAACGTTCTTTACTTATTTCAATTAAATAGTATTGGATATACTGCTGTGTTGCTGTTTAAGGGGTATATAGTGCTAGGATAATTCTATGACGCGCTGCGATGCATTCTATATAAGTCTTCTGGAGTGTTAAGAAATTTGCTGTCTTTTTTTCTTTGAAGTTTATTACATAATGTCCACTAATATTTCCATGAATATATTATTATGGTAACGGAGAGGCCAATCTCAGTAGAGACTAGCCATTCCCCATCTCATTATCCGGTGGAACATCAATCCGACATGACCAAAGAAAGAGCAGGACCAGAACCAACGTTTTCACTTGCACATACTTTTTACTTTGGGCGGCTACTGAGAGTACCTCGAATGAATAATCCAATAACTGATTTTGGCCCCACCCTGGAATCGCACCCGCGACCATATGCTCAGCAGTCGCGCCTACGATTACTAGACCAACGTGACAAATAAACAACGTTTTATCTCGTTAGAGAAAGTTTTCAATCATTCAAAGATCCCTTTTACAATTTACAGTTAATATTTCACATATACTTGGTAAAACCATGCCGCAGCTATATTATAGTTGTAACACGATTGTGTCAGCTCACAGTGTAAAATAGCAGCTTAATTCTACTGTGTTTCGTATGGTGAGTATAGAGAACTGGAGACTCTTTTTGCTGGATACGGGGCATTCTATGCTAGTCCCAGGGGTGACAACGCAACTACATTTTGATTTGTAATTGAGGGCCAACAGCTGGACTGTGTGCTCGTTTGTCACCCTTTTTCTATAAAAAAACGTGATATACAAATATTTTCTTATTTAAAAATTGAGGTAAGAATACACTCCATTTAGCTATGGTGCGATATTTTATTTAGACATATATATGCATCCCACCACAGGGCATAGTGGGATGCATCTATGTCTAAATCACCTGCTATCTTTATAGATAAAATTCCTAAGTATTATTACTTAGGAATTTGTACATGTCCTGGAATTTCTTAGACAATAAAATTTCTTAGACATTAAGGTTTCATCGCTTTCCTTCACCGCAAAGCACGTGGAAAATAAAAACTTCAAAGGTACTACGGGGATCGTACTTGGGTTACTCGCATAATATGAAATTAAACCTAAAAGCCCGCTTAATGATCTTCGGTTGCATCACCAATCACCATAAGGTGGGATAATAGTCAAGTACTGGCTTACAATAGTAAAAAAAATATTTTTTTATGGGATAGGTTGACAAACGAGCACACAGTCCACCTGATGGTAAGTGGTTGCTGTGGCCCATAGACATCTACATCTATCCTTGATTACGAATCAAAATGCAGATGCGTTGTCACCCGTGACGACTAAGATGGAACGCTTCGTTTCCAGTAAAAAGGATCTCCAGTTCTCTACACTCACCATACGAAACACAGCAGCATTAAGCTACTATTTCACGCTGGTATTCTATGAGAGCGTGGTCCTTCCCCGGTCGAGCCGACCCATTCATGCTACAACTATACTACTAATATAACTGCAGCATGGCTCTACCACGTATAAACAATATCCGCACAAATTCGGAAATATTCAGAAACCTTCCCAATTTTGTATTACCATTAATAAAAGGAATAAGCTACAAAATTGAAGCGGGCTTTTGTAAAACATATAACTTTCGTATGAATAAATAATCAACTATGCGTTGGTCCCAGTGAAACGTCGCATTGCGCAAAAGTTGACGCATTCGTTCTCCCAAGCGCAAATCCCTTCGTAAAAGTCTGACGTTCGACCCGTGTGGAAATATTGCCACGTCGCTCAATGCTATATAAATAATTTAATATCGCAATGATCTAATATTCAGGCTATATTTGAGAGATTTCGTTAAAGGGGTATTGAACCCTGTGTCTACATAACAGATGTTTTAAAAATAAGGGAAGGTTTATATTGGACTATGATTAAACTTCAAAAAAGTAAAAACTGACTTCGAAAAATTAATAAGAATATTCATTCATTAACTACAGTGCTTCACAAGTCCACTGCTGAACACAGGCCTCCCCCAAGGAACGCCACAAAGCACGGTCCTGACCCACCTGCATCGTTGCACTCCATCTAGTGCGGGGCCGTCTTACACTTCGCCGACCGGTACGAGGCTGCTACTCTAGAACCTTTCTTCCCCATCGGTTGTCAGTTCTTCGAGCTATATGGCCCGGCCATTGCCTTCAACTTACTAATCCGTAGGGCTATGTCGGTTACTCTGGTTCTTCGGCAGGTATCCTCATTTCTAAGTTTATCACACAAAGAAAACCTGAGCATAGCTCTCTCCATAACCAATAAAAATAATATAATCATCGAAATTGTTTGACGTGCTCAGGAATTATTCGGCAATATGTCGTGCCTTTGCAAATCGAAGAGTTTAATAATTTTCTCATGGATCTCTTTCTCATGGATTTTTATCAATGAAACATATAAATCGGACACCGTGATAAATAATTATCGCTGAACACACATAAAAATTATTCCGACTAATTGTGAACCTTCTCCATTTACTTAGTTGAAAATGTACTGTAATATGTTTACCTTCACATTTGAAACGTCTTCTTCTTCGTCTTCATCAGCCTGTTAAAGTATGGCCCTCTTTCATTGCATACGAAATTTATCTGATCTATCGGAAGCCATTAGGTCTGTTTGGGACTTCACATAGTCACTTCTTACGATACCCACGGGATGAAGATTTTGTTAATCTGGCAGCACACGTAGATTCTTATCAGAAAAACTTGCATTACTAACAGATAAACTTACTTACGACTCGTATAGAACGTTAAAAAAATTATATATTGGAAGTGTATCTAATATTTTATACGACATCAAAATAATTAGATTCTTAATTCGACTGTATTTTTAAGCTTTGTCAACCGACTTCAAAAAGCAGGGTGTACTCAACTCGACTGGATTTTGAATTCTGAACCGATTTTGGTAACTTCTTTTTTATTTGAAAGCAGGTGCTTTTCATATAGTCCCATATAAAATTTATTAAGGTCTGACTGGTATTTTTTGAGTTATCCTTAATTTATATTGAAGTCGGTTGTACGAAATTTCTAATTTTATTTCTTGTATTTAACTTGCTCGTTTCCTGTCTTTCCGGTTTAAAATTTTTAATAAATTTTTGAAGCACTTGCAATTGCAAACATTCGATTAAAATAATATTGGGCAAACTATGTCACTTCGATGACAATGCAGCAATATGAAACAATAGTGCCAATCTGATAGTGGTTTCAGATACTGGCCCTAGCAACTTCTAAAAAACTTATTTTTAAATAGATTTTATACTTACTTCTCCGTATGTCACGTGATAATAATTAATTAAATAATATCTTTTGTGCCATATTCAAAACACTGAATGCGTATACATTCAACAAGGTTTTCTGATAACCACAGAGGTTCTCTCGAAAACTATTTCACGTAGATTAGTTACCCAAATAAATATGTGGATTTAAAATAAGAATTTTTGACCTAAGTGACTAGGTTTTGAAGATAAATTGTAAGGTATCTTTTTACATCGTATTGAGGAATCTATTGCTGTCGCCTGAGCAGCTCACGAGTTTATGTATATGCAATAGAATTGTCGAATTCATTATTTCTTATTCCATTCTTATTTTTTTTTTTCAAAATCATTAAAGGAGGTTTTTTGTCTGTGTTTTCCTTCTATTTTTTTGTTTTAAAATTGGTTTTTTTGTTTTTAAATTTTAATTATTGGTTGCTGAAGTCTAATAATGGCAATAAAACTGCGTAATTTAAGTAATTTTAGTAAGTTTCTAGTTTTTAGAGAAGTCCGCACTGGTAGATATAGGCTGTATCATAAGAGAACATTTTCTCTTGATGTTATTACCAACACAGAAAAAAGAAATATGTTTGTGTTGATCTAAATGGCAAACGGATAACGAGATTTAATACATAATTTGAAATTACATAATTCGTTATTTTTAACTTTATTTTAAATCGTGAATAATGTAGTTGTTGAATTAAAATGCTGATCCGTTAAAAAGTATATTTGTTCAGCCGGAAACTGGTCACACTCGCCACTCCACACAATGGCGGTAGCACTTATTAAAATAATCACTCCATCGCTGCCAATTTTTGCGGAGACCGACAACAAGTTTCTGTTGCATTCCACGGGCCGACGATGTTATAATTACAAAATCTAGAGCACTCTCGGCGGCGCCGTATAAAATAACCGTTAAGGCTGCGCAATTCGAACCAAGTCGTTTGGATTTCGCGGAATTATTTACTTGTGTAGTTTAAAATGTGGTGTGGTACAAATATAATCAGATCGAAATGGTTTTTTTAATGTAATTCATGCAAACAAATTTTAACGCGGAATCTGAATTAATGAGTGTACGTTTGCTGATGTGTTGTAATTATTGTTGGCTTTCTTTTAATTTTAATTTAATATACTTAACGCAAAATCCTTTTTCTTTTTAATTTAAATGTATCTAGGTGGTAAGGATCCTTATCTGGTTGGGGTTTCTGTTTAGGTAATGCCCTCTTATTTCTACCCTATATTAGGTGCGATCATAATCACTGAAGTAATGATCGTAATGAAAGATCATAATCGATTGTTCCTTATTTAATATTGACTTTAAAGAACAGGTCGCCTTTCAGTGGCAGTGTAAGAATATCCGGTAATTTTATACTTTCGCGGTCGCCTCGTTTTTTGGCTCTAGAAAATCGAAAAATCATCCGATTTCGATGATTTTTTTACTACTACTATACTACTACTATTCCTATACTACTAGATCTTCGTTTTTACGGCGGATTTATGGAAAAAAATATCTCACTTGAAGATTTCATATAGTTTCATGACTTTAAATGTGATCATAAACGCACGTCTTCGAATGTAATCGTTCATAACTTTTTTGCAAAGCATTAAATGAAGTTTATATATTTTTTTAATCTACACAAAAAACGAACATTTGAAAAAAACACATTGAAAAAGGTTTGTTTATTATTTTTTTATCTCACTTAAAGTTTTTATATGGTTTCTGACTTTAAATGTTATCATAAACGCTCTAGAAAATCGAAATAATTATAAAAGTTAGTATTTTGGTGTTTTATTGAGTGTAAAATCGAACGAAGCGAGCTCGGGACTAAGAGCATCCCGACTCGGACATCTCTCATCTTCTTCGTGGTTATTTTTTTATAAATCACTCAAAAGTAGAAGCCCCGGAAAGCGGAGCTCCGTCGACCGGGGTTCCCTCGACTGTGCTTCGTTGAGTGGCGTGGTGCTTCCCTCCCCCAACTCTCTCCCGAAGCGCAGTTACACTTGACGCATCTAGCGCAAAGCGGCTCGAATAGTCGACGACCGATTTCTTTTTGATCGCCATGATTTACTGGCAGCTCCTTGCATCCCCTTGTATTTTCTATCGCATTTAACACGGGAGTGCTCAAAAAAAATTGTCCGGATTAATTCCAGCCACATCCCCTGGATACGCTGCGGTCAGCCACTTGGCGATTTATTAGGAGTAGAGATGTTTCTTTATCGCAAGCCTTTTTTGTCGATTCGTCTACCATCGGCGATGCGGCTTGGAGATCTTCAAGAAACGAGCTTATTCTTTTTTATAAATGGCGGCAAAGCCTTTCTGCAAGAACCCGTGTATGTCCTGTTATCTAGATTTGAGGGCGTTCAAAGGAACTTCCAGTCTATTTTAGTGATAAAGGAGACCTGAGAAGGTTCGCTGTATAATGGTGGCGTAAGAATATCTGCATACAAATCTCTAAATACAAATGTAATTGAAAATAGAGAGGATATTAGTCTTGTGTGTGTGTCGATATCACCATTTTTGGAATCACACTAGACGCGGAGCTTCATTGGGGCACCCATATATCAAAACTAGTAAGCAGACTTAGTTCTGCAGCAAATTGTTCGTGGCCATGGTCGACACTTACCATCAAGTGAGTCGCATGGTCGTTTGCCCCCTCTTCTATAAAAAAATAGTTACTACCGATCCTAACTGAAATACGTTATAATAATGAATTAACATATAATGTAATACAAAAAAATTATAGATTAGATATAGAGAAATTATAGACCACAGTGACTCACTCCTATTGCAAGAGGATTTGGACCGGATGTCTTTGTGGTGCATTAAGAACAGATTATTTTTGAACCTCGATAAATGTAAAATTATAAGATTCTCAAGGTGTGTAAATGTTCCGACACCTACGTGTATAATATTGATGGTCATCCTTTGGTAGAAGTGGACTCTGTTCGAGATCTGGGTGTGATTCTGGACAAAAAGGTGCGGTTTCATGCACGTTGATGGAATTGTTACGAGGGGTCTTCAAATGTTGGGGTTCGTGTTGCGTAATTCTAAAGAATTTAAGAGGACCTCTACAAAAATATCCTTGTACAAGTCTTTAGTCCGTTCCAGCCTCGAATACTGTAGTCAGGTCTGGTCTCCATTTTATGACATTTACGTGAAACGCATAGAGCGTATCCAGAAGCGTTTTTTGTGGTATCTTTCGTACCAAACTTACAAAAAAAAGGATCTACCCTCATACGAAGACCGACTGACGTATTTTAAATTAAGTACCCTGCAACAGCGGAGGCTTTTGCTGGATTTCATGTTGCTATACGAAATCGTCAATGGAACCGTAGACTGTCCATACCTACTAAGTGCAATAAATTTTTTTGCAAAGGTTGGACGTTTTTTTAAGCTAGTGCGTGTCAGCCGATACGTCCCCTTTTCAGTTGAAGGCAGTACAACTAATTTGGGTCACCACGCCACCATAAACAGGTTACAGAGGCAATATAACCAGCTCTGCAAGACATGTGACTTTGATATTTTTCTGATAAGCCTCAAAAATTCAAACGAAAAATTATGCAGTACTTTAATTTTAACTAACATTTAGACCTAGTTTTAAGTTTATAGTTTTTTTTTATATATAGAATAGGGTGACAAACGAGCACACAGTCCACCTGATGGTAAGTGGTTGCTGCGGCCCATAGACATCTACGTCTATCTTCCATTAAAAATCAAAATGCAGATGCGTTGTCACCCGTGAGGACTGAGATGGAATGCCTCGTTTCCAGTAAAAAAGGTCTCCGGTTCTCTACACTCACCATACGAAATACAGCAGCATTAAGCTACTATTTCACGCTGGTATTCTGTGAGAGCGTGGTCCTTCCCCGGTCGAGCCGACTCATTCGTGCTACAACTATACTATTAATATAACTGCAGCATGGCTCTACCACGGAGGCCTGCTGCAGTTATACCACGTATAAATACCACGTATAAAAATTGTAAGTTTTAAAAAATATATTCGTTGTCCACATTGCATGCCGTGGCAACCTTTAATTAAGATGACACTTAGATATAAACCTTCCTGTAATTTGTACTATATACATTGTGTTCGTGTACTTCTTGTTGGTTTTCCTAAATAAATAAAAAAAAATTACACTTGCTAATAACATAAAATACTAAAATATAAAAATCTAGTAAATATCGTGAGCTGAGCAGGCACCGGCAGGACAGGGCTGGGGGGGGGGAGTTCTCTAAATCATGCGCTGAATATGGGGTAATGTAAAAATATTACACCGCCACTAACTACATGGTAATTTTATTTATATAGGTATAAATAAAATTACCGTGTAGTAAAATTCAGTACATTTAGCTGGGTTTCGAGGCGTTTTCGAATTTTTAATAAAACTTCAGTACAGGTTCAGGATCAGACTCAAGCATTCAGATAAACGCAGTTACTGATACTAACTTGTTTCCTGTCATGTCAGTTTGAAATTTCAAGGTATCATGATCTTTAATAGTACCTCCTTCACTACAGGTTCAGGTTCAGGCTCAGGCATTCAGATAAACGCAACTTAAACCGATACTAACTTGTTTCCTGTCATGTCAGTTTGAAATTTCAAGGCGTCACGATCACGAATTAACTGTTTTTTGTTTTTGTTTTAATTTTAAATAAAATACTTGTAAAACCGATGAAGTGCATGTTTTCCGAAGTTTTGTGACGTCAACCACTTAATATTTTTTTTATTAATGACGTGCTACTCGTATTGTAACCTCTTTTATAATTTTATTTCTTTTTACTTTTTAAGCTAGGAACAAAGGAAAAAAATAATCAAATAGCAGCCTCGTAATAAGTGGAGTGTAAAGCGGGCCTCAACTAGATAGAATGCCGAACTGGGTGTTGTATACCATTACTGACTATACTCGTATTATAAAGTCGTATGATCAGTGGTCAATCTGAGACCCTTTTTACTGGAAACGAAGCATTCCATCTTAGTTGTCAGGGGTGACAACGCACCTGCATTTTGATTATCAATCGAGGATGGATGTAGATGTCATTTTCTTTGGGCAACAGTATTCACTTGCCATAGATAAATAGATAGATGAAAACGTTTATTTGTATCTCCAATCACACACGTAAATTCAGTGATTAAACTACAATCAAACACAAACAAAAAACAGTGATTAAGTACAATCAAAGTATTATGAAAAAAATACATAAAATTATGATCTAAATGTACATGTGTGTTGCAATTAAACAAACGGGTCATAGCTCAGCGATTAATATTGCTCAGAGAGCAAACACAATTAGTGTTTGCTCTCTGAGCAATATTAATTCAGCTATTACCCTCGAGGTGGCGAGAAGAAAATGAGCACAATAGTGCAATCCGAAAGAAATAAAGAAAAAACTATTTTTTGCACGTTAATATTATTGTAGCGTAATTATGTCTGAAAGATGTGTCCTTTCAGCTCTATGATTTATATCTTGGGTTTAATTTAGTAAAAAAAATTACGGAAAAGATGTGTAAGATAAGATTGTGCGCTCGTTTGTGAGGTGCATTTTTTCATCTATTTTGATTCATTTAATTATATCCTAAGTCTGTGCGTTTAGTTTTAATTCAACGCATATTTTTGAAACAAACCACTATTCAGGAATCCACTACTGATGGTAAGAAGTTAAGGATTATGCAGCGCCAATGCTACCATAAAGTAAACTTAGACTTACTTATAGTCGCCACACACGGTCAGTTCAACTCATCATTCCAACTGATCGGTTCAAATTAAAACTGTGAATGTTTTCTAAAATATTGGATTTTCTATATTTCGATAAATAAACTTATATATAAAACTCCGATATTGATAAATTTGTAATTATCAATATATCGAAAATTCAATATTTTTAAAAATATCAACAGTTTTTGTTTGAACTGATGAGTTGGAATGATCACGTTAACTGACCGTGTGCGGCGTCCATTACATTAATGACTAGCTATCCGCCCCGGCTTTGCACGGGTGATTTCTTGATCTCGACAACAGCGCCACCTATCGGGTCAAAATACACACAAAAAATTCATCAAAATCGGTCGAAAGATATATTTTCAAATTTTGCGAGACTAACGGACAGCTATTTATTTTACTATAGAGATATTACATTCTTATTAATAAATTCTTCTACATTAGTACTTTCAATTAATACCTCTTTGTCACAAATGTCTGACATGCAATTTTATGCATTTTCCAGCAAGTGACAGCGAAAGTGCTATTCGGCAGCATGACGGCGATCAATGACCTCAAGCGGCAAGAAAAGGCGGAAAGAGACGTGCGGCGAATGCATTAGCACCATCTGTCGAAGGTTTGTATTTTTATTAAAGAATGTTTAGTACATTCTTTCTACTTAACAAAATGTGTCACTCAAAGGTGGCGCTAGCATCTGTCGTTGGCGATGAATGTAATAAATGAGACGTTATTTTATAGATGGCGCTATATATAATTTTGTATATTTTTTTTATTTTTGAGTTTTATTTTAAAACCTTTACCCCGTTCATTCACAGCGATTTATACTATTTATAATTTATACGTTTTAAATTATATATTCCAATACTTTTATATTAAAAAAATTAACTTAAACAGAAATTTATTAACCGATGTGTAAATTATAAATTTTAAATTTTCTAGTATAAAACTAATTGCTGGTGTCGCTGTTTCAGGTTAGGGGTGAACAATGATCTTGTTATAAGAAAATAAGGGAAGCTACGGAGTGATCTCGGAAGACAAGAATAAATGTGCATAAAATATATTTTTCTAGAATCGTTATTATATTTAAATTATAGGTTATAATAATGCGCCAATATTTTTGTGAAAATTATAATTACCTACCTATTGTTTATACTTTGATATATTTTTATACATGGTAGGTACTAAACTTATTAAAAATTGAACAATTCTGATACCCGACATGTCTTTCACAATAAGTTTTAGTCTTAAGAATATTAAAAAAATAATATAATTACTTATAATCTGTTTTATCTTATATTATTAAGTATAATATAAAAATAATAAATATTAAGTCTCTATAACAACATAACTTGTTACTGAAAAATGTATTATGCCACTGATGGTGATTATATGATTTTTTTATTGTTTTGTAAAAAAAATATGTTGTTACATTAATAGAAGAAGTACAAGGAAAACAACATTTAAATCACACGTGGGTTACCTGATGTTTTGTTTTTTATACGGACACTTTTTATCTGTTTTGTTTAAATATATACAATCGATTTTTAAAAAAATGTTTTGAATATTTACTAAAATAAATAGTATTATCACATATATGTTTTTATATTTATCCTGCGATTTGATTTAATATTATATACTGGTTTTACCTTCTGGAAAAAAATAGGGTGTAACATGTGAACGGAGTAGAAGCCTATGGCACTGATTCAAATCATATCCACCCTAATTTACGAACGGCAATAAAATTATAAAACAATAAATTTAATAGGCATCTCTGACCTTGTCACTTCGCAGTCACAGGCTCAAGGGCAAAGGGCAAACTAATTGTTCAAAAATATTTTTAAACGTTTAATTCAAAATTGTTGTTTTTATTTTTTATAAAATATCAGTGCCATAAGCTTCTACTCCGATCACACGCTACACCTTATTTTTTTCCAGACGGTAACAAAAGTCATCCAGTATAGACAAAAATAGACTAGGTCGTAGAAATTCTTTTTTGCCTAGGAGTACAGAATAAATATTAGTACTACTAGGAGTCCGTCCGCATACGTACCGGGTAGGTACCATCCTTTTGCACGCCTCATAAAGAGAAGCGTTTGGGGTTTGCATTATTTTTATATTGTTTTTTTATACGTCGTAGAGCCATGCTGCAGTTATGTTAGTATTATAGTTGTAGCACGAATGGGTCGGCTCGACCGGGGAAGGACCACGCTTTCATAGAATACCAACGTAAAATAGCAGCTCAATACTACGGTGTTTCGTGTGGTGAGTGTAGAGATCCGGAGACCCTTTTTTACTGGAAACGAGGCATTCCATCATAGTCCTCACGGGTGACAACGCAATTGCGTTTTGATTCTCAATCGAAGATAAATGTAGATGTCTATGGACCACAGCATTCACTTACCATCAGATAGATTGTGTGCTCGTTTGTCACCCTTATTCTATAAAAAATGAAATCTCGACATGTCAAGGTCAAGTTAATTTGTGGTCTTAAAATGCTTCTATCATAAAACTATATTGCAATTATACGATAATATGAGCAACCGTATATTAGAAAACAATAATTAATCCATCTTATAATTTATAACAAATGATTTTATATTGTTATTTGAAAGTTTTGAAAAAAATTTTACGTGGACGTCCGGATACCTGTACGCTAATTTTATTTATAACTTCCGAATTAATTGATGTATTGAGACCGGATTCTTTTTATAAGCTTCAGAATTACATCAATCCTTATTTCATATCAATAGGCTAGTACGCATAGATTGTAAATAAAATGATTTTTTATTTTTTATATTATGTACATCATAGATGCACAGACAGCGGCCCACGGGCCGCATGCGGCCCGCCGGTCGAATACTGGTGGCCCGCTGACAGCAAAAATAATACTCTCGTACATTCGAAAAATATTGAATTATATTCCAGAATAAATTCAAAAAAAATATGTTCGAAAAGTAATTTGAATCTCGCGCGCGCGCTCTATCGGTGCGCCGTGCATGCGTCGGTAACAGCGGTCGGTAATGTTCGTGCTGATCTCGATTAAATTCGTTTTCTTGAGGAACCACCGCGGCCGGCGGCGCAGCGACGAAAGCAGCGCGGTGGCGGCTTATCCACGGATTATATTGTTACAGCAAGCGAGATAGCAATAGTCCCGAAATCCCGATTGCTCGCGTAGGTAGATACACGAAGCTTCCAGAGTCGGTTTCGTGATTTCTCCAGACAGTTTTCGACTCTATAAGCGCGGTATAAAAGCCACGCTAACCGCAGCGACCGACAGTTCGGCTTTAATTTGAGTGAAGTGTCAATAGTTCTAGTGTAGATTTTAACTCGACTAGTCGGTGTCATACATATATTTTGATCCACATTCAATGTAGATTTCCCGTCAAGTGCCGTGTATAATTGTGTTGTGAAATCGTAAGTAAAACTCTATTATTAATAAGTGTTCCCTACCCATTTAATCATTTATTTTTGGTAATTTAAAATAGGATGGGTAATTTAAGTAGGTAATGTAATTGTTTTTAGGTGCTGTGTTAATCCTAGCCAAGATTAGAACGCAACATGGACAAGCCAGGACCTAGTAAAAAACGTAAGGTTAAAGATGAAAATCGGCAATTTCAAGAAATTTGGACTGAGAAATACTTTTTTGTATGGTCGCATAACAAAGTTGTTTGTTTAATTTGCAAGAATTTTGTTGCGATTGCAAAGGAATATAATGCAAAAAGGCACTGTGAAACGCAGCATCCTACTTTTACCAAGTTTACAGGCGAATAAAGAAAGCAAAAACTGTTGTCTTTAAAACGGGAGCTTATTGGTCAGCAAGCTATATTTACAAAACCCATTCAAGATTCAGAAACAGCTACAGAAGTTAGTTATGAAATTTCTCGAATGATAGCAAATCGAAGTCGCCCCTTCAATGATGGGGATTTTGTAATAATTGAAATTGCCGCTAAGAAAATATGTCCAGAAGCAGTAAAAAAGTTTGAGAAAATTCAACTGATTCGTATGACTATCCAAAGACGAATTATGTCTTTGTCAGGTAATATTGCGGAACAATTAAATGAAAAAACTAATATCATTGATTTTTTTTCATTAGCACTCGACGAATCCACTGATATTAGTTCCACAGCTCAACTTCTGATATTCATACAAGGTGTTACTCAAGATTTTGAAGTCTTAGAAGAGTTATTAGGAATGTGTTCATTGAAAGGTCAAACCAGAGGAGTTGATATACTCAATGTACTTTTGGATGAGTGTTCAAAAACTGATTTGGACTTATCAAAATTGTCGGGAGTTGCGACTGACGGTGCTCCTTCGATGATTGGTGTCAATTCTGGGCTAGTTACTTTGCTGAAAAAGCATCTGCAAGAAAAAAACATAAACGCCGAAGATCTCATGCAGTTTCACTGCATTATACACCAAGAAGTCCTCTGTTCTAAAAAAAATTGAATTTCAAAATGTCATGAAATTGGTAGTTTCGACTGTAAATTTCATAAAATCACGAGGACTCAATCACACTCAATTCCTTGGTGACATCGAAAGCGAATATGGAGATTTACTGTATTATACAGAAGTAAGGTGGCTAAGTCGTGGATTAACACTGGAACGATTTCAAAATTTAAAAGAAGAAATTGGAATATTTCTGGCGGAAAAGCAAAGGGATGTCCCGGAACTTAAAAATCCTGATTGGTTGTGTGATTTGGCTTTTTTTAGTTGATATTACAAATCATTTGAATGTCTTGAACACACGGCTTCAAGCCAAAAATTAACTATCCCAGCTCTACGCTCATGTATCATCATTTCAATGCCAGCTGACACTTTTCAGATCTCAATTGAATTCTGGAAATTACAATCATTTTCCGAATTATAAGAAAATGGCCGAAAAATTCAACAAAACTGCGATTAATTTCAGTTATATAGAAAAGCTAGATATTTTGATTCAATCTTTTCAAGACAGATTTTCGGAGTTTAAAAAAGTGAAACCTCTGTTGGACATATTCAGCAATCCTTTCACGATTTCAGTTGAAAATGCGCCAGAGTCAATGCAGTTAGAAATTATCGACATTCAAAACGACCAAGATTTATGCAACAAATTCAACGAAGAAGACTTGCTGAACTTTTATCTTTTACCGCTGCATTGATAAAAATACGTACAAGGAGCTGCGCATAAACGTTCTGAAATGTGCCAGCTTATTTGGTTCTACCTATATATGTGAACAAACTTTTTTAATACTAAATAATAATAAAACAAAAAATCGAAACCGCCTTGCAAATCAAAGTTTGGAAGCAGTTTTACATGTTGCTACAAGTAAATTTGAGCCAAATATAACAAAGATTGTAAGCACTATGCAGTGCCACGCTTCAAATTAATAAATTCTTTTTAAATTTTAATACATTATTATCAATTCTTTACTGTCTTTAATTACCTATACTTCTGGCGGCCCGCCATCAGTTCATAATTTGTCCGAGGGTTAATAAGTATGTACATCACTGAAAAGGAACCAAGACGGGCGGAAACTTTCGGGCTCTGAAACAGAAGGGAGGAATCAAGGCTTCTCTCGATCCGGCCTCCTATAACGCCTACGTTGGGTTCGGGAGCAACGTATGTGATCTCCGCAACGGAGTAACACACAAGGGCGATAACCTCTTCCTTTTCAGCGAGTAGGTTCAGACGGGGATTACGGGTCTTCCGAAGTCGTCCCGGTCCCAACGCCTTAATTCTTCGATGTGGACTGTATAATCTTGAGGGATGAATTACTTGGGAATAAAACAGCAATTATCTTCAAACCGTTCCGTGAGAGAGTAATCACTTTTTCCCTATCACTTCCCTATACTCTTCTTATTGACTGCTGGTTTTTCACTTTTCTCGAACTTTTTTCCCGAACTTTTCCGAAGGATTCCCGAACGAATTGCAATAAAACTCATTTACTAAGCTACCCCAGAGCTATACGCGAAAGTGAGCCGCGCCATTCGCGCGCTTGCCCAACTCAATTACATGAATTTGTTCTATTACTCTCTCACGTTTTACTTAATTACTTTATTTGCATAAGTCATACATCAACATAATTTACGTGTATAGATAGCACAAAACAATATCTACACTACGATATACATTACATTTTTATATCACGAAAAACCTATTATTTATTTAACAAAATATGCCTATTTTACTCACAAGTTCAAAGTCGAAATTTCTTAAATATTTAATATAGAAAGTTAAAACAATGTTTTCCACTTGAAATTATACATATGTTAACTAATACAATAGTTTAATTTACATTTTCTCTATTTATTTCACTATTAAAACACTTTTAAATTTCTTATACAAAACTATCATTATTTCACTCATACACAGGAATTTTCACATAAAAATAACACAGAATTCACCTTTTTAGCACGTACAATCAACCTGAAATGTTTTACAAGTCATTTTTACATAAATTGCTGAAATTACAAATATTTAAATTTTTACATATTTGGCCTCCTAAGGGCGTGGCTTAGCGTGCGTCCGTGAACTCACACTACAACTAACTTTGCACGGCTCTCGACTATCAGAAAAAATGAAAAATCTAATATACACCAATATCGACAGTATTAGGTGAATAAATGCTTCTACACAATTTACAAACTGTAGGAAACTATTTCTAATCAGATTCTTATCAGTTATCATGTTTCTTATCAGATGACAATATAAGTGAATGTTCTTATAAATCAATCATAGTAAATAGGCATTTATTTTCATACAAAACATATTGTTACGAGCTTGCGGTTCGTGACAACAAAAATTGCCGATAAAATTACCTAAATTAACACTTTAATTTACTTTACACAAATTAAAACTAAAAACACTAATAATTAAACACACTAATTCATTTAATTCCGCTCCGAAGCTTCGCTTGTGTCGCCGAGTTCAACTCTGCCCGATCGCATCTTGCAGCGCCTACTTATATAAATTAGCAAAATATCCAGAACGTTCAAGTAAACACGCGCAAGGTACCGAGAGTTCGAGTTTTAAACTTCAAGAAGTTTAGTTCTTTGGTTCGAGACTAGATGGCGCTAGTGCGCCGATTTTAGCGCGTAACACTGCCCCCTCCTAAGACATGCTCGTCCCGAGCATTATCGGTCCCATAATAACGCGCTAGGCGATCCAAATGGACGATCTTAGGAGTCCCTCTTGCGCCTTTCCGTATCCGGTAGGTTACATCGTTGATCCTGGTCACAATCCGATACGGGCCGTCCCATTTAGCTTGAAGCTTAGGAGATTTCCCTTTGCTGCGGACTGGATTGTGCAACCACACAAGTGAACCTTCGTCGAACCCTTTATTGTTCATTTTGTGGTCATACCGGGTTTTCATCTTTTCAGACATTTGCTGGCCCGATTGTCTGACGTATTGCTCATAAACGTCATTCATTTTGTTCCGCAAGTCATTTGCATAATTGGTTATACTGCGTGGAGCATCAGGTGGTAACCCGGTGATCAGGTCTGCAGGCAGCCGTAATTCTCTTCCAAAGTTTGCGAAAGCTGGTGTCACTGCTGTACTTTCGTGAACAGCGCTTCGATATGACAACAAAAACGGTTGTATGTGCTTGTCCCAATCTCGTTGCCGATTGTCTACAACTTTTGCTAGGTACCTCTCCAATGTCTGATTAAATCGTTCTACCATTCCATCAGATTGCGGGTGATAAGAAGTCGTTCTTGTTTTATGAGTACCCATAATTCGGCAAGTTTCCTGGAATATTTGAAACTCAAAATTCCTTCCTTGATCGCTGTGAATCTCTAAAGGTACACCAAAACGACAGAAGACTTCATGAACTAGCTTATCAGCAACTGTTGAAGCTTCTTGATTTGGAATGGCGAAGACTTCTGGCCACTTAGTGAAGTAATCCATCACAACCATGAAATACCTGTTACCGCTTTCACTCTCCGGAAACGGCCCCGCCACGTCAATGGCTATTATCTCCCATGGTGCACCAACATTGTACAACTTCAATGCACCTCTACTACGAGTCTGAGGTCCCTTTACGGCCGCACAACTTGTACATTTGCGACACCAGTCCTCGACATCGTTTCGACAGTGGACCCAGTAAAACCGTTCTCGGATCTTCAGTAGAGTTCGTTTAACTCCCAGATGGCCTCCTGAACAATCATTATGGTACAGCTGTAGAACATCCGGTACTTTAGCTTTAGGGACAACCATTTGCAAATGACAGCTGTCTCCCCCGAACGTTATCCCACTTCTGACACCAATTGTTACGAGTTTGCGGTTCGTGACAATAAAAATTGCCGATAAAATTACCTAAATTAACACTTTAATTTACTTTACACAAATTAAAACTAAAAACACTAATAATTAAACACACTAATTCACTTAATTCCGCTCCGAAGCTTCGCTTGTGTCGCCGAGTTCAACTCTGCCCGATCGCATCTTGCAGCGCCTACTTATATAAATTAGCAAAATATCCAGAATGTTCAAGTAAACACGCGCAAGGTACCGAGAGTTCGAGTTTTAAACTTCAAGAAGTTTAGTTCTTTGGTTCGAGACTAGATGGCGCTAGTGCGCCGATTTTAGCGCGTAACAATATCAAACTCATATAAGGCAATACTTATGCAATTTATTTCCGTTAATTCTATTTATGCACAGAGTGATCATCTCGACCGGGGAACAAATCCGATCTCTAACTTCACTTTAATATTCCTTTGAATTTACATCATTGGAAAGATGATTTCAACCGGGGAAACAATCCGGTAACATAATTTATATCTTAAATTCCCTATATGAATTTATTAAGAGATATTACTTAAGAAAACAATAAACTAGTCCGGCCTGGGAGTCGAACCCAAGACCTTCATATCATTAATTCGATATTTCTTTAAGATTTAACTAAGCATTTTCTTATCAGAACATTGCTATTGGACAATTTGCCTTTTAGAAGCTATTCGTCATCGGTTGACTTAATAAACTGAAATATTCTTATAGGCGCGTCGCCAACAATCTACCCTCCGTGCGTAAGCACCATTATTTGGGAGGCGTCGCGGGTACCAGGACTATTATTCTGTATGTAGGTCTCCTCAAGATACCTGTGCTAGTAATGACGTCAACCACTCTGGTGTGACCGTCTGGTCCCGGTAGCGTTCTGCGGTTTTGACCTGTATGTCCTGCACCACTGACAGTGATGTGACACACCTCGTACTACATTACGCAAGTTCAAGACATAAAATTTCTGGTTCACCTCATTCATCACCGTCTGGTGATTGGCATGTCCAAAATGATGATGAACTTCTCTAATCATCATTTTAACGATTTCATGTTTACCGTCTAATACGACAGGTTTTCTACTTTCCTCAGTCAAATTAGACTTAAAAGGTAAACGTCCATTTAAACGGAGTAAGTTATCTTCTCCTATTTCCATAGATAATTTACTTAAGCGTGAACTTCTTTCAACGCTTTTGCCTGCTTTCAAGCATTTTATTTCCGAATGAAAACACTCGTTTTGAACGAATTTCCAAATTAACAATTCCGCTTTTCTCAAGAGCGCTATGTCCAACGCGCCATCGGGTCCTTTAACCGACTTTGCTAAAACTTTGTTGGAACACATAACCGAGTTTTCGGCTGCGCTGTCGGGTCCTTTAACCGACTTTCTTAAACTCTTGAATTTTTCTACGGCTTGTAAGGTGCGTGTAGTTGCCCCAAGGAATTTCTTAAAGCTGCTAAATCGTCCGTAGTCGGGTAGACTTAACGGTTCTTGCTTTCTCAGCGCATTTACGCCTTTTGGCGATTTTTCTTCACCTGTTTCTAAGCTATTTATGGTGTCCACTTGTTTGGGCCATAAATCAGGACTTTTCCTGAGGAATTCAGGTCCTTGAAACCAGCGATGACTTACATCGAAGGTGGAAGGAAAATTTCTAGTGGCGTCGTCTGCCACGTTCTGTGACGTCGGAACCCATCGCCATTCACATGGCTTACTGTGATCTTCGATCTCAGCCAATCGATGAGCAACGAATGGTTTAAAAGCGCGAGGATCTGACTTCATCCACGCTAACACTGTACGTGAGTCTGTCCAAAATACTCTCTCGGATATCTCGTACTTGCTCTCTTCACTAACTGATGCAGCCAGTCTGCTGCCCATAAGAGCTGCTTGCAATTCAAGCCTTGGAATCGAAATTGGTTTCAGCGGCGCTACTCTTGCCTTTGCGGCGATCAGCGTAATCCGCCTTTTTCCTAGCTCGTCCGTGGTGACGTAATACACCGCGGCAGCGTATGCTTTTTCACTAGCATCCGTGAAAGTGTGTAACTCTCCCTTGCCGACGCCTTCAGCAACGGGTCTAGGTACTTCTAAATGACCTAATTTCTTCACTTCCGATATCCATTTACAAAATAACACGTGTAATTCGTGTGAAACTTCTTCATCCCAAGAGATGCCTGTCCTCCATACTTGCTGGATCAGCGACTTCCCTTGAATCGTTATGGGTGATGCGAGTCCTAAAGAATCGAAGACTGACATCACAGCGCTAGTTATCTCTCTCTTCGTAGGTGGTCGTAAACCTTCCATCACCTCTTCCGGTGTGTTACGAAGACTTATGGAGAAACTTATTATATCCCGTTTGATATTCCAAATCAAACCTAAAGTGCGCTCTGTGTGCTCTTTATCTCCCAGCGAAGCACTGTCGCTCTTATATTTATTTTCCATTTTACTTAAAACTTCGGGTCGGTTGCTAGCTCATCCCCTCAGTTGGAAAGAAGCATGTTTATGTAATTCATACATATCGTTTACTATCCTTTCGGCCGTCGTCACGTTGGGAAATGCCTGTAGATAGTCATCCATATAAAAGTTGCTTTCCGTAGCGGAAGCTGCTTCTGGATAGATATGTGCGTTATCCTGCGCATTTCTATTCTTTACATATATAGCGATGCATGGTGATGATGCCGCTCCAAATATGAATGACGTCATTCTATACTCTTCCGGTGGCGCGTCACGATTGTGCCGCCATAAGAATCGAAGGCTATCCCTGTCTTCTTCCCGGATTTTCACTTGCAGGAACATTTCTTTAATGTCTGCCATCACTGCCACGCTTCCTTCTCTGAATCGTAGCAGAACTCCAAACAGCGACTTCAATAAGTCCGGTCCGCTTAACAATGCATCATTCAGACAACGTCCGCCCGTCCTTGCGGCGGCGTCGAAAACTATCCTTATTTTCTTTTTTTGTGGATGAGTCACTGCGAAGTGTGGAAGATACCACGTGCGTGGGGAAATGGAAATATGGTTCGCTTTCTCTGCGTAACCGTTAACGATGAGATTTTCTATTTGCTTCTCATATTCCTTTTTCAACTCGCTATTTTTATCGAGCTTCTTTTCGATATTAAATAGGCGACTTTCAACCTGCGCTCTATTCGACGGCATGCACTCATTGTCTGTGCGCCATAATAAAGCAGTCTCGTACCTATTATTAGGTATACGACGTACCGTTTTGCTCAAAATATTTAAAGCTCGTTCTTCTGGGTCGTTCGCGGGATTTCTCGCGGACACTCCCAGAGATTCCAAACTAAAATAATCCTTGATTAACTTATCCATATCTTCTTCCTTCTTGGTGGAAATGTGGTTAACAATCTTGATTGGTTTAATACCACCCGATATGTGACCATGTAAAACCCATCCAAGTTTGGTGAGCGATGCTACAAGTAGGTTCTTACCTCCTGAAATTAATTCACGAGTAACTATGAGATGCCAATTGTCCTGGCCAATTAATATGGTAGGTCTGGACCTCTCATACATCAACTCATCCTTAATTGGCGTCAAATGAGAACACCGTTGTAATAATTCTCGGCTTACTGACTGAGGAGAAAGGTTAAGTTACTTAATTGTTTGTACACTTATCTCTTCTAAGTCATTCGAGTAAATGCCTTTTATCTTAACGTTTAAGCGATACGAACTGTCGTCGTTAATTCGCTTACCTCCCACGGCTTCGATACGTAATTCCTCTTTACGTCCGCGAGGCGCTAACTTCTGAGCCATCCACTCCTCTATGAGTGTCATGGTCGATCCCTCATCCAGAAGAGCTGTTGTCTTGACCTTTCCTCTAGGTCCATACAACTCGACCGGTATAATCTTTAAGTATGCACATGCCAGTGCATTCACTGTATTAACGGTTGTAATCTGAGCCTCTTTACCCCCCTCGTCCCCTTGCGGCGAGGTATTTTCATTGGGGTATCGGTGTAGCATCCGATGATGTGACATTCTACATCCCTCTACACCACATTTTTTCGCTTTGCACTCTAACCTCCTATGGTTAGGTGACAAACATTGGAAACATACTTTCGCCTTTTTGACTGCGTCCCATTTCTCGCGAATATTCATGTCCTTAAATTTGTAACAACTCACTATAGAGTGCTCCTTGTTGCATATAACACACTTATGTGTTACCCGACTTACAGGCTTGTCCTGGGTTGCCATAACCACTTGTCGGTTGTGCCCTTTATTATTTCGGCGTTCTAGACGCTCGCTCGTATTACTTCGGCGCATATAGCGCTCGCTCTTGGCACGACTGCGTACACATCCCTTTGCAGTGTGTACAGTTTGCTTCCTGAATTCAGGACGCTTCCGTTTTTCTGGCGCATTTTCATTGCTTAAGGCGTTCCAAATTGTTCACTCAATAAATTTAAAAACTTGGCCATCTTCTGTAACTCTGGCTCCAAATGATACTGAGCTCGATATTCAAACCATTTAAATTTAATCATAGTTCCGAGTTTCTCCACTATGCGGCTCACTAACTCCGGTGAGTATAAATACTGTGGTTGATTCAACGCTTGTATCGTGGCAACCACGTTCGTAATACGACTTGCAAAAGATCCTATATTCCGGCAATCTTCTGCCAATCTTGGCATACGCTTTACATTCTCGATTTCGGCTAGAATGAGCATCTCAACCCTACCGAATCTTCTTTCGAGAGTGTTCATTAATTTCTTCAGGTTCACACAAAGTAAATAACAATGACTTAACCGCCTCCTTAGCGGTGCCCTTTAATGCCGTTCTAAGGCGTGCGACATTCTGCACCCCTGAAAATTGGCTTCTTGTGTCTTCAAACACCGTTTTGAAAATTATCCATTCACCCGGGTCTCCATCGAACACCGGTAATTCCTGGAGGAAATGAAGCTGGGAAGACTTATCTTTACCCGCTATTTTTATTGCACTCAAAATCGCTTCGGTCAATTCTGACACCTCACTCGCGTGTGTTTTCTGTGCATTTCCTTGGTTGCGCTCGATCTCCGCCCCTTTGCGGCGTGATCCTTTACACGCTTCCTTATCAGAAATATCGGGTTGCGTCACACTAACCGGCGCGCTCATTATGGTCTGCTGAACCCAACTCCTTACGAAAGGTTCGACCTGAGTATTCCGCTCTTCATTATCCTCACTCGAGTCGATCTCCTCTTCTCGGTTGAGTCGAACTCAAGAGACTTGGCTTATCCCTACCTACCTACTACCTCTCTGTGACCCTTTGTCACTAGTGTGCCCGATTACTGTCCTTGACGATGCCGCTTCTTCGGTCCTTTGACCTACTTTTTCGACCACCGTTTCACTCCTGGATATAACGGATTGTTGTGCGGTGCTGGCCTGCGTACCACTGGTGTCCGTCCTGTTGCTTGTCGCTGCCATGGACGTCCCTGAGTCCTACGTGCATGTGGACGCTCCAGATGATTCCGCCTGTTTAGCTTTTCTTGAGAGCCCTGTTCTTGTCCTGCTCCCTTCGCTCCTCTCTGTCTGGTCTTGTGCCTTCTTCATCTTGCAGGAAGGTGATTGTTGGCCTACGGTGCCTAACTGTCCCTTACCTACAACCCTTCTACACCCCAACCTAACACCACTACCCCTCCCCCCCTTATCTCTCAACCCTACAACCCTACTATCACCCTAACAGCCCTATCAGCCCTATCAATCCTGAACGGGGCCTACCGAGGTGAGCCGTCCAGGGATGGAGTCGTGCAGGAATGGAATGGAGGAAAGGTTTAGGAACTGTTCCGCCAAGGAATATGACGAAACAGTCGAGCGGTAGTGCAAGCGCAGTCTCGCTCGAGAGAACTGCTCCACCAGAAGGTGTTGTGCCAGAGCCCGACCGTTTGGCACCGTTAGGTGGTCTGGATGTATGCTGTGCTCGCCGCCCAGTTGCCGGTGACGCCTCGTCCAAGCGCCCTCCTCCGGCCGCGATGCAGTCAGGTGCCCACGAGCACCCTCGCCTGGCAGCAGCAGCGGTGGATGCTTCTTCTTGCACCCTGATGACTCGACAGGAAATGCCGGACACGGTCGTCCGACAGGAAATGCCAGACACGGTCGTCCGACAGGAAATGCCAGACACGGTCGTCCGACAGGAAAAATGCCAAGCCCTGCTTGGCCACGATGAGCGCCTTCACAAGGCACCTGCGCCTGGCTGCGATACGTGCCCCATGCGAGCACACGCCCCAAGCCGCAATCCCGGTTTTCTTTCTTCCGGTAGTTCCAGGTCCAGTCCTTCTGTGCTGATGACCTGGTCTTCTGGCCTTTGGTCCTATTGCTTCAGCTCAAACCTCCGGCTTCCTTCGGTTGCTGATCTTCACTCGGCTCCGAAGGTCTTTTTTCTCCACAACCAACAGTCCACAGCTGGTTCCTTGATCCAGCTGGCGGGTTTCGGGTGGTCCTAATCCGGCTCGAAGGACCAATTGAAAAGGAACCAAAACGGGCGGAAACTTTCGGGCTCTGAAACAGAAGGGAGGAATCGAGGCTTCTCTCGATCCGGCCTCCTATAACGCCTACGTTGGGTTCGGGAGCAACGTATGTGATCTCCGCAACGGAGTAACACACAAGGGCGATAACCTCTTCCTTTTCAGCGAGTAGGTTCAGACGGGGATTACGGGTCTTCCGAAGTCGTCCCGGTCCCAACGCCTTAATTCTTCGATGTGGACTGTATAATCTTGAGGGATGAATTACTTGGGAATAAAACAGCAATTATCTTCAAACCGTTCCGTGAGAGAGTAATCACTTTTTCCCTATCACTTCCCTATACTCTTCTTATTGACTGCTGGTTTTTCACTTTTCGATTCCCGAATGAATTGCAATAAAACTCATTTACTAAGCTACCCCAGAGCTATACGCGAAAGTGAGCCGCGCCGTTCGCGCGCTTGCCCAACTCAATTACATGAATTTGTTCTATTACTCTCTCACGTTTTACTTAATTACTTTATTTGCATAAGTCATACATCAACATAATTTACGTGTATAGATAGCACAAAACAATATCTACACTACGATATACATTACATTTTTATATCACGAAAAACCTGTTATTTATTTAACAAAATATGCCTATATTACTCACAAGTTCAAAGTCGAAATTTCTTAAATATTTAACATAGAAAGTTAAAACAATGTTTTCCACTTGAAATTATACATATGTTAACTAATACAATAGTTTAATTTACATTTTCTCTATTTATTTCACTATTAAAACACTTTTAAATTTCTTATACAAAACTATCATTATTTCACTTATACACAGGAATTTTCACATAAAAATAACACAGAATTCACCTTTTTAGCACGTACAATCAACCTGAAATGTTTTACAAGTCATTTTTACATAAATTGCTGAAATTACAAATATTTAAATTTTTACATATTTGGCCTCCTAAGGGCGTGGCTTAGCGTGCGTCCGTGAACTCACACTACAACTAACTTTGCACGGCTCTCGACTATCAGAAAAAATGAAAAATCTAATATACACCAATATCGACAGTATTAGGTGAATAAATGCTTCTACACAATTTTCAAACTGTAGGAAACTATTTCTAATCAGATTCTTATCAGTATGTTCTTATCAGATAACAATATATGTGAATGTTCTCATAAATCAATCATAGCAAATAGGCATTTATTTTCATACAAAACATATCAAACTCATATAAGGCAATACTTATGCAATTTATTTCCGTTAATTCTATTTATGCACAGAGTGATCATCTCGACCGGGGAACAAATCCGATCTCTAACTTCACTTTAATATTCCTTTGAATTTACATCATTGGAAAGATGATTTCAACCGGGGAAACAATCCGGTAACATAATTTATATCTTAAATTCCCTATATGAATTTATTAAGAGATATTACTTAAGAAAACAATAAACTAGTCCGCCTGGGAGTCGAACCCAAGACCTTCATATCATTAATTCGATATTTCTTTAAGATTTAACTAAGCATTTTCTTATCAGAACATTGCTATTGGACAATTTGCCTTTTAGAAGCTATTCGTCATCGGTTGACTTAATAAACTGAAATATTCTTATAGGCGCGTCGCCAACAATCACTGATGTACATCCTACAATTCCATCAACTTATCTGTTCAGGTGTTATAAATGACATTTCGCTGTAAGCTATTATTTATTATAGCTGTGAGGAGAGTGCTTTGTTTAGTCTGTATTTCTCAATTTTCGGTCATTAGATGTTCTTTTTTGACGCACAAATTAATTAAATCTATGTATATCTTTTCTTTTTCAACCGACTTCGAAAAAAGGAGGAGGTTCTCAATTCGAAAGTATTTTTATGTGTGTTATCTCAGAACATTTTTCTAGGAACCGATTTTAATGATTCTTTATTTATTTGAAAGCTGGTGCTTCTTATATGTTTTCATATAAGTTTGATCAAGATCTGACCGGTAGTTTTAGAGTTATCCTTAATAATGCGTATTTAATTGGCTTCGACTCCATTGATGATGTCTCATTTTATTTATATTAAAGTCGGTTGTAGAAAATTAATAATTTTACCACTTGTTTTATATTTAAAGTAAATGGTGAGACAAAGTGTTGCAAAAACAGGCCAATACAACGCATTCTTAACAAATCATCATATAGCACGTGTAGATAATGATGCATAAACAATAGAGCCCACTGCACCCACCACAGCAGATTCCCATCATTTTTAATAAAGGTAATTTTTATCCCAAAAATAATTAAAACTACGCAAATTACAGTCACACTAAATCTGTTCAGTCAAAACAAACTGAAATGGACCGTAACTTAAGGCAATAAGACTTTTAAGAGTGCAGTTCTATTTGTATTGTTACTAATTCTGTCCTTCATCAAAAATAAAGAAAAATGAACTTTATTTCAAGCACGTAAAAGTCTGCGTTCATGGATTTGTACTGTGACCACAACATTCTTATATATATATATATATATATATATTTTTATATATATATATATATATATATATATATATATATATATATATATTAGCTGATTTACACAGTGACAGTAACTGGTACCAAATTCGAGGCAAGGCAGTACTGACCCGCTACCGGCAAGATGTATCCACCTATATTATTTGTGTGCGTCAATGGTGTGTTGTTTGTTGTTGTTGTGTATAGTTTATTTATTTTTCCCATATTATATTATTATTTGTTGATAATTTGTACTATATATGAAAATGATGTACTATATGAGAAGCGGTACATTGGCAATTTACATTTATATTACAATAAAACTAAGTGCACACTATAAAAACTTCTGAATACCAATGTGCTCAATAAGGGAAGTGTTAATCCTTGCCAATTCCAATGTTTTTCTTGGTACTACATTCGTCGCCAAGCTTCAGTGGTAAGCCATTCTAGGAAGCAGACGAGGCTCACACTGTGGAATATCCTATAAAAATATAGAAGATGCCTTACTTGTGTTTAAACAGCAGATAAGTTAATTAGTAATCACCGTAGCATAATGTGCCCGACTTTAGGTGCACTCAAAGTGTAGGTTGTTCCTTTGTTAAAAAGAAATAGTATTACTGTTTTAAAAGTAAATAAACAGTTGTTTGATCGACCGTGTTATAATGCCTGCGTTCTATCACATCTAATTCAACCATTGCAATTTGACTACGTGTGCCGATTCTTTAATTAATTATGCTGTGTCAATCTGACCATAGCCTATATTGTTATTACTAGTACGTGACGTAAAACCTACACATACGCTTTCCCTTGTAACCGTAATCAAGGCCCTGTAGGTTTAAGTTTAATAGGCACAGCGCTGTTGCGAAATATGTAATGAATATTTTTGTTCGTCCGGCTTCTCTGCGTGCCTATATAATTCAACAGATTACGATGAAACTTTTTTTGAGTAGTTATGAGCACTCGTGCGAAAGGTTCTGACAAAAGAGAGGCATTGCAATGTATGCCGGGCACAGATTATATTATAAAACAGTTTTTTTTTTTCAAAGTGAGTAGGTATCATCATCGAGGATACAGCCTAATATAATAAGCAGCCAGTTTCATCCATAAATTCTTAAACCTACTAATTAACTGGATAAAAGGACTCCTTTTCTGTCTGCGTAGGTTACATCTACTTATCTACTTCTGCCATCAGATAGCAGTGTCTACACTGTTGTGTTCCAGTCTAAAGGTTATAAAGAGGAAGGAGGAGCTCTCTCCTATGAGCACGTATAATTACGTGTTGTGAAGCATTCCATCTTAATCCTCACAGGTAAAAACGCATCTGTAGCCTTTTTTCAAGTTGTCAATTACCACGGGGTGTAAGCCTTTTATTACTTCAATTTTATAAGAATGAAATCACCCTTCAAATTAGATATTGAAGACATAATAATATCTTATATTTACACAATTGCATAAAACTATTGATTCAGGTCTTTATCCCATTTTTATTTACTTGCAATATGTCTACTAAATATGTCTTGGATTCGGGTTGAATTTAATAATTGATTTAAACTTAGTTTTCGATGAGCTAGAGACTTGAAAACTTTTAATATAAAAACTTTTAAGCTTTTAAAAAACTTTGGAACATAACTTTGGAAAATACATAATTTTTAAAAGTTTCAATTGTTGCATTTGACGTAAATGCAGATTAATTATTCATAAGTTGCCATATCCGTTCAACAATTTAAAATTGTGGCCGTGATTATTGCATACTTATGTGAAACATTACATTACGACATTAGAACGTTAAACACAGTTCCTCCGGATCTTAAAAGCTGCAAAGCACGTGAAACATCAGTCAATTTTAGGGCCCGAGATTTTGGAACACGTCAGTACGTTTTAATATATTTAATACAATGACAACACACACATATCATTTTGTTCCTTGTATACTGTTTCAAAGCTACACGTTTGTCATTCAATAAAAGTGCATTTAGATATTTTCAGTTGTTTTTGTTAACTTTCACAATGCCCCCCCAATCTTGTGTGCTCTTGTGTCCCATCGCCATATATCCATATCCCATCGTTATATTGCCCCTGCATAGCAGAATATTAATGAATTTTAATATTAAGATATGTAACAACGTCTTGTATGTATTGCTGTTTGTGTGTCATGTTAATGGAAAAAATGCTCTATAAACGTACGTGCAAACACTCAGCACGCTCTCGTCCTAACTTAGGATGTTACGCTAATGTAATAAATTGTATAATAATGTGTAATAATAAATTGTATTGCTCAAATACTAAATTTATTTCAAACAAGCTTTTGAAAGCGTAGCTATGGCCAATAGTCAATCCATCATCAAATCAGCTCACTGGTACCATATTATTGCATTCGCGATCGCTCCTTAAGCCCAAAGAAGATATAGAAAGAATTTATTGAAGGTATGTTCGTTCTACCAAATGTCCCGTATTTTTTTATAGAATAGGGTGACAAACGAGCACACAGTCCACCTAATGGTAAGTGGTTGCTGTAGCCCATAGACATCTACATCTATCCTCGATTACGAATCAAAATGCAGGTGCGTTGTCACCCGTGAGGACTAAGATGGAATGCCTCGATTGCAATAGAAAGGGTCTCCGGTTCTCTACACTCAACATACGAAACACAGCAGCATTAAGCTGTGAGAGCGTGGTCCTTCGCCGGTCGAGCCGACTCATTCGTGGTACAACTATACTACTAATATAACTGCAGCATGGCTCTACCACGTATTTCTCTAAGACTTATTGGGTAGTTTTCACCTCAATACTTCCATGTACATATGGTGATCTAATCTCGTCAGGCCATACTAAAACGGTCAATTGCGCTGCTTTGGCCACGTTTTGAGGACACCCGACGAAAGGGTAGTGAAGCTAATCTTCTAATCTAAACTTCAGTATGATACACAGAAGAGCGGTGGCAAAAAAAAACCCTCTCGTTTGGAATCGAAGACACAAAATCGCACAGGTATGAGACGTTTGATAAACCAACATTTTTGAATTTTTTTAGGAAGACAGAAAGCACAATTTAGAAACTTAAAACAGAACACCAACATTCATAGTTATGATGGGCTACTTTACCGGTATGGAGTATATAACTATTTCATGCCACACGTATGCTAGTGTAGTGATTTATAAATAGTCGCCTACTGCTGGCCGTAAGGGGAATTTCAAGGACACATAGCGAGCAATCAAGAGAGCCCAGGGTTTCTGAACCTCTGAGCAACGTGCGATTAGCCGAACGGATCAGTAAGCAAAAGTGGAATAAAGAGGTCCTTGAATGACAGCCCCCATACCGGAAAGCGAGTTTAAGGCGTCTCCCCACTAGGATGCAAGATGCAAAATCGATCCTTCGGGTAGCTCAGCACTGTGCTATGTGACATTCCTTGTCTATATTTTGCAGTATACTTTTGAAGGTCTGTAATGAAGATGATGATGGTCATCGAAATACATAGGTATGCAAAATTTCAACTCAATTATATATTAGCAAGCGCTTCAAAAATTGATTACAAATTCTGAACCGGAAACACATACGAGGAAGCACGTTAATTAAATTCAAGTTATTTTATAGAATAAGGGTGATAAACGAGCATACAGTCCAGCTGATGGTAATTAGATGCTGTGTGTCGTAGACGTCTACATCTACGAGTATCCTCGATTAAGAATCAAAATGCAGATCTGTTTTTAGCCTTGAGGACTAAGATAGAATGTTTTGTTTCCGATTAAAAGGGTCTCAGGTTCTCTACACTCACCATACGAAACCCATTAGCATTAAGCTGTTATTTTACGCTCGTATTCTGAGAGTGTGGTCCCTCCCGGGTCGGGCCGACCCATTAGTGCTACAACCGTAAAATAGCTGCAGCGTGGCTGTATTAGTAGGAAGAGTGGGGGAATTGAGAACTGCGGGTAATTGGGAACCACTAGATAGGTACTTCCCTCCACACCACCCCGTCCTGCACCTATTTAGCAGACGCATCCAGCGCCCCTCTGTGCGCAAGCATTAAAGTTAAAGATCGCACTCGCGCTGACACGGATAATCGAATTTTTTTTGCATTTCTGTTATATTATTGTCGTGTATTCTAATAAATTGTAATTATCATATTTTTAAGTTCAAGGACACCATATTTCGGTACCGTCATGCAACTGTTTTCAAACCCCACGTGATTTGAAGTTCACAAAAATTACTGTTGAAGGTGGCGGCCATTTTGTTTATATTGACTACTTCGGGTAATTGGGAACCGCGTTAGGTGGGTAATTGAGGTCATTCCCAATCACCCCTTGCGTTCTTAATTATTCCTGGTATTTCTGGGTGATTGTGTAAAAATATTTTAATGGTACAAATTACTTTAGATGCCTCGAAATTACATACACCACCCCATTTATCTCAAAAAAGAAAGCTGTTACTGGATCTTACATTCGTCAATTGACTGAAGGTGGCATACAATGAAGAATGTGAGCTATTCATGGTTAACATCCCTGTCAAACTAATAAGCGATTATGAGGTTGGAAAACTTTTACAAAGACGTACAACAAAACAGCTAACATAAGCAAAGCTGTCGATGGATTTATAGCCGCTGGAGTTCATCCTATTGATCCTAACAAATTTATAGACGGCTTTGAAAATAAGGTAATTGACTTATCTCACACCAGTCAGACTCAAGAGTGCGATGTTCATGAAACTGCAGCTGTGCAAAGTTTGAATGAGTCTGTAAACACTGTCAGCCATAGTCAAACACCAACACAGGATACCACTTCTATTCCTGAAAATGACAACGATTTGAGCGTTACCATTAATACTTCTTCTTCTTCCACTCAGATTATATCAAGCCTACCAATAAACATTCAACTATATGAAAAATAGACAAGACAAAGTGAGTGGAAAGCTAAAAAAGAAAAAGTTTCTACTAAAAAAAAACGAGAAAAGAACATTAAAACTACACAAAAGAAGCCACGAGTCAATAGTAAAGGAGTCAAAAATTTGAAAAAGTCTTTACAAGGAAATGAAAGCGAAGAGAAATTTCACTGTGTAATATGCAACGAAAAGCATGATTCACCACCAGAAACAGAAACAGAAACTTTTTTATTCAATGTAGATTACAACAATACTTATTGAAAGTCACTTTTTTCATTTACCACTGGTTCGCAAAAAAAACCTCTGTCCTGGGAAGAACCAGCAAGAAACCCAGCGGGACTATTATTTTTCCAATAATAGCTTACAATTATTTTTACAATAAACAACACAAGACAAATTAGAAATAGCTTGGTAGCGATCACCCTTCTCAGGGGTTATTATCATCCATAAATTCCTTAATATTATAATAACCCTTTTTACACAAACTTAGTTTAATAATATTTTTGAACTTCGTGTATGACAAATTTTGTATATTTTCTGGGATTTTTGTTGTAAAAGCGTATACATCGCCCCAAGAATGAATTACTGACTCGGTGGAGTCGAGTAACTGGTACTACTAGCTTGTGTCTGTTCCTAGTATTTACAGAATGAATATCACTTATTTTCGAAAATCTACTTTTATTTTTGTGTACGTACATTACATTTTCATAAATGTATTGAGAGGCCAGAGTTAATATATTAATTTCCTTAAATTTTTGTCTCAGTGATTCTTTTGGTTTTAAATTATATATTGCTCTAATGGACCTCTTCTGTAAAATAAATATAATTTCAGTATCAGTTGCGTGTCCCCATAGCAAAATACCATACGACATAATGGTATGGAAATAACTAAAGTAGACTATTCTAGCTGTTTCAACGTAAGAGTTCTAATCTTTTTCACAGCATATGCTGCAGAACTAAGTCTGCTAGCTAGTTTTGATATATGGGGGAGCCATTGAAGCTTTGCGTCCAGTGTGATTCCAAGAAAAATGGTGGTATCAACAAGACTCAGTTCCCCCCCCCCCCATTTAAAATTACATTAGTATTGACAAGTTTAACATTAGGAGTTACGAATTTCATACATTTAGTTTTAGTTCCATTCAAATGCAAATTATTATCATTAAACCAATTGACTAAATTAGCTATAGCATTATTTACTTCGTCGTAATTTGATAACTGTCGTTTTAATTTGAAAATTGATGAAGTATCATCAGCAAATAATACTATATCATGGTTATCCCCTACTATGTAAGGTAAGTCATTAATATATACTAGAAATAGAAAAGGGCCGAGAATTGAGCCCTGAGGCACGCCCATTTGTACAATCGACCCGGAAGAACTCATACTATTTATGACAACTTTTTGCGTTCTGTCACATAAATATGAAATAATTAATTTAAGAGCACCGCTTCTTACACCGTAGTGTTGAAGTTTCCTGATTAATGTTTCATGGTGAACACAATCGAAGGCTTTGGATATGTCACAGAATACACCCAAAGCATCCTGTGAATTCTCCCATGCATCAAATATATATTTAATCAGCTCAACACCAGCATCAGTTGTCGAGCGGCCCCTTGTGAAACCAAATTGATTTTTATGAAGTAAATTATTTACATTAAAAAAATTTAACATTTGATCAAGAATAATTTTTTCAAAAATTTTACTAAGTTTTGGCAGTACAGAAATAGGTCTAAAATTAGCGGGGTCCAATGTACTACCAAATTTAAATAAAGGTATTACTTTACTATGCTTCATTAAATCAGGAAACACACCAGATTCAATACTAGTATTAAAAATAATAGATAGTTGAGGTGCGATCGCATCTATTATAGACGCAATAACTTTAACAGAAATCCCCCACAGATCGGTGGTTCTCTTAATATCAATAGTCTTAAAATATTTTACAATATCTTTTGATGACACTTTATGAAATGTAAAATTCTTTGTACACACATTTACATTTTGTTTAAGTAATGATTCGGCGACGGCAGGAGAAGAATTCAGTGACTTAGTGGTTAAGATCGGAATATCAGTAAAATATTTCTCAAAAACCATTGCAACTTAGTTAATTTATTGTTGAAACTTAACTGGTAGTTTGAATTGCGAGAGTTGACCTTACCAGTTTAATTATACTCCATGTTATTTTAATTTTATTAGAAGCAGTCTTTATTTTGTTGCTCAAATACAATGACTTGGCTAAGGAGCACACTCTTTTAAATATTTTGGAATATTTTTTTACATATTCCCTAAATTTGACGCTAGGATTATATGACCTTTCATTGTAAAGTTCATATAACCTTTGTCTACTCTTATGGACTCCTACTGCCGCCCATTCATTAAATGCCTTGCGATTGTTCAAGGAGAATGTTTTAGAAGTAAAAGTATTATTAAATTCATTTTAAATAAGCTTAAATAATGTTCCATACAAAAAATTTGGATTATTTTGATATGAAAGTAATGGAAGTTTCTTTACTATTGTTACGAACTTAGGGTTCGTGACAGTAAAAATTGCCGATAGAATTATCTAAATTAACACTTTAATTTTCTTTATACCAATTAAAACTTAAAACACTAATAATTAATCACATTGATTCACTTTATTTCGCTCCGAATCTTCGCTAGTCTCGCAAAACTCAATACTTCCCCCGATCGCTCCTTGCAGCGCCTATAAATACACATTAGCACCGAAACATCCAGAACATTCAAGTAAATACGCGCGTCGAAAGTTCGAGTGTCGGGTTCCTAGAAGCTTAGTTCTTCGTTTTGATACCAGATGGCGCTGTCGGTTGAAAGATTAGTGATGTCATTTTCTGGAAAGGTCTCCTCGCTCCGTTACCCGACACAGATGGCGCTAGTGCCGGGTACATGACGTCAACTTAGGCGCACAACACTGCCCCCTCCTAAGACATGCTCGTCCCGAGCATTATCGGCCCCATAATAACGCGCCAGGCGATCCACATGGACGATTTTAGGAGTCCCTCTTGCGCCTTTTTTGTAACGGCTCCGCAATGTCAAGGGCTGTCCTATCCCATGGTGCACCAACATTGTACAATTTCGATGCTCCTCTACTACTTGTCTGAGGTCCCCTCACAGACGCACAACTTGTACACGTACGACACCAATCCTCGACATCGTCACGATAATGGACCCAGTAAAACTGTTCTCCGACCTTCAGTAGAGTTCGTTTAACTCCCAGATGGAATCTTGAACGACCATTATGGCACAGCTGTAGAACATTCGGCACTTTAGCTTTAGGGACAATCATTTGCAAACGACAGCTGTCTCCGCGACCATTGTCCCATTTACGACACAGGACTCCATCCTGAATCAGCAAGCTGTCCCGTTGGGCCCAATAGCTTCTAGTGATCGAACTTATCGCTGAGACGTCGCTCCACTTAGGCTTGGTAGCACGGGCCTTCATCCATTCCAGAATCGGCTTGATGTCCGGATCTTCCTGCTGTGCATGTCGTAGGCTGTCCTTCCACTCGTTGCTGAGGTGGTCTGTCCTGAGCATCCTCACGGATACCACTTCCTTACTCTCTTGCCTAGTACAATGTTTCCAATCTTCAGGACAAGGTCTTCTTGACAATGCATCTGCATTGCCATGAGATTTCCCGCTGCGATGTCTGATAGTAAAGTCGTATCCCGGCTGCTGCTGGGCGGTGATGTTAGCCGCACTTCCCTTCTGAGATCGTTCACCTTCCCTTTCTAGGGTTCACTTAGGGCAGCTGGATCGAAGATGGCTCCTTTCCGCACAGCCATAGAACCTAGGGCTGTATCCTTTATTGTGGTCGCAAACCGTAACTGCTGCAACTTCCCTACCGTGAGGGGAGCGATGATCCTGCCGCCGCCAGGTGGTGCCGTTAGCTGCACTACCCTCTCGAGATCGATCAACTTCCTTTTCTATAGTTCGCTTAGGGTAGCTGGATCTAAGATGGTCCCTTTCCCCACAGCCATAGCACCTAGGGCTGTATCCTTTATTGCGGTCGTGAACCGTAGCTGCTGCAACCTCCCTGACGCGATGAGAGCGAAGATCCTGCCGCACGGCTTCCACCTCCAGTGCATGAGCCAAGGCGTCCTTAAGCGTCTCGTGGTGCCCGAGCCTCACAGCAGCTCTGACTTCAAGGTCGCGGATGCCGTCAATGAATGTCTGAACCAGGTTCCCTTCAATGAGCGCAGGTAGAGACGTATGCTTTTCGAACCATCTTCTCCACCTCAAGGGCCCACTGCTGCAAGTTTTCGTTGCTGCGTTGCACGCGATCTTTAAGCTACGCGCGAAAGACGTGTTCCAGGTGAGCGTCGCCATATTTCGCCTCCAACGCCTCAAGAAGCTGCTCGTAGGTCACTTTCTTACCGAGAGCTTCCAACACAGTTAAGGCTTGGTCGCGCAGGCCTAGGGTGAGTGCAGTCATGGCTTGGCTTTTATTCCAGCCGTTCGCCTCCATGACGGCCTCGAACTGGATTTTGTAAGCTGACCAAGAAGAAGTCCCGTCGAACGGTGGCACTTTGAATCCACGTAGCGAAGGTGTTGTAGCTACTGCGGGAGCTGCAATTCCATCTTCAAGTTTGAGTTCATCCAGCATTTTCTTAACTTGGTTGATTTGGGTCTCAGCTTCCAACAGGCGGCTATCATGTTGAACAACCTTATCCTTCACCTCCCTTATCTCTTTCCCGAAGGTAGCGTGAAGGTCCTTCATGAAAAGCATCTGCTCTTCTCTATCGCGTTTGAGCTGCTCTTCTAAGCGACGGGTCCTGTTCTTCCTGCTGCTCTTTCAACTGACGGGCCTGTTCCTCCTGTCGGCGGGCCTGCTCCTGCTGCATCACCATCAGAGCACCTAAGTCAGGTGCTGCAGATGCAGGAGCTACTGACGGACCGGCCTCCGTTGCCGGCGGCTGGCCCTCCGACGTCTGCGGCGTTGCACCACCAAATCGTCTCTGGTCCGTCTCATGCTGGCGTTGACTGCGGGTACGGACACCCTCCGTTTCCTCCTTAGGTAAAATCGGCATGATTTTATCCCACTTCTGACACCAATTGTTACGAACTTAGGGTTCGTGACAATAAAAATTGCCGATAGAATTACCTAAATTAACACTTTAATTTTCTTTACACCAATTAAAACTTAAAACACTAATAATTAATCACACTGATTCACTTTATTTCGCGAAGCTTCGCTAGTCTCGCCAAACTCAATACTTCCCCGATCGCACCTTGCAGCGCCTATAAATACACATTAGCACCGAAACATCCAGAACATTCAAGTAAATACGTGCAAGGAGTCGAAAGTTCGAGGTCGGGCTTCTAGAAGCTTAGTTCTTCGTTTTGATACTAGATGGCGCTGTCGGTTGAAAGATTAGTGATGTCATTTTCTGGAAAGGTCTCCTCGCTCCGTTACCCGACACAGATGGCGCTAGTGCCGGGTACATGACGTCAACTTAGGGGCGCAACATTATGTTACTTCTAAGCTTCTCCAAGCGATGTGCATTTACTGGAACAAACACTACTTTTTTATCTATTTGCTTTTTGTGAACATAAGGTAATGAAACTAATTGTCCACAGTGATCAGAGCTCAATTTTTGAATTATACACTTATTGAACGGCTTAACATTTGTAAAAATGTTATCTATACATGTTGCACTAGATTCAGCAATACGTGTTGGCTCCAAAAATAAATTAAAGAGACCATGAGATTTAAACAATGATCTAAATTTAATATTTGTGGAGGAAGCTTCTAGGAGATTGATATTAAAGTCTCCACATTAATATGTAATCAACAGATTTTTCTGTTTTTTAAGCTTAGCGAAAACTTCCTCCATAATTTTTTCGAAAGTAATAAAGAACATGGGGGTCTGTAAAAGCTCATAACAATGAGGTGCTCAAACTCAACACATGCCATTTCTACAGTTTGCTCAACAGAGAGGCTCACAATATCTTTACGTTCTTTACATGATAATAATTTACTAGCTAAACTCAAGGAGCCACCCCTTAAAACCGTTTCTCTATTGAAAGAACTGACCACCTGGTGATTACGGAAGTTAAACATTAAATTATGAGCTTTTAACCAATGTTCAGTAATACATATAATATGAATATTGTTGCTATTTAAGAACAATTCAATTTCCAGTTCTTTGCCTATCATGCCTTGTATATTCTGATAAACCAGGTGTAAACAATTTTTGTTATCATTTTGTGGAGTTATACAATTGCAACTATTCAGGATTTGTAAGCTATATTCTAAATTATTTAAATTATTATAACTGCTAGAGATTACCTCTATTGTCTCATTTTCTAATTTAAATTACTTGGAACGGATTCCAAACTACATGTCAAATCATTATGCTGCTCAATAGGAGCAGATGTCTGGGTAGCCAAGTCTTTGACTGCGTTAATATATAAATAATAAGATAGCACATTTGCTATCTGTCTTAAATTATATTTGGATAGGTAATACTTATCTGTAGTCAATAATTTCTTAATTAAACTATTAATGTCTATTAAATTAATTCTATTGGTATAATTGTTACAATTAAATGTCAAATTTAAATTATTGTTACATGATAAATTATTCATTAATAAATTTAAATCATATCTTAATTTATTTATTCCTGTGGCCAACCCTGTATGTAAGGCAATGTACACAAGATTATTTTGTGTACATTTGAGGTATTGAGGTAATCAATATATTTTAATAATTGATTTTTGTTTACATTGCCTCTTCTCCCAACAAGAATTATTAATGTGCTATTAGGTCAATACTTACTAGTTAAAACTTTATTCATTATATGACTAAAGGATGCTCCAGGCATACAATAATTACTAATCAGTTGTCCTTTTAAATTGTTATTTAACATCATGCCCAAATGTTTTCCTATGTCATCACAATACATAATAACTTTATGTTTTTTAATATTTAAACTACTCTTTAAGTTTTTGTTCTTTGTTATGGCACCGTCATAGAGTGTTGGTGAACTAAGACAGTTACTATTTGTCTGTATTCATATTTTCCACCTCAATTGACTATAATTTAAGTTTATTAATTAATTCATGCTTTTCCTTACATATATTTGTATAATTTATTGTATTAATTTTAGTTTTAATTAACTTTTGTACTTTCCTAACATATTTATTAATTTTTACGTAATTCTTTAACTTTCTTCTACTGCATGTAATCCTTTCCGCTGTTCTTGATGTGACAACATCATCACCAGTCAAATCGATTGTTGTGGAGGGTTGCAATGTTTTTGAAGATTTAAATTCTATGAGCTCATTGAACAGACTTTAAGTTTAGGCCACTTTCAATTCATCTAAGTATTGTTTTAATTTCAAAATCTGCTCATTAGCCTCACTTAACTCCTCACCTCCTCACCGTTAGAATATTGGATCATGTGCACCATTTATAAACTCTGTTCTCATGAAAAATGTACACCGACGATACTAGTAACAGGTTACGTATGTGATATGTGCCCAATAAGTTAATAATTGTAGTTTATTTTTAAGATTTAATTATGACGTTCTTAACCTGGCTGTGGTAGCCATACTGTTCCCATTTCCTCCGCAGGATGATTTCATTTACTCCATGTAGGGTAAATAGAAATGGCAATGTTTTGTGTTTTCGTTCATATTTCTAATAAAACGTTGACTTTTAAGATTTTCATTCTCACTAGTAAGTATTATAAGCAAAATTTATTTTACAATAAAAGTTGATTATGTCTGTGACTTTTTTCTATAATTTTTGAGCGTTATAAGTTAAGTGTTCCCAATTCCCCCACTTTTCCCTTTGTAATGCATGTAATAAAAACTAAATTGTCAGAAGCGATCCCAAAACTCTAAATAAAATATGACAGCCATCTTTATAACACGTTCGATTTTTTACGTGGTAGAGCCACGCTGCATCTATATTAATTGTAGCACGAATGGGTCAGCTCAACCGGGGTAGGATCACGCTCTCACAGAATATCAGTGTAAAATAACAGCTTAATGCTAATGGGTTTCGTATGGTGAGTGTAGAGAACCTGAGACCCTTTTAATCGGAAACAAAACATTCTGTCTTAGTCCTCAAGACTAAAAACAGATCTGCATTTTGATTCTTAATCGAGGATACTCGTAGATGTAGACGTCTACGACATCTAATTACCATCAGCTGGACTGTATGCTCGTTTATCACCTTTATTCTATAAAATAACTTGAATTTAATTAACGTGCTTCCTCGTATGTGTTTTCGGTTCAGAATTTGTAATCAATTTTTGAAGCGCTTGCTAATATACAATTGAGTTAAAATTTTGCATACCTATGTAATTTCGATGACCGTCATCATCTTCATTACAGACCTTCAAAAGTATACTGCAAAACATAGACAAGGAATGTCACATAGCACAGTGCTGAGCTACCTGAAGGATCGATTTTTGCATCTTGCATCCTAGTGGGGAGACGCCTTAAACTCGCTTTCCGGTATGGGGGCTGTCATTCAAGGACCTCTTCATTCCACTTTTGCTTACTGATCCGTTCGGCTAATCGCACATTGCTCAGAGGCTCAAAAACCCTGGGCTCTCTTGGTTGCTACTGGCTACGTGTCCTCTCTAAATGGCTATACTTAGCCTTCAAGCGAGGAAGCAACAAACTAAACAACTTCTTATTACCAGCAGTGGTGATCAGTCGCAGATACAGTTTTTTAGGAGCTACACCGCACGTGCACCCTACGGTCCAGTAGTCTCTACAGCAAATAGCACAAATATGTACTCATACTATTACATGCCTGCAATTGAGAGAGAATTAATTCTCTGGATCGCACTTACTAAAATCCCATGGTGTTCTACCTCCGCCGCAAATTCGCGGGGCCACGGAAACGCTTTCATGCACATCCGCGGCCCCTCTGGCGCCAGCCGCCCAATGGCAGCCCCTCCTTAGTTGCTGACTTCTCCTCCCCGTTTTCTTTCTCAGGTAAGGCACACCAGAAATACAAGCCACACTGCCCTTCGCGGCCTCTAACTCCACCTGCACTACGGACTCCACGAGGCCGATATGTGAATGGTGCCAGGGAAAAAGCACTTGGAAACATTTGATTGGGGTCGATATGGCCCTTGGTTTGGTGGTGAGGGGAATAAATATTAATAAATCTAATACTTTTATACTTACTGGTACTGATACTACCAGAAAATATTGTCGGTATACAGTACTTTTTCAAAGTGGTGCAGTTCTCATATCTAATAAAACAGTCGTCTGTGAAATGTTTGGAACAAATATGATCATTTTGTTTCGGACGCCAATTCACAATATTTATGCTTTTAAGCCATAATTTTAGTCTAGGTTCTGTTGGAAACCTGTTAATTAATAAAAATTTGATAATCATCTGTTTTTGGCGACTTTGTTTGTTAACAGATATGGGTAGGAAAGAACATCGATAAGTATTATAGACAAGGAACTCGACAACCCTATTGAATGTTATTGTTTACCAAAACTCAGTAATATACAGCCAAACATGTTGGTATATATGATATTAAGATTAGTAACAAAATTTTAAGTACATATATTATCATATAGTTTTAATTTGTTAAATATTAGCTGCAAATTCACTTACTTGTGTAATGTTATACGACTTCCCTTTTGGTAACGAGTTTTACAGATTACGCTCACTCTCATTATTATTAAAATTAATTCTTAATATGTAACTAACATTATGCACCATCAAACAACATAAAATACTGTCGTTTTTTAGTTTAAAAGTTCAAAATAGAGACTTTGTAAATATCACAATATAAATAAGACAACAGACTTTGGCATATTATGTCAATTTTATTTTTCAAGACATTCTAGCGGCGTTGGTACAGTGACCAGTCCAGCGTACTTGTATATATAGAGGTCAGTGGAAATGAGGCATTCAATCTTAGTCCTCAGGGGTGAAGACGCACCTACATTTTAATTCCTAATCGTGGATACATGTAAATGTCTATCGGTCACAGCTTCCACTTACCATCAAGTGGACTATGTGCTCGTTTGTCACCCTTATTCTATAAAAATGTTCCATATTAAGTGATTAAATTTAAAAAAATGTGGGAGGAGCAACATACTATGCGAAATCGAGTCCCACTTTGCTTTAAAAAGAATAAATAAAAACCTGTTTAGTCGCGGCTGATTAAAAGTTTTTATGTTGAAAAAAAAACATCGCGCAAAACGTAATTGAATAAGCATGATGCGTAAAAAACAAAAACGTAACATGCACAACTAACTACACGTGGAAAAATCCTGTGAGAAACCACATCACTTTGCCTCGGAGGCTACAGACGTTATCGACTCCTACCAGCTACCGCTATTCCCCAGCAGCTTCGGGTTCCGGGAACTCCGTTTATAGCGAAAACAAGGCTCTCTCTCACTTTACGAGTAAGCACGTGCCGACTTCAGTACTCGCTTACCAGCAGCATCATTCCACTCCTCTAGCCCAGAGCCCCTACCCTAATTGCATGAACTGAATAATTACAGCTTCGCATATACTCATCAATAAGATTGCTGTAAAGTGAGGTTCTGGCCGATCTTTCGGGTGATTGTCTAACATAGGTCATAACGACAGAGTGTGGGTTGCGAAATCTTGCAGGCCTATTCGTTATCTTGTTTTGTTAGCTTTTGTAGAAAATATACTATATAGCAAACGACGCAATACACTTTAAAGTGATTACCATTACACCTTTACTCGTACAATAGGCATTATCTAGGGCTGATTTAGGACTATTACCGTTTAACATCAGGTCTGTCCGTACTTCGTAGTCATGCGTCGATCGAGTAATGATAAAATACGAGTATATCGAAGACTTAAAAATCACTCCAAACTGGATCAACATGGCGAAACTTCTACAGTTGATAGGAATTGAAATTTATAGGTGGCAAATGCCTTACAAAACAATTTAACTGATTTTCACACCCACAACATACGCCTCAGGCGACAGTTGCCTTAACCACACGACAATGCTGTTGTCCGATTATTATTATTATTATTACCACCTATTTTGATTCTTACAGGAAACGTGCCATTTGATCTTTGTTCTCAGGGGTGAGAGCGCATCTGCATTTTGAATCTCATTTGAGGATAGATGTAGATGTCTATGGGCCACGGGCCACAGCATCCACTTAACATCAAGTCGACTGTGTGCTTGTGCTCTTATTCTATTAAAAGAGCCCTCATGAGTCCTCTGCTACATAAATACGTCCCCCATAGGATACCACACCTATATGGTTTTAAGCTACCTGCTATTGGATGCTTCGATGCGCTTGCTAGTAGACGACTGACTTTCGAGGAACAAACCTTTTTAAATACCGTAAACTTACATGAATCATTTCAAGATGTAGAGTTTTCCTATTGTTTGAACAAATTCCTCTAATTGCTTTCCGCTAATTTATCTCGCTCCATCGATTAGACGCACCGGCAAACAATCGCATCAACAATTTGAAACGGACAAAAAAGCTCGTATAGGTAAAGTATGACAGTATCGTCATTATGTTCCTTCGCCGCGCGTTTTGTTCGTGGGGTCTTTAACCGAGCCCAAAATCGCTTGTGTCCGGCTATCGGAAGCCTGCGTCTAATGATTAAGCCCACGGACGATTCCTCTGTTACACCATGCGATAAAACTTAAGTTGTGGGTTTTTTTATTATTTTATACATAAGTCGGGTTATTTTTCAATATACGCCCAAATTTGGAGAATAGATTTAGAATAAGTATGTAGGCGAATGATGTAGAAAATTTATTGAAAAATATTAAACAATTTTTCCTATTTATGTTTTAAATTCAGGATGCTTGGTAACACATTATTTTAACTGATTTTCATGTTTATGTTTTTGTGGAGTGATTTTCACCAACAAACGAATCCCGCCAGAATTATACAATCGTAATGCATTATTTAATTGTCGAAAATTAAACAAATGGCTCCATAGATTGAAATTTGACAATTACAATGAAAATATTTTTATGTTAATTTGTACATCTATAATAATTAACCCACGGAGTTTTTTGTTAATTAGTTAAGTTTCCAGACCAATTTTAAAAAGCATGTGAAATTATCACGATGTGTAGTGACGATGTAAGAATATCCACCATCCCATATCGTCACCTGGGTGTCGTAAGAGGCGACCGAGGGACACAAATCAGGTAATGGGCAGGAACAACAGAGTCTTCCTAACAACAAATATAGTACGGCCAACTAGCAGCGATACGAAAGGTCATTTACCTTAAAAACAATTGTGTAGTTAACAATCTATTATCTATTTCTTTCCATCTTGTGTATTTGTCGTAATGTCTCGTTTTCCTGGCAAAAACATGTCAGGGTAAAGGCGGGTTCGCCAACATTCGGAAGGCCATTTTAGTACTTGTTGTTTATTTAATTATTGTTATTTTGTTTTGTTAATAATTGTTTTTAATAAGTGTTTTTAACTAATGATGGAGCCACAATCAAGTACGTCGAGAGATAAATCAACAGATTTTACTTCTCTGAAAAAGAAACGTCCAATAGGAATAGGATATATATGAATGTTGTTTAGTAGTTTTAATTAAAACTTCTTGGTTCGGAGTGTACTTTAAAGTTATCTAAAAGAGATTTAAAAACAGCAACTGTAATAATAAAACTTCTCTTAATTTATTAAATATGCATGTAAGTAAATTATGTATATCATTTTAATTTAATTTTTAATATTAGGTGACTAGTTTTACTGTGATTAAAAAAAGAAATGGTCATTTACAGAAAAGAGAAAGCATTTATTTAATTTAAATCTACATTATACAATAATTCAAATTATATCAAAATTTATAAAAAGTCTATTTTTTTGGTTTGCTAGACATTTTTTAAAACTATATTGTCTATTTAAATACATAATCTAACAATCAAAAAGTTACGCACCCCTGCTTTTCCTAATAACCTTGCATTGGTTTTGTTTACATTTGGTATCGCTTTTCGTTGGCCGAAGTATAGAAAATTGAATACTGCGGTTTCCAACCCGACTCCCAAGCTTTGAAACTATGTTATGAAACAGTTATGAGCAGGCCTTTGTTAAGCAGTGGAGTTTGATAAGCTGTAATAAATTAATATCACAATGTACGTTCTGAAATACAAATATATAAAACATTTCCTAAATGACAAAACATACAACATATGAAAATTAAAATTAAAATTTCTAACGCATGGGGTACGTTGTAAATGCAGCCGAAAAAGCTCATTTCGCTGCAAAACAGGCACGCAAACGAGAGATCATCGCTCGAAGCGAGGTCTCCTAACAGTACTCCCGAGCTCCGCAGCCTCTCCACGTTATGTAACAGCTAGTCCCTCCGCGCCTGGCGATACTTCACTACGCCACGGGATCCGCTCCCATATCATAACAATACAAATACATTTTTAAGATATCTAAATAATACACGTAATTGCATCCAAAAATTTTATATAAAAATTGAACGTTCTCATAATCACATGCAGTCAGTGTTTTGTTACTTTTTATGAATATTTTATCAATTCATTTTATCATTATTACCTACATATTATTTATCTTAAATGAAACCAACGGTTTAATTTCAAAAATGGTGATTTTCAGGTTAGTAGAAGAATTTATAATAATAACACTAACTTATTTAATATACAGCTATCATACATTATCATAAGGTTGATATTTAAATAAAGCTCTTTTCACTGCCGTTCTCCAGAATCAAGGAGTGATAACATATTAACTCAAATTTTAATTTTAGACCGCAGTCTACTAACTCAAACATGTTTTTAGTATTGAAATAAGAATAAAATTAGCCCGTATTTTACTATTAATCAATAGGATACCTAACAGTTGCAATATAGCAACATAAACGGAGCGGAGTAAAAGTCTAAAGTCATAACTATCTTTATTAAAACAAAACAAACAACAAAAGGTGTGACATTGTGCAGATGTAAATTAATTAGCTCATCTAATCAATTCAAATTAATTAGCTCATCTAATCAATTCGCTAATTTATGCGAAGCTCGCTCCGCTCCAATAAATTAGAGAATTAGTTACCTAGATAATAAAGGAAAAAAATCAATTTCATATTTTATTGTTTACACACCTTGTCTGCGTTCAGCTACAAATATTGCCAAAAAATTTATGGAAATTGGCCCACGGGTTACGGAGGAGATAGATTTCAAAGAATCGTTTTCTTACATCATGGCTCCAATTATAGCTACAATTAGAGTAGAATTAGAGTTCAAATAAGACTTGCAACGAATATTCGGCTATTATTCGGTATCCGGCCTATTCGGCTACTTTTATCCTTTTCGATCGAATACCGAATATCTAGGTACTATTCGGCCGAATACCGAATACCGATAGTAAGAGGTATTATTGTGGTCAGATAATGGGTAAGATGAAAATATTTATTTAATTTATATTTTTTTTCTTGTAGTCATTAAAGTAGTCATAGCTACATAATCAACTTCCATGTTATAAAAGTTAAAAAAGAGATATCAGATAAATGTCTATGCACTTGAATTATCGTAATATAATGGTGCAAAAGGACTACTTCTTCTTAATTTTCGGGCAGTAGTTTACTCTTTTTCTTGTTGTAGATAATCCCAGATTCAGAAAATAGGCTCTCTGAAGAATAAACACTACTTCCTTCCTTGTCGAATACTTTTTCTTAATATTCGGCTATTCGGCCAGGAAATCTGCAGAATATTCGGTATTCAACGTATGGCTGAATACCATTCGTATCAAGTCTAGTTAAAACAAAGCTTAATGGCTGTGCTGAAAGAAAGCTAATCATCATGAGCTATGATGACTGATAATCTTAGTGAGAACACTAGGTCAAAGCTTTGAAATGGTATTGTATGTCTGAAAAATGAATTATTCAGACAAACTGAGGCGGGTGTAAACTGAATTATAAAATTCCGTTATTTTTTATACACATACATAGTTGACAGTCTGACTGCCTTGTTGGTAAAGTGGTTATAAGCGCGGCTACTTATCACGAGGTTCCGGGTTCGAATCCAGGATCTGGCCGAACCATGTTACTGGCTTTTTCAGTCTAGAAAGTCTTATTAGTAGTCCGAAGTATAGAATTTTGTGCTGTTTCACGTTCATGCCGTGAAAAAGCGCGTAAAGTCGTTGGTCCTGATGAATTTCAGTCCCATCGGACTATGAGAGTGAGGGAAAAAACGGGACACCTGTGCTTACGCACATACTTGTGGACTATGATCCTTTCTTACGCAGATCACTGCGCTCAAACTGGCCGCCGTGAATGAAATACGGTCTGGAAGATATTATTATAATAAAAGATTCAAAAACATACCACGGACACACTTTCAACATGAGCTGCGATGATTGTAGATAGATAGATGGATAGAAAATTCTATGTTCCAATCAAAAAAATTGGTACAAAGGCGAACTTAATGCCGAAAAGGCATTCTCTGCCAGCTAACTTTCGGTAATGTGATGAGAGCCATACATCTTAATGAGAATATTGGATCATAGTTGTAAAATAATTTTACTGTCAATGGTTCTTAACCCCTCTGCAAAATTTCAAATTATTTAGACGTCCAAAAGTCCGCGTTAACTCAATTATTAAATTCCGTTACATTGGTACATACTTATAAAAACAAGTTAAAGTTACAGCCTATATACGTCCCACTGCTGGGCACAGGCCTCACCTCATTTCTGAAAGGGTTTTAGGGCAAGGAATTGTCCGCCACGCTGCTCTAATGTGTGTTGGCGAACTTCACATGACTTCAAAATATTTTTTTCTTATTTCTCAGACATGCAGGTTTCCTCAGGATGTTTTCCTTCACCGCCGAGCACGTGGTGAATCAGCACTCAAAACTGCAATTAACAATTTCATCGGTGCCGGCGGGGATCGAACCTCGTGTGTACTGTGAAATTTACAGCGAACGCTAACCATCTGAGCTACCACGGCATCATATGTCCTATAGGTCGAATTTTTTTTATTGCACCTAGGGTGACAACGATAAACAAACATACAGTCAACCTGATGGTAAGTTCTTTGGATGGTAGAGCCACGCCGCAGCTGTATTTAGGCTCCAGCATGAATTGATCGGCTCGACTGGGGAAGGACCGCGTTCTCACAGAATACCAGCGTAAAAACAGCTTAATTTTTCTATGCTTCGTAGTAAAAAAGATCCGACACTGTTTTACTGGTAACGAAGCATTCCATCTGGGTCCAAAAAGGGGTAATAACGCAATTGCATTTTGATTCTTAAACGATGATAGATATAGTCGTCTATGTGCCACAGCATCCACTTATCATCAGGTGGACTGAGTGCTCGTTTGTATTCCTGACTTCCTTAATTTTTAAGTGAAGACACGTAAGCAAGTACGATAGCTACATTTATCCCCGATTAAATATTAAATGCAGATGAGGGTGCGCTCCTGAGGACTAAGATAGCAGTACACGTACTGCTGCTTGGTAATCGTTAAAAGAATAGAACAGAATAGTGAAGTACGTTGTGGCAAAGAAGTTGCAAGTTCGGAAGAAGTTCAAGAAATTTTTAATTGTGAAATAAATAGAGTTGGATGGTGAAAAAGCATTTGTCATACAAGGATATGGTTATAGTTTCTTTATATCTAAATAAAACCAATTTGAATTTAGACTAATAATCAAAGCAATCAAAGCATTGGGTCAGCCATATAGCTCAATGAATCTTCAATCAAAGAAGAAAGGTTCTTGAATACAGACTTGTATTGATAAGAGGAGTGTAGGCCACTATATGGAGAAACAGCCTAGTAAGATATGCAGGAACTCGATAGCTAGTGTACCTTTACGGGGTAATGAACATTTTAATCTCTTTTTTGTAAATATCCCTACTAACTTCCACAGATTATAATTAAAGTTTTCCCTCATAACGAAACAGGGAAAGTTGCCTTTCCATTGCTAATAAAGCGCGGACGTACTGAGAAAGTTCTCTCTGATAAATGAAGGCTATTATAACTTATTTACAACTTATCTTGCCGCTTTAACTCTAAAGTACTTAAATGCTATCTGTCACAAAATACAGAATATTTAAGTTTTTTATTCGAACTAATTTTTGAGGGCTTAAAATAACTTGACTTACTGAATCAAGCAATGTAATGAATCCTTGCTTTGAATTTGAAATTTAAATCTGAATCTGAACTCGTACGAGGCAAAAAAACACATAATATTTCTATTTGATTCTCACACTTAACTGTTATTAAAAAATGTTATTTGCACCTATTACAACGTATCAATAGTCCACTGCTAAATATATTCCCCACCCATAGATTGTTTCATAGAAGAGAAATTTGCCATAGTTCCTAGGATTAGCAGTCGAACTGGCAAACGCAGTCTTTTTTATTTTATTAGGATTTGTTATTTTCTTGTCTCTAAAATGTGATTTATTTTCAGATATCAATACGTCTTCTTGCTACTTCCTTTACTAATAAATGGAGAATCGAACAGTGAAGCAAATACTGCAAAAGAAAATACCACTCATAGTTGTCCCTTTACAAGAATAATTGAAGACATATTTAGAATTCAAAAGAAATATTCAGAACGTCCTTTAAAAGATGGTGAAAAGGCAAAATTATTACTTAGTACAATTACCAATCATACAACCTACAATAATACTCATATATCAATTCAAGACGAATTGGTAAACGACATTATTGCATCTATAAACAGAATTAAAAATAATACTACGTTACAAATAGACTCAAACGAAACTAGACTTAACGAAGCCATCATTTTAAAAGTGCCTGAAATAAATAGTAAAGACAATAAAAACGCGACTAAAAGTGAATATGATTTTAAACACAATAAAAATACCACTCATGTCAAAAGCGGAATTGAAGATAAATTGGATGTCCAATCTCTTGAAAGCTCTCAACGTGAGTTCGACGAGCAAAAGCTTAACATAAAAGAAATAACTAATACTAAAAACACAACAAATAAAACAGGTTATGCAGAAATTTTAACAATAGAACCTAATAATACAAATCAAATATCCCAACACAACATTATCGAAGTTCTTAAACATTTAATGCCTATGTTTAACACTTCATCAAACAAAGAACTTCATAGTGTAACTATAATAGAACGAAACCAGAGCAAAAATCATTTAATTTCCGAAACTAAAAATGTTTCAACGATTGTAGTTCAATATTGTGACAAAGGTAATCATACAGCAGCAAATTTATCGATTAACATGGATAAAATAAACACAACTAACTCTGAAAATGCCGGAGAAGATTATTTAGACGCTAATAAAGAATTACCAATTATTGATCAAGAAAATATTGAAGATGATTACTATCCAGGCAAAGATAGCTCAGATTACAGCGAAGAACAGGAAGACCCAAATGCTAATTCAACAACCAACAAAAAGAAAGACGTCTTAGAAGCTGCTGAGTATGGAATGCAGAAAATGCATGAACTCTACAGTGTATTCGAACCAAAATTGTACTCAATGGGTAAGTACATCAGTTGCTGAATTAATTTTGTAAAGACGCAAAGTTACAGATCATGTACGTTCCACTCCTGGCACAGGTCCACTCTCATTTCATTTTATCAGTTTCATCAGTTTTAGGATAAATAAGTGTCCACCGCGTGGCCCGAATGCGTGTTGTCTTCACACAAAATACAAAGCTCAAAAAACTGCGGTTGCCAACCCTACGCCTGCCAAGCGCAGCAACTTTTTTTTTAATGAACAGGTCACCTGTTGGTAAGCGGATGCTGTGGCCTATAGACATCTACATTAATTTATCCTCATTTAAGAATCAAAAAGCAGGTAAGTTTTCACCCCTGGGGACTAAAATGGAATGCCTCGTTTCTATTAAAAAGGGTCTCCGGTTCTCTACACTCATCATACGAAACACAGCACAAAACACAGTTTTTACGTAGAGCGTAAAAACTATCGCAAATATACTCTATGGCAATCTATGAGTGAGTCCTATGTTTAGCAGTGAATTTTAATAGACTGTGATGAATAAGAGAAGAATGCAAGTAAAGAAATGCAATGAAAGATAGCATCTGTATTAAAGAAAATAATAACAGATTGCGAGTGAACTGTCACAGTAATGGATGCTTACTAGCTTACCATTAATTTTAATATGATTACTCGTTTATTTCTATTTTAAAGTTTAAGCATTTTTTAGGTAAGCTCAATTGACAATCATCAAATAACTTTTTAACTTTGTCACCTCGCAACCTATTTGCACTATGATAGACGTACAGGCCAATACTTAGAAGATTTATGCATAATCTTGTAGAGAAAATTGTGTATTTAGTTGGATGACAAAACCCACTGATATAGATGATTCTTCCAGGTATTTGGTTAGACGACACAAATCCGGCGCGCTATGTTGCTGCTTTCAACGCGCCCTCGGAGGACATTGCCAGATACACCCGTTATGGTTATGCAACTTTGCAGGCTGCCACAAAATTGAAGGAACTGAATAGGTGAGTTTTCCTTTGTTTTATACTTTCTGTTTTTTTTTTTTTTTAAACTAAAGATGATGCGTTAAACAGTACAAAGTGACAGCAAGAAGAAAGATCAGAAAAGATGACCCCACCACCACGACGAAACCATAAAGCAGGAGAGAGAGAGTGTTTATTATTTCAAAGACCTAAGTCCAGATTCTCCTCGAAAAAACTTAAGACGAGTGTTTATTTCTTAAGCAAAATCGTCAATATTAGTCCTGTGGAACAAATTATTTCTCATTATGATTTCTTATAATTACGCGAACACTACACATTGAATAAAATTACTTTTACGAATTTTATCGCTTTTAATTTTAATTATATTTGCTATTTCCAGTCCGTACCGGTTTACATAATGATTTCTTATATTTATGCGAACACTACACATTTTTAATTTTACGTTTTCGCGTTTAATTTTGATAATTCTTCAGTCCGTACCTTTTTACATAATGATTTCTTATATTTACGCGAACACTACACATTGTTAAAACTACTTTTACGGATTTTATCGCGTTTAATTTTGATTATAATTGCTATTTCCAGTCCGTACCGGTTTACATAATGATTTCTTATATTTATGCGAACACTACACATTGTTAAAACTACTTTTACGGATTTTATCGTAAAAGTTGTTTTAATCGTTTCTCATTGTTCTTTTCCCTTTAATTGTTAAATATAATAATGACGAATGAAGCCATCAGGCCATCAGTGGCCAACATTAGTAATTAAAATTAAAATTTATGAAAAAAAATTTATACGTTGTAGAACCACGCATCAGCACATTATGGCTGCGACACGGATGGGTCCTTTCAATCTAAATACGCTCAATGGTAAAGACTACAAGCGTCAAATAGCAGCGTATTGCCACTGTTTCGTATATTGATTATAGAGAAGCAGTGACCTTTTTACTAGTCGTTGAACCAGCGATAAAGGCGACATTAAGAAATCTACATCACATTGTTATTAAGCCATTGCCACTTTTGAATAATTTTTACCTTGCTCGATCATTTTTAACGTTGATGCTCTAAAATGAGATTGTGAAATATATTATTATTACTTTGTCTATTGGATGAAGAAAGATTCGATAATTTAACGCAATGCGAACCGATAAATCGATTTGGTGTTGAAAAAGCAATCCCTAAAATCATGCAAGTAATTTACTTCTGTAATTACACTTTATTAAAAGAAATTACTCAAGTATTGAGCCACTTTGTTTGTAAATCGACTTTGTGATTATTATCTTCGTAGATTAATCTTGTATCTATACCATATCGCTTTAAGTTTTGTGCTGCTTTTCGTAAACTTTTGCGAAACTCGTTGACCGCACATCCGGTTCAAGAATCGCATGGTTTTTGTTATTTGCGATCTAATAAAATATTGGATGCGGCAGGTATATGTAAGAAAAGAAATCGCAGTTATTCTTTTCCTAACGTAATGGTGACGAATTTAGACATTTTTAGGTAGTGAGGATTGTCTGACTGTTTCAGTCATCACTTAAGGTAGGTTGATTAGTGTAGTGCACATTAGTCGTCTTACGTGTTCCTGCTCACTGTTACCTTCTTTTTTATTTTGGCCGACATAAAAGAGATGGAATGTATCACTTTGACTGTATATTTTGTCAACTGTGAACGATTCTTTTTTCATTAAATAGGTTGTACTTTAGGGGTAATCAATCCCCTTATTATTATTAAATTATTGAAAAATTCCACCCCTAACGGTGTGAAAACTGAAGATGAAGTATTTAATGTAAGTATTTAGATGATATTCTAATACGCTCAAAAGAATACAACAGTTAAACTTTAGAAAAACGTTAACACCGGCTTCAACAAACTAAATAGCTTCAGAAGTCTGATTCTTCTATACACTAGGACCTAACACCGACTTCTGAAGCTGTTACTTGGAAATTCTTTTTAGCTCGATTTACTTTTTATTTTTATTAAATGTTTAATTTTAAGAGAAGCAATTTTATATTCTATTGCATTTATTAACTCCATTTTGTAAAAGGACCATCCTAGGCGAGCCTACTGCAGCCTCTAACTCAGCTGCAGCGTGGCTCCACCGCGTAAAAAATCTCTATTTTTTTGTAATGTAATAAGAGGTGTGGCGTGTTAATGTGGGTGAAATTGTTATTGCATTTTAGGTGATTTACGTGTCGGCGGCCCATTATTTTTCAGTTTTTTTTTTACTTTTTTTTTTTTTTTTTATAGATTATATAATATGCATAATACTTATCAAAGTCATTTTTTATTTAACATATAGAATGTGGGTGACAAACGAGCACACAGTCCACCTGACGATAAGTGGATGTTGAGGTCCATAGACATCATACATTTATCATTCATTAGGAATCAACAAACACAATAAAACGACGGGCGGACGATATAGGGTGGTAAATTCTCTTACGGCTCTACTACACCGCTTAACGTAGAACTCTGAATTTTCTCCATTTGATTACAGTTAATAATGTTGAATAGTTCATTATTTCGTATGAATCGAGTGTAATAGCTCCTGGATATTTTCCTGTCAGACCGGTCTAACAAGTTCATCAATGAGCAACGTCCTGTACTTAACATAAACACATGCCTTTTGAAATGGCCATCTTACTAAATGTTAATCAATGCACTGCACTAGAAGTAACTTGATTGCATAGTTCAATGTTCATTCAACTTAAAGGTTGAATCGTGACTAAACGTGATGCGTGGGAAACAATATATCAAAATATATAGGTACTTTTAAGAGACTTAGAGTATTTTTTCATATAATAAGGATAGCAAACATATCCTTATTGTAAGTGAATGTGGCCCAAAATATCTACGTCAATATTAACTTATCCACTTGCAAATACTCAATAATATTTTGTTAAAATAGATTTGAACAGTAGTTGTGATCTTTGACAATCAAATATTTTATTCTAAGTTTTAATTGTAAATTTATGGAGTTAAAGACTAAAGAATTGACGCTCTCAACTTCAGAAGCTATGAAATTATTTTATTCTATTTAGTTTCTTCAATTTTGTTTTTACTTTTAAGTTTAATTATTTTGTAAATAACAACAATAATGTCATCTAAATAATTACATTAATAACTTTATTTCTCTTCTTTCCCTAAATTTAACTTTATATCTAAAATTCTAAGGTAAAACTCCCTTTTTACATTTTGTTATGAAAAAATGTACAAACTAGCACATAGTCCACCCGATGGTAAGTGGATTCTGTGATCCATAAACATTTATATTTATTCTCGATTAAGAATCAAAATGCAGATATGTTCACCCCTGAGGACTAAGATGGAATACTTCGTTTCCAGTAAAAAGGGTCTCCGGTTCTCTCTACTCACGCTACATTCTGCAGCGTTACAGCGCTACATCTTCTATTTTACGCTGTTATTCTGTGAGAGCATAGTTTTTTCCGGTCGAGCTGATCCATTCGTGCTACAACTATAATATAGCTGCAGCTTGACTCTACAACTTCAAATTTAAATTGTGCCACTTTTGAGGTATTGCCAATTATATAAAAATAATTCATTAAATTCGATTTACAAGTGTTGAAGATATAGTACATATAACACTCAGTAGAAAAAACAGATCTTCTTTCTTTTTGAAGTCGGCTGTAAATACCTTTAGTTGGATGGTACATACAAAACACCGCTATATTACCGTATCAAATGAATAATCGATATCGTAATGGATTTTTTAATTATTTTTCTGTTAGCGAGTTTTTATTAAACAGAATTAATTTTAGATGTATTTGTGTCATTTTAATTGAATTTCATTGTTGGCTTAGAAATCATTTTGGTACATTTGCGTGGGTGGTTCAATGACTGGAGTTAATTTTGTATTACGTTTCTAACGTGATGGTGCTTCGAAATAATTGATGGGGGAATATGTGAGGCAAAAGAAATCAATTTTTTTTATATCGACAGCTGGGTGTATATGTAAATATACATATAGTTAGTATATATAGTATATATATGTATATATATATATAATACAACGATACTGAGAGCTCGAAAGTACAATCATTAAGCGATTTCCACAGGGAAAAGTATTGTATCATCTACGAAAAAGGTCAGAGTTTTAGTATTCGCGCTGAAAGTTGTGTAATCTACGAGTGAGGCGATTCACAGTCTGAGAGATATAATGATTCGTTTAACCGAGAAGGGATATTATTCTCCAGTTCTTCAAGAGACCCCTTTTCTGAAGACATTTTTTGAAGACCTGTACTTTCAGACTTCTGGTCCTCGTCTCCGGCGTAGCACTATTGATATTGATACTAATTTCCTTCTCCTTTTTGTAGAATATGGGTGAAAAGCGATCAAACAGCCCATCTGTTGGTAAGTAGAAGCTGTGACCCATAGACATCTTTATCCATCCTCGATTAAGAATCAAAATGCAGATGCGAGTACTAAGATGGAATGTTTCGTATCTATAAAAAGAGTTTCCAGTTCTTCACACTCACCATACGAAACATAACAGCATTGTGCTGCTATTTTACGCTAGTATTATGTGAGAGAGTGATCGTTCCTCGGACGAGCCGACCCATTTGTGCTACAACTTTAATATAGCTTTAGCATGGCTCTACCCCGTACTGAACTCTTCCTCACTTGGAGTTTGCCTCTTTTTATGATGCTGGAGAGCCATTCTAATCTCGCTCACACTGAAGTCCTCGATATCGGAATCATTATGGTTGTCACTCCATCTAGAGGAAGGCCACCCTACACTTCACCTACTGGTACGAGACTGCCTATCGAGAATCTTTCTTTGTCATCGGTTGTTGGTTCTTACATGGCCGGCCCATTACCACTACAGCTTACTAATCCGTTGGACTATGTCAGTTATTCTGGTTCTACTGTGGATATTCTCATTTCTAAGTTTACCACGCAGAGAAACCTCGAGCATAGCTATCATCGGAATAGTGTCAGATAAATAAGCAGCTAAAAGTTTATCTAAGTGTTTAGTCGCGGCGGAGTCGAATCCCGCACCCAAAAAGTGTTTGTATGGCCAACAAATAATTGTTCGAGGTCTGGATGTGTGTCTTTTTTTGCAATATTTTATGTATGAAAATCACCTACACGATACAAGAGAAAATCCTACTGAGGAAGTAACGTTTCTTAAAAAAAAACATCTCGAATCGTTCATTTATCTATAAACACACAATTTTGTCTACGAATGGTAGTAAATCTTAAAATTAAATGAAAGGTCATTTGATTTTAAGGTTTACTACACCGTGATTAAAATTCACCTCAGATTACCATAAGGTCACCGCTGACACATAAAGTTAAACATAATCAAAAATTGCAAGCACATATTTCCCATAGTAAAATAATATAAGGCTGTCCACATACGGTACGATTTATAGACTCTCGCCTTAATTTTTTGTTTTTATTGAATAATGGTCACAAACGTGTACACAGGGATCTTAAGTGGATGTTGTGGCCCATAGACGTGGTATATACGTCATACGTGTTATAGCCACGCTGCAGCTATATTATGGTTGTAGCACGAATGGGTCAGCACGACTGGCGAAGGTCCACGCTCTCATAGATAAGCAGCGTAAAATAGCAGTAGATTACAATTTTTCCGTTTGGTAATGAGGAGATAGAAACTTTAACAGGAGATGAGCAGCAGCGTCTTCTCAGATCAGATCAGACTGGAAGGTTGGAAGGATAAATCATTTATTTAAAACTAGAGACCCGGCCCTTTTTCGCCTGGATTGGAACTTTAAATGCAGCGTTATTTAACTTAAGATAATAAAGACCATTTTAATGAATCCTCGGTTTAAAAAAAATATTATCAATTCTTTTCCTATAAAATATAGTCTACATCGTTCCTGAAACTGCTCTTTGTCTGAGCGTAAAGTTTCATCACAAATGGTTCAGCCATGCCAAAGGTTTTCCCGGACAATCAAATAGGCAATTTAAAAAAAAAAGGTTATATATATCTCTCTTAATAGCATACAAAACCCGATTCTGCATCACCGTCACCACCCTGCAGCTATATTATGATTGTGGCACGAATGGGCCGGCTCGACCGAGGTAGGACCACGCTCTCATAGAATACCGGCATAAAATAGCAACTTAAGGCTGCTGTGTTTCGTATGGTGAGTGTAGAGAACCGGAGACCATTTTAGTAGATACGAGGCACTATCTTAGCCATCAGGGGTGACAACGGAACTGCATTTTGATTCTTAATTGAGGCTAGATGTATATTATGTCTATGGGGCACAGTATCCACTTACCATCAGGTGAACTATGTGCTCGCTTGTCACCCGAATTTCATTAAAAAAACATAATTTATAATACCCTCCTGGCAGAAATAATTCGATCCATTCGAGTAAAATAATATATATATATATATATATATATATATATATATATATTTGTATTGTTTGTTCTTTCCAAGCGAACAACTAAACTAAAAGCTAGTGTAATAATTTTTTTATTTTTACGGTTTTACTAAAAGTCAAAGATAAATATACGCATATAAATAGTAATGCATGATTATGCAAGTAAAGATATACTTTGCTATAAAATACTGATAAAATTACTAATTACTGATATTGAGGTTTAAATAAATGTAATGAGGGAAGTCCCTGGCTTGATAGAACGAGGAAGTGGTAAGCCGTTGAGAAGCCTGTCTTTATCGACGGACTACTGCAGTTTTGATTTTAGTAAGTATCAAGGACATTCGATATTTATTAAAGGCTTAGGTAATATTAGATTCAAAAAGGACAAGCTTAAGTATCAACTTCGGGAATATATCATTTAACTATGCGGTCAGGATAGACTTTTTGTAAAATATTTTGATAAGGGACTTGGGACCTTAAGTACAGTCTCGCGTGAATATCATTATAGTCAAGTGAAGTTTGCAATTACTAGATAATCATAATCACCGCTTAATAGGGGACAGTATTGAAGATATTTTAAAGTTTTAACGTGAGTGTAACAAGTAAATTTATGCAACATCAAATTTTTAAGTTGTGATAAATCTTAATCCCCTTTTTTATATTATTTGTACATAATTTATCAGATACATCTATTTTAAATATGTGTTATATACAGTTTTATATTTATTTATAGGATTTTATTCTGCATCGTGCAGGCAGCTAACATACATTAATTGCACAAGGAAACAAATCCAGACCCAGAACAATTATTTATTCTGTACGGGATTCAAACCAGCGACCCCTTAGCGCAACGACCAAACGCTTATCCACTGCACTACGTAGCCGACAATGCAATAGTATTATCAAAGAACTTAACATTTTTTTAATAAATTATAGGGAAAGCTAGGACGGAAGTATGTGAGCCGCCTTAGCCTAATTTGCGTTGAAAATACACGTCTAATCGAACACACCGCGCGTATTCTATCCAATGTCGCATTACACAATTGGCAATGAAACTGGGAAGAGTGGCTCACGATTTGCGGACCAGCTATAAGTCCATTCGTTCCCAGGCTCTATTAAGTAGGCATGGCCAAAATTTAGCGTCCTATTGTTTTAACTTTGTTTTGTTAAAATATTAAGCGCTGTCTTTGTCTGTGTGTATGTGACTGAACTCCTCCTAAACGACTGGTTCGTTGGGATGAAAGTTAGTGTATGTCATTAAGTTGATTCGAAAATGGCTTAGATTCACAATTGGACCCGGTAGATGGCGCTGTTATCAAGATCCAGATATCACCCTTGCGAAGCTGGGGTCGAACGCTAGTTTATCTCTAAAGTTGAATATGGAACCAATAAATAAATTTAGCTAATAATAATGTCCTCCAGATCGAATTTCGGCCACGGCGGCTTACCCCAAAGGAGGCTAGCCATCGGCGCAGGACAGGATTATAGTGCCAAAGTGTATGCGCAAGCACAGGTGCACTCTCTATTCCCTCACTCTCATAATCCGATGGGACGGTAAACCGACACGACCGGTGAGAGATCAGGCGCAGGACCAACGGCTTTACGTGCTTTCCGAGGCACGGGGGTGAGATACCGACTACTTCCTGACTCCGGCCAACTACTGAGAATTTCTTGACGGAAAAACTCAATAATTAATTTTTTGGCCCGACCCTGGATTCGAACCCAGGACCTCATGATCAGCAGTCACACTACTACAACCACTAGACCAACGAGGCAGTCAAAATTTAGCTACCTACCATTTCGTTCAACAAATATGATGTAAGCGATGCATCAATATTTAATAATTGTTTTAAGTATGATTTTGTATTGTAAATTTTATTTTGTTAATGGCTACTACATTTGATGTTATTAAATTTTATTTGTTTGAATAATATGGCAATTTATATACATAACGGACGCGCGACTAGTATAGATTTGAAGATTAGTGAGGTAAATTTACGTCGATTTCGTATGGGATTCCTTGCACATGCTATAAAGTTTTAGTCTTTATTCGTAGTGTAGTAAGTTTTAGTATTTCTTGTTCAATCACTTTTTTTAAATTTAGATACAGTTGAACGGAACCTGTTAACATTTACACCTTGTAGAAGTTAACAAGGTTTATATTAGTTTGACTTATATGAATCTAACCATAGACTGAGAATATACTTTACTATCCTAATGATTTCTTATATTTACGCGAACTAATTAAGTTTTTCCAACGTTTGAACCCGAAACGTTGGGAATTAAAAATAAAAGTAAATAAAAAGTAAAAATAAACGCGATAAAATCCGTAAAAGTAATTTTAATCATTTACTATCCTAAGTCTATGAATCTAACTCTGTATGAATTTAACTGTGAGGTGCCGGTGTAAGAATATCCTCTAACCCATAACATCCCGGATTTCTTAAGAGGCAACAGGAAGCATTCTAGGAAATGAACAGCCGCGTCTTCCTAAAAACATCTAGAAAATAAAAAACTGCGTTTGCCAACTCTACCGCTAAGAGGCAATGTCTTAATGAGCAATCTATTGGAAAATCTGTTTTACTGTGACTGGAATAGACTGTAATGAATAAGTTATTAATTTTAACATTACGTTGCTATTTTACTTTACGATTTACGTTACGGCTTCACATGAACACACACAGAGATTTGGTCATTCGAACCGGATCTGAAAAAACAGCTTATGGATCTACAGTCACATGACATTAGACTTTCTATTTTTAAATTAACATTTGTATTTCTAATAACATTATATCTCTGCGTTTTGAAGTCCATTGAGTATAATACTATTCTGTAACAATGTATCTGTGTATATATTTGTTCATAAACATTTTTTGTCTCACATGTGTGAAATACTTAATCGTTTAAATAGATTTTTGCTAAGAATAAGACTGTTGTTTTTATTTATGAAACTCTCACAATTAGTTACCAAAATGGAGATTGGTACCAAGTGCAAATTAAATCACATCTATTTTTATATAGAATTGATTTTTTTTATAGAATAAGGGTGACAAACGAGCACACTGTCCAGCTGTCCACCTGATGGTAAGTGGGTGGTGTGGCCCATAGATATCTACATTTATCCTCGATTAAGAATCAAAATGTAGATGCGTTGTCACCACTGAGGACTAAGATAGAATGACTCGTTTCCAGTAAAAAAGGATCTGTAGATCTCTACACTCACCATACGAAACACAGCAATATTAACCTGCTATTATACGCTGGTATTCTGTGAATTAGAACGGGGGAGTGGGCGGAGCCCGTGTAGCCACTAACATGTCATTAACTTGTTAATTCACACTTATAAATGTCAACACAATCAATCATTTTCAATTTTCGTGTCAAGCGTCGCTGCATGCAAATTATTTAAAAATGACAAATTGTGCAATAATATGTGTCGAAAGAACAGCAGGAAATGGAATTTAAATAAAGGAGACATATCCTACAACCAGTAAGTCGAAACTCTTTATATTTCGTAAATATTAGAAACAAAAATAAAGAAATATTGATGTGTCAAAAATATTAATCAAAAATCGGATTTGTAGTAGTGATAATACGACGTAATTGCTTGTATGTGTGCTCCCGGCGACACCGATCTTAGTACAAAATAAGGTTGACAACAATTCTATTGTGTATTATACTATTCTATGGTAATAAAAGATGAAGTACAAATGAGGTTCAAAATACAGATAAGTTGTCACAAGGGCGTGTTGATTGTGCTATAGTTTGTAGTGGCAGCGTGAGAATATCCACTACTCCATATCATAAAAGCCAAAGGTTGAACATCTCAGCCCAGTGCCTATTGTGTACTGTAAAACAACCAAAACGCTAGATATTAAAAATAAATTAAAAATAAACCCGTTGAATTCTGTTTCAGAAGTATCCAACCTTAAGTATTTTTGTATACTTATACTTTTTACATCATTATTATTAGTCATTATTACCGAATAATATTTGCGTAGTAATTCATAACTTCTTACAACAGTTCGAAAGTTCGAGAAATTTCGAGTGTCGTTAAGAGGTAGTTTAAAGCAAACTACAACACGTTTTGTAGGAAATAGCGTTGTTAGAAATAGAGATAGATCACGTAACTGTTGCGGAAGTTGGAATTGTTACTGTAAATACAGTATTAAGCGCCGGTTAATATGAAACTTATGAATACATTGCCTTTGAACTGTCTGTCGAATTACTTATTGATAATGGACGAACTTTAGTGTTTTGTACCAAATTAAGCAAAGCTAAATACTTATGTACCTTTTTATACGATTTTTTTTCGGTGGAGGCAATCTGCAGTTATATTATAGTTGTAGCACGAACAGATTGGCCCAACCGGGAAGGACCGCTTTCTCACAGAATATCAGGGTAAAATAGCAGCTTAATGCTGCTGTGTCTAATGTTAAATATGAATAACCGGAGACCCTTTACACTAGCTACACCATTCCGTCTTAGTCCTCAGGGATGAAAACGCTTCTTCATTTTGATTCTTAATTGAGAATAGATGTAGATGTTTATGGACCACAGCATCCTCTTACTATCATGTGGGCCGTTCGCTCCTTATGTAAACGAGAAAAAATTTAGACCCTGCGTCACTGCAATAACTGAGATGAATCTAACGAAAACCAATTATATTAAAATCCGTTTTGACTCCAGTGCATGCCAATAAAATATACATACATCAAACATACACACTCACTACATACATACACTCGAACAACCATATCTTCCTTGGGCAGTCTGGTAAAAAATTACAAAAGAATTCCTCGATTCCAGTAAAAAGGGTCTCTGGTTCTACACACTTATACGAAATACAGCAGCATTAAGCAGCTACTTTACTTTTTACTATTTTAATTTTAATTTTACGCTGGTATTCTGTGATAACGTAGTGCTTCCCCGGTCAAGCAGACCCATCTGTGCTACGATTATAGTATAGCAGCAGCATAGCTCTATAACGATAGTCTACTTGATAACATAGTCGGTTTTTTAAATTATTGTTTTATGTAATTATTATTATTATATTATAATTATTTTTTACATTTTGGCTTGTAAAACGTTACGCATACTCTCTCTCGCCAAATACACTTGGCACATGGAACAAAACTTCGGGGATTGGCAACCTTAGGCGGAAATGAAAGTACAATTTGGCTGACACTTTCAGTAATGTGAACACTTAAATTCTCTCAAAAATCGATAAATCTATTTCCCTTCAAAGACGGTTTATATACTGCAAATACTTGACCATGATAATGACAATATTTATTGATTTGTTACTGCTGTTTGATGAGAAATGCGTTCCAGTCTGAAGTACATGGAGAGCCTGTATAATAAAAGGCTGAGGCATTTCTTCTAGGTCCCTAAGGAACGCATTTGTAACCTTCATTGTTTAAAGTCAGTTGCAGGACCGAGAACTTCGGTACCACTTTACATATTAGACTCAGAACAACTACCGCGTGGTTAGTGTACGACCTACCTGGCCACTGGTAATTTCCGCCGGAACCAACATAAGCGCAAAAAAAAAACAAATTTAATAATACGCGTCCACATAAAACCAAACAAATTGTGTTTACTCAAATGTTGTATTCGACCGGGATTCGAACTGACACCAGCGTTGCACTAGCCAGATACTCTGGCCACAAGGCAAGACTTTAGTACTTTACTTTATGTGGTATGCAACAATGCCTACCACATAAAGTAAAATCGTCAGTAAAAAGAAGTATAAAAAAATAATCTTTTGTCGTATATTATTGGTAAAATTGATAAAATCTTGCTATTATTGTCGCTTTTATATTTGTTGGAATACTCGCAACTATGAACACTTAATGGAATATTTACTATCTATTTTATAATCTACCCATTTAATAAAATGATATATATCGGAAGATATCGCGGAACATATGTACAAAATAAACATACTGTCGAGTTATAGCCTCTTTATTTTTTTGGAGTCAGCTTATTAATATCACCGTTATTTTCATCGTTACTGTGTAACGATATTTTTATATAAGCCATAAATAAGCTAAGAAAACCAGTTGTGTCTCGCCAGCGACGCAAAGTCAGGAATTTACATTAATTTAAAAAAAAATTAGGGGCTTTTTGGGTGGTAATTCCTTCGGCGTTCGTCGACCAGCCTCAGCCACTACGACTCGCACAGATGCCTTGCTACAGGGCAGAGAAGACTAAACGTAGAGTCGGAGCGTTCTGATTCGGTTTTAGTACAGATTCGACCTATCTTATCTATAATACGTAAGTGATATAGAACAAAAAATGCCGTTCATATTTTATAGTATGGTAATGTTGGTCCTGGACCCGATAATTCCCAGAACATTACCGTCATCTACATTCGATCTGAATAATCTTTCAGCAGTTAATTAGCACTTAATTTCTTGCTATTAATATTTATCGTATATCAATAATCGCAACCGCGTTGCTAGAGATACGTTTTGCAGGAACGCAAATTTCAACAATTTGATGGAGTGAAAATTTTAGAACACCTAATTTTTAAACTTAACACCTAATTAGCACCTAAAGACGGAAAGATAAAGTAATTGAAACTAACGTTGGAATAAGGCATTCTTCCATCCATAGATTTTTTACATTCCTTGGGCCATTTCAATGCAATTTTGAATTTTGAATTGATTTCAATGCAATTTTGTCCATTAAAAATGGCAGAATATAAAAATGTTATTCGAGCATGGTAACAATATTTGTTATACGATGATACGGAGAGGTTGTTGTTTGTTTTATGTTAATTAATACCAGTAGCTGGATTACCGAGCTTTGCTTGGTTTTTTACATTTAGATACAAATTACGTACTGATGAAACATGAATAATATGTATTATTTGATCTTATTGACATAATAGTAAAAACTGAACTTGTTATTTGAATAAATATGAGTGCAATTAGTTTAATTAAAATTTTCGTGTTTTTAAAAATACTAAGAAAAGGACTCGAATAATAGATTTTCTCACAAAAGAAGGGAACTTGAAAAAAAAAAGGAAAAAGGTCGGGCAGAACACAGGACGCGAACCAAGGCATTACGATTTCGCGACCGCTCGATATCCACTTGAGCTATTACGATCATTAACACAATGTCAAAATTTACCTTCTTATATTGTAGCAGTCATCCTAGCTAGATCGAATTATTGCCCCCGAAACTCCCTGGACACAAAATTTTATGAAAATCGTTGGAGCCGTTTCCGAGATTCTATATACAAGAGTTGCTCGTTTAAAGGTATAGGATAAATAAAGGAATGATAATATATTTTACCAAAATAACCCTAATTAGTTAGTATATTATTCATTTTTTATAAGAAACAGAATATACTTGTTAACGTATCTTTTGGCACATACACCTGAGAAACAGGTTTATCCTAGTTCAGGGGGCTGTTATTGTAGACTATTTTAAATAAGACATTATATGAATTATTTGTACAGTTTATTTAAATAAAAATTCTTATAATTATTATTATTGAAAGTTCTCACAGAACATCAGCTCTTAATGGCAGCGCTGTATTTCGTATTGTGAGTGTAGAGAACCGGAGACACTTATTACAGTCTTACCAGGCGGTCCCATAATGAACTGGCCTGATATAGTTCAACGCGACATGTCGCTACATGTTGTGTTGCATTAAATAGTACGTTTATCGTGCACTTATTATAAGAAAAATGCATCGACATGAAATGCTTAGTCTTAGTTTAACAGCCATTTGAATAACGAGAGTCGCGTATTTTTTCAAAATGTCGAAAACTGAGTATCGAAGTGTCATAAAGTTTCTGTTTAAAGAAGGTTTATCCCTTGCCCAAATAAAAGAACGATTGGATGGCGTGTATAAGGAGTCTGCCCCCTTCCATAGCACAGTGAAAAATTGGGTGAAAGAGTTTCGCCTCGGGAGAGAAACCGTCGAAGACTTTGGCCACGACGGTCGACCTGTGGAAGTGCTCACTCCCGAAACGATTGCTCTTATCGAAGAGGAGGTTCTGAGTGACCGCCGTTTGAAGATTAGAGAAATTGCAGCAAGGCTTGGGCTCTCTAAGAGTACCGTTCGTCGCGCGATCCATGGAACATCTTCACATGAAAAAAGTGAATGCAAGATGGGTACCGAAACTTCTTTCAGCGGTACAGAGACAGGAAAGAGTGCGCTGCGCTTCGGAGTTTTTGGATCTTTGTGGCGAAAATCCAAAGACTGTGATCGGGCGGCTAGTGACTGGTGATGAAACTATGATCTTGTATTATGATCCACAAAGCAAGCGCGAATCAATGGAATGGCGTTATAAGGGTGAAAAGCCCCCTAGAAAGGTAAAGGTGCAACAATCGACTAAAAAACTGATGTGCACAATATTTTGGGATTTTCAAGGCATTTTGATGGTGGATTTTAAAGAACGTAATACAGTCGTGAACGGCGAATATTATGCTTCTTTAATATGTAAATTACGAGACAAGATAAAGGAAAAACGAAGAGGCAAGCTGTCTAAAGGTGTCCTGTTGCTCCATGACAACGCCCTGTTCATACCGCTGGTGTTTCGAAGGATGCAGTTCGTCAATGCGGGTTCACAGAAGTTCAACATCCACCTTACAGTCCAGACATGGCCCCGTCCGACTTTTATTTATTTCCAAATTTAAAGCGGGACTTAAGAGGAAGAAAATTTTCAAGCGATGAAGAGTTGCAGGCGGCCGTCTTCAGTCATTTTGAGGATAAAAAATGTGATTATTTTTATGAAGGTTTAGAGATGTTGATTCACAGATGTCAGAAGTGTGATAGTATTCATGGTGATTATATTGAAAAATAAAATTGGTTTCGTTTCATTTCCTTCATTGGTTCATAGTTAGGCCAATTCATTATGGGACCGCCTACGTATCTTAGTCCTCAGGGGTGACAACGCATCTGCACTGTGATCCCTGATTGAGGATAGATGTAAATGTCTATGGGCTACAGCATCTACTTACTATCAGGTGGATTTTGTGTTCGTTTCTCACCCTAATTCTATAAAAAAAATGCATTCACACACAAATAAATACAATTATCCTACATAAATCGCCTTACAAATAATCGTAACGCACGCTAAGTCTAAAACAACGATGGTTGTTTGTTTCTTTTATTTAATTGTGAGAAGAAGCGGTGGAACTAATTCGTTAGCTATTATTCGGTTTATTCAGCAGCCTGACAGCACAATGCGGTGAATTAGCGCAGTTGTTCAAGGACACCTGTAATCCCACAATTGTCATTTAATTAATCCCACTAGTCTTAATCATTGTTTAAAGCTCAATGAATGGGCCGTAATGAGAACGACAGAACAGAGCAGTGACCTTTTTTACAGCGTGTTAAATATGAGTAGTATAATTAAACTGTGAAAATATTTTATCACTTCGGTGTAACAAGCCTTGAGATGGTTTTTTGATCGTTCTTTTTTTAACGTTCCTTTAACACTAGGATTTTCTCCTGTATCGTAGAGGCAGTTTATAAAAATAAATTTGCCAAGGACAAACATCCAAACCCGAAACAATTACTTTTAGGCTATATAAATGCTTGTTTCGTGCGTGATTCGAACCCGCTGCCCCTAGCACTGCAACTCATTGCTAAGCTATTGCGCCATAGAGTCGTTTTCTACCTAATAATATAATGAATGTCTGCTTCCGATTTGATAGGGCTTCACTTGGTAGAGCCATGTTATGATATTACAGCTACATTATGGCCGTAGCACGAAGGAGTCGGCTCGACCTGTGAGGAATCACGCTCTCACAGATTAGCAGCGCAAAATAACAGCTTAATACTGCTGTGTTTCATATGGTGAGTGTAGAGAACCGGAGAACCTTTTACTGAATATGAGGCATTCCAAAGTAGTTCCTATCGAAATATATATACTTACGTGTTTATATCGAAATATACGAGTATTACTTATACAAAACAATTTAATAGCAGACGTTAAGGGATAGTAAAGTTAAAAGTAAAGTTACAGCCTATATACGTCCCACTGCTGCTCGCTCCCCTCTTGGGACTTTTTTTTTTCAGATGGTCATTCTTGCCGGCGGGATAACGGTTATTTCTTTTTTAATGAAAGGGATATGAAAATTAAAAAAATAGTTATAAAAAATAAACACCATGAGAGCGATGATGTATGGAAATATGTTTCACTCTGCACTTCCCCTAGCATAAATATTATATTTATATTTAATCCCATTTCTACTGATATAATTGTTAAAAATGTACATTCGACAGCGTATCGATATTATTATACTCGTAAATAGTAAAAAAAATTGTAACATGGATTTAAAAACAAGTGGTAAAATAAAAAAATTCGTACAACCGACTTCAATATAAATAAAGTGAGAACATCATCAATGTAGTCAAAGTCAATCATCATCATCAAATTTATATGGGACCACATGAGAAGCTACAGCTTTCAAATAAAAAAATGATTATCAAAATCGGTTCACCTAGAAAAAAGTTATGTGTGTAACTTAAAAAAAACATACAGTCGAATTGAGTACCTCTTCCTTTTTTGAAGTTGACCTCAAAGTTTCTTGCTAGTTCGTGTGTTGCTTTTGCGGACCTATGTATATTTTGTTTTGTTCTTAAGCTTTTAATTGAACAAAAGTTTAAAAATTCAAATTTTCTTAAACTTATAATGCCTCTTTGGAAATCTCACCATTTCACGCCATTTCCCTATTAAGATGTGATATTACCTTAACAGATTTCGCGTTTTAATATGCATAAACACACCTAAGTCCTTAATATGAGTGGAGTCGAAAGTTGTAGAAAGCCCCATGCGACCGGTTTAGGCAGATATCGGCCGTCCCAACATTGACCAGCCTGTTTGGTGTGATAATAGCTTTGTGCTCTTTCATTTTCGCTTCAACCTTTTCTTATTTTCGCTTTTTAAAAACTAATTGACACTTAACATAATGTGTCGCTGGCCATGATTATATAAGTTCAAGCCATTAGATACAGAAACTGTTTTCGTGAATGGAATATTGTCGTCACCAATTAAAGGATAGGTGTGTGTGTGTGTGTGTGTGTGTGTGTGTGTGTGTGTGTGTGTGTGTGTGTGTGTGTGTGTGTGTGTTTTGTACTGAGGGTACTTATAAAAATAAATAAAATTGAAGTGTCTGTTTATTTTCAAAATAACAGCTTTTTACTAAATGCATATGAAAGGCTATTCTCCGGCTGGACCGATTTTTACGGGACTTTCACTGCTAGATAGCTGATGTTATAATAATTTAGGTTACTTTTATTTTAGAAAAAGAATTAGGGTTCTGCGCAAAAAAAACATGTAATTCAATAATTGTAATAAATAGCACATAGACGAAGTCGCGGGGAACAGCTAGTTTAAAAATATCACATTTCTTATTTTACTCAATTTGCACAGTTTTTTTTAATTTGATATGGCACAGACTATAAGACTTCAGCCAAAATTACACATCGCATGCTAGGGGTTGAAAATTAATATGTTAATCATTGTTATAAAAATACGACTGGCAACCTTTTTTATGAGACATTAATCAGTTATAATTTATTTAAAAAAAAAAAAAAACAATTATATACTAGTAAAATACAATTGTACCAATTTTAAATTTTTCTCTACATTTTTAACGAGATAAATTGAGTTTTGAATTAAATTTGAGAACAGACTAAATAGCTATACTGTTTATAACCACCGTAAAATATTACGATTTCAAATGTCGTCTCAAACCGAACGAATCGTTTGGTACTTCAAGTGGCATTTATAGATAAAGATCTTTCTAAGGTAATCGCGTGCCGTGGCATAACAAATTTAAACAGTCAGCACGGTCGAATAACTTTGTGAGATGAAGAAAGAAGTGGCGCCCTCAGACAGCTGTAATGAAAGAAAACTTGCTAGCAGCGAAAGATTTAATTGATGAGTTGTCCTGTACTAATTTTTATAGTATTTTGTAATGCGTACACCTATAAATGTGCACATATTAGTCCCTAGATTAAGTCTACTTTCAATAAAAATGTAATTATGTGTGCACTGCTGGTGTGAATAAATAAACAAATAAATAAATAGGAGATTTGCCACAAAAATAGACAATCACGCGAAGAACACTTTTTCATTACACATTTTATATGATTTTTTGCTGCTTTAAAACAAGAAATTACACTTTGAACTCCGAATACCCTCCTATAAATAACGATTGACATGTGACACTTGACAACTGACAGTTTATTTCATAGACTTAGAATATACTTGGTCTAATATAATCTAGGTTTCACCTAGGTCTTTTTTTTTAAATAAATCAATGAGACGGCGTATTAAATGCTGACAAAAATAATTAAAATTAATACCTTTTTAACCACTAAAGTCCTTCATCCTTCTTGCCGAGATCTATCATTAAAATAATACACCGTCTTTCGAAGTCCGGTTCGTGAATGGAGTACTGCTGACATAAAGGGGCTGTTATAAAACGCCACCTTGTTTGTAGCTTTGAACTTAAGGGGAAATATAACCTCAAATGGCTTAGCAAGATCCTCCGTTATGCCGAAAGTATTGCAGCATTAATTTTGAAATTAATATATGGTAAAGTTGAGGATTAATGTTAAGGACTATGTTAGACGAAAACACGATTCCGTAAAATTTTCTTGATAGAAAAAAATCCAAAGTTACCTCAACGAACAATAAACCGCTGTTATTCATAAAATACTTTAAATAAGATCGTGAAACTTTGCATACTAACTGAACTAACTATAAAGCAGTGCTTATGTTATTTACTTTTGTTTAAATCATTATTTTCACTGTAAAAATAAATTACCTAAACTATCGGCGTCTTGAAGCTTGATTCCTGTCGCCCCGTTAGTATCGCTTAGGCTTTTGAAGGGAGAAGTTGTGTCGCTTACGATCAGAATACACATTACGCAACAGGACGACGTAAAATTGAAACGGAAAATAACCGTAATAAAAATAAGAAGCGACTGGGTTGGCGTTAAGAAACAGACGTAAATATGATAAACCTAATGAAATAAGTATCTAACGACCTATCTACTTACAGTATTAGTGATTACAAACATGTCGGTACATAGTATACGACGCGCGGGGAAGTGGGAGCAAAATTAGAATTTGAGCTGACTTACTATATCCCTTTAATGGAAAAACATGCGAAAAGGCTTATTGGTAACTTCAATTTCGTTAATACCAGTCCTATCTGTTATGAACACGAGCGCAAAGTGAATTCATGTAAAACCAGTCTCTCGAACGGATGTTCTACAAGATAAATATTTCTGAGAATTGCATGAATTATATGACATGGGACAACCAGAATCTCGGCTAATATTTACCCTTTTCTATCTATCTGTTCTGTCTATCATCACATCACGCCACCAGATGGAATATTAGTAAGGCACTTTTATACTAATTAAAAACTACAAAATAAGGTTTAATGTGGTTTTGTTCAGCAGTGGAATTTTGAATGAACAGAATACTGACTTTCCTTTGCATAAATTCAAGACAATTATAATATTTTTTTACAGAATAGGATGACAAACAAGCACGCAGTTCACCCGATCGTAAGTGGATGCTGTGACCCATAGACTTGTGAGTGTGTGCAGACTTTATCCTCGATTAAGAATCATAATGCAGATGTCACCCCAAAGGACTAAGATGGAATGCCTCGTTTCCAGTAAAAAAGGTCTCCGGTTCTCTACACCAACCATACGAAACACAGCAGATTGCACTCTTTTTCGTTAGGTGGTTCCTAGTTTGTGAAGCAACTTATATAGTTGCACCTGGCTCTACCACGTAAAACAATACAATAATACAATACAAAGTAAAAATAAATAATAACCTGCTACAAATCTGACGGTTCTTTAAAAGATAAGAAAGCTTCTAGACATGCTTATCTTAATATAAACATGTTTGACTAAGTTGTACATTTATAATAATGCAACTGTGACTATTGAGTATTTATTTTGTCCCCTGTTCAAATTTGGATTACTGCAAAAAATGATAAATAAAAGGGGGGAATTTTACAAAATTCTAATTTATTTATTTTTATACGCGGTAGAGCCACGCTGCAGCTATATTATGGTTGTTGTACGATTGGGTCAGATCGATCAGGGAAGGACCACGCTCTCACAGAATACCAGCGTAAAGTAGCAGCTTCATACTGCTGTGTTTCGTATGGTGAGTGCAGAGATCCGGAGACCCTTTTTTACTTGAAACTTAATCCAGGATAAATGTAGATGTCTATGGGCCACAGCATCCACTTACCATGAGGTGGACTGTGTGCTTGTTAGTCATCAATATTTCAATAAAAAAATTATATAGAATAAGAGTGCGACTTCTTCCCAGTATGTCCCTTGTTGTACAACTTATCGAGATGATTGCAAAAAATGCTAAATAAAGGGACGAATTTTACAAAATTCTAATCAATATTACTTTCCTTTTGCAAAAAAGTCACATTTTAAAAGTTTTCTTCTTTATGGTTTATTATTAAAAATATACGATAACTTGTTTAAATTACGATAGGTATTATATTTATAGATAAAACAAAAACAACTAAGTTACATTTCAGCATATTAAATATATATTATGTACCTAATAAACACAGTATTTTACAGCAATTATAATAATCCTAGGATCGCCCGATAGCGAGGACGTCAGAGATTCCACATCCATATACCATCCCGTGGATGTCGAAAGAGTCGACATTGGCAAAAGTAACAAAAGATAGACAGTAGCGTCTTCTTGATAGTAACTTACACAAAAAATTGTGGTTCCCGGTCATATTTTTCTATATACCCAGCAGATATAGGAAGACAATCCATGGGGGAGGTATATGTTCAGAAGTGACTTTTGATGGGCTGTCCAATTAATGAATGCATTATCCTAAATAACTCTTAACAATGGCCGCAACGGTGTCAACGACCTTGCAAGGCGTATCCCACAAATCGGTGATCTGTCGTCACACGTCGTTCGCGCCTTTCGCTTTCAAGACCAAGGTCCGACTTTCACAGCGCCTCAAGTGAATGCACTTTCGATTTTAATCGTAGGTTGCAACTATGTACATACTTATTAGTTTACATGCGTCGCTTGTTACTGTATAATCATTGTCATTACTATAACAATGAAGTGTATGGATATTATTTTCTTTTCCTTTGTTTATTTTCTTATAAAATGTATTGTCAAAACAATCAATGATACAATTCATACAAGTAATACATATTTATAATTATATTTATTTATGTAAATACTGCATAATATATATACATTCGTTTTTACGCATCTAACAATCAGAAATCCTCAAAAATTAATGTATAAGTTAATTCATTATCTTTAATGTAAATAATTTATAGTTTATTTTTTACTTTTTTAAACCGATTAAATAGAATAAAAAAGGCAGAATGCTCGATTAATCAATTTGATTGTTATAATACTCCTTTCGTCGCTCCGAGTAACCAAACAAAATCAAATATCTAGAGTCATCTCGTCAAAAGCGTTTTCATGAATTTACGACTGCTATTTATAACTTGAAAATTCGGCCATAAAGTCTAATCTAAACTAACCATGTGGGCCGAACAAAATTATAGAACAATCACAGGTGCACTCTCTATTCCCTTGCTCTCTCACCCCTGTATCTCACAATCCAATGACTGAGGAGAGAAAAGGGATCAGGGGTGAAACACCACCAGGTTCCTGATTCTGGGCTCCTACTGAGAATTTTTTGATAGAAAATCTCAATAACTGATTTTTTTGACCCGACCCGGGATTCAAACCCGAAATGTAGTCGGTCAAATTTGCCCATATATTATATTGGTTATGCTGCTCCCTTTTGCTAGTGTGTAGGACTTGAGTCAGAATTCTTTGTAATGATTATAAACAATTCTTTTTCGTGTTATTGTTTATACAATGGTATGATGCTTTTGATATGTAAAATTGGTATTTTTATGTCTGCCAATGTAACTTATTAGGGAAAATACACAAGGGTAAATAAACAAGGGTCCTGAGGGAGATATGGGCATCCACTTGTTTTGTCGGTTTTGGCGTTTGTAGATTGTTCTTCTTTATAGAAGAGGGGGCAAATGAACATGATGGTAAGTGTCGACCGCCGACCATGAATAACTGTAACACCAGGGGAATTGAAGATACTATCCTATGAGATGCTATCGTCAACCACTAACAGTCGATTTAAGACAGCTGGTTTAAGCTCTCATCAAAACCCCTAAAAACTTGGCGTTGTGACCATTCTACAAATTGTGAATTTTTTTTAAGTACACGTCAGACTTGGCTGTATGAGGAAGATAAATTTGTCCTTAAATAGTTTTTAAAAATACACCGCAATTTGTTGTTTGCTAGCTCGCTAGAGCGACGGCTATAAATCAGTAGTGATCCATCATCATCACTATTACAGTCCTTCACCAGTCCACTGTTAAACATAGGTCTCCCCAAGCAATGCCTCAAAACACTGATCCACCTGCGTCCATCGACTTCCTGTATATCTGTATGACCTGGCAATACCAGCATCTGATGTGTAAGAAGTGTAAGGGAGTCCCTCTCTTACACTTAGTTTGCCGATATGGGGTTGCCCTTCTTAAAACCTTGCTTCTATGAGGAACCAATGGCGGTTGCTGGTTCGTCGCCTAATTAAGACTACGCCATTGCCACTTCAGCTTATTGATCCGTTGGGATGTATCTTATTACGTTGGTTCTACTGCGGATATAATTATATAACTGTTAAAACTAACAGTTATAATAGTTATATACAGCTAAAAAGCCCTCCCCATGATCTGCGACCAGGAATAAAATACCTTATGGCCGTGGAAGCCTTCACTGCTAGTAGTGATTGTATGCTCTTTTTAGTTAGCAAAGTGCACCGCGCGTGGATGTGTGAGGTTGGGATTAGGAGGAAAATTTACATCTAATGGGGATTGTTAAATACCATTACCTCAAAGATTATAAAGGCAAATAGCCACAAACCTTAGCTTAGCTAGTGTAAAGCGATCCTCTCCCCCCCTCCCCCCCTCCCACCTCCAACTACACGGAGTGATGTCCTATGCAGAAAGTCAGTGGATGTACATGGTGATGGAAGATTATTAAATATATGTATATTACGAAGTTGTAAGAGGCGGCAGAGGGAAACAAATCCGGAGATAGACAGCAGCGTATTCCTAAAATTAAAACAAAAACTGCAATTGCCAACCCGCTTGCCAACTATGGCAACTATGGCAAATATCCCCCCTATGAGGCTGTGGCCGTGGTAGGAAAAGGGGAGATCTCCCGCCGGGCAAGGTGTTCTGCCCGGGGAGCGGCCAACACTCCGAGTGATAGTTCGGAGAAGTTCTATATATACTGTTTATGATTCGGAATGTTGATAGCGCGATTTATGCTTCGGTGTGTTTTCGCTTGTGGCGCGACGACAGCGCCGCTACATCACCCCCTGCTCAGACCGGAGGTCGATAGTGCAGCCTCGTTGCCGACGAATGTGCAAGTGCCAGGAGATTGCCTTGTCTGCGGTGAGTCGAGAAGAAGGCAAGTAATCTGCGAGAGTGCCGTGAAGCAAAGGCGAGCAGTAAGGCTCAGAGCCGTGCCGAACACTGTATGGCGCAGAGAGTAGCTTGAAGGAACAGGAAGCATTATTATTCCAGTGCTGCGATGAACCTTGTAAAGCTAGATGGCTTGCAGGATATGAAGACTGCAGACGATATCTGCTCGGGAGCGAATGGGTGGGGTATTCTATGACGATGATGAAGCTTGAAGTTTCCGAAGGTTGTTTGGTTGCGTGTTTAGATCACGTCGGATGGTCACCACTGTGGCCGTGGTAGGAAAAGGGAAGATCTCCCGCCGGGCAAGGTGTTCTGCCCGGGGAGCGGCCAACACTCCGAGTGATAGTTCGGAGAAGTTCTATATATACTGTTTATGATTCGGAATGTTGATAGCGCGATTTATGCTTCGGTGTGTTTTCGCTTGTGGCGCGACGACAGCGCCGCTACAAGGCCATTAATTGAGGAGGCCTATGTTCAGCAGTGGACTTTAATAGGCTGTAACGTAAACAGTAAGTATACATTTTTGACTAATATTTATATACGAAGATATACGAATAATATCGGTAACCTAACCGATCAAAAACCACGATAAGCATTAATAACGACGAAATTCAAGAAAGTATCATTTGTATTGTTCCAACACAATGGGGAGAGCGTGATATATTTTTTTTAAATAATGAGTATAGCCTTACGCGTGGGTATGAAACAGCTATATAAGACAATTCGTGGCTAGCTTTCATCGCTTTGTTGATCTTTTACTAATTGTTGTTGTTCTCGTTCTAGTATATGTGGAGAAACTAAGTAACTAAAATGATCACATTTTTTATTTACAAAGATAAAAGTAAAAAATAAGTTATATATAATCATGATAGAGCTATGCTTCAGCTACATTATAGTTGTAGCACGAATAGGTCTGCTCGACCGGGGAAACACCACGCTCTCACAGAATGCCAGCGTAAAATAGCAGCTTTATGCTGCTACGTCTTATTCTTCAGGAGTGAAAACGCATTTGTATTTTAATTCTAAATCGACGATAGATGCAAATGTCTATTGGCATTACAATCAGATGGATTATGTGTCACCCTTATTCCTCTCCGGACAGTGAAAGTATTATCTATTTTTGTGCGAAATAGTAAAGCATGATGCCTCGCTTTACGTTAGTTCACATAGAGATACTCGTATAGAGATATCATGCGGCGATTTCCACTTCCCAGGATTATAAGTCAAAAACAGCACAGTGTCACATCTATCCTATGTAGTGGTTGACCTTTAGAAGATGGTGTTTATGATTAGCACAGTACACACTTTTTAGGGTTCCGTAGTCAACTAGTTTGTTTTCTTTCTTTTTTTTTTTTTTTTTTTTCTTAAAATTTTTTTCCTCCGCGCGAAAAAAAAATAAAAAAAAATTTTTAAACCCCCCTATTAGGTTTTTTTTACGTGTTTGAGTATTTACTAGTATTTTTGATAATGTCAATAATTTCGGAAATAATCGCTCCAAAAGTAAAAAACAATGTGTCCCCTCTACCCCCCCCCCTCTAACTTTTGAACCATAAGTTTAGAAAATATGAAAAAATCTGAAAGGTATAACTTTATAAGGACTTTCTAGGAAAATCATTTTGAACTTGGATGGAAAGTCGGAGCGCCTGTCGCGGAGCGTGCAATGTTGCACGCTCCATGTTCGTGCACGTACCCACTACCGGGAGCAGTTGCAGGAGCGCGGAGCGCTGCTGGAGCGCGAACATAATGGATGCCCACCTTTAAACTAGATAAATAAATTGTAGCAAGTTCATAAGTGGGAACACTTATTGTGACGTACGGGAAACTACGGAACCCTACACTGAGCGTGGCCCGACACGCTCTTGGCCGGTTTTTAAGATTTCGTTTCAATAATGCTGACGATATAAGCGTTATTCCAACACCAGGATTTTCTCGTGTATCGTGTAGGTAGTTTACATACATACATTTCTCAAAACTAATATCCAGACTCGGAACAATTATTTATAGGCCATACAAATACTCACTCCGTGCGGAAATCTAACCCGCGGCCTTCAGCGTCGGAACTCTATGTCAAGTTACTGCACCACAGAGCCGATATACAGCATGACTCACCCATACAGACTCTTACGCAGAAAAGGCGTCTTACCTAGTAAAGTAAAAAGTTATAATTGCTACTAACCATTTCAGGACTTCCAAGAAATCAATAAAAAAGTCAATAAATCAACAAAATCTGTTCTATTCTTTGCTACAATCGATTCGTTTATATGTATTTGTATCGTAAAAATCAAAACAAGTCATTCATTCAACTCTCATACATTTGACATAATAAGAAACATAATAGACCATTTATACATTGTTTTTTTCTTACACATGTGCTAAAAATGTTTAATATAACAAGTCACAACTGTTTAATAACATGATACAAACAATAGAAGCATTTCAACCGGTCTTTCTAAATGCATACACACTTAAGGCAGGCTTGTTCGGAGGGATCGCACCTATTTGAGTCACAAAGCTGCTACAGGCTGTACTTTATTTTAAAATTTTCATTATCATCCTATTCCTCATCACCATGAATTAAATATATATATATATATATATATATATATATATATATATATATATATATATATATATCGTCGTGAAAAACTCTGATCGTTTCTATAAACGAAAACTTGTAAGGTATCACTCAAAGGTATCACTCAATATTAGTGTTGCCCAAAATCGGTCTTGGTCTTGCAGTCTTGGTCTTGTTCTTGCATTTTTGCAAGACCAAGACCAAGAACAAGACCGCCTAATTTTAGCAAGACCAAGACCAAGACTGACCGTGCAAGATTTGAGCAAGAACAAGACTAAGCCTGCGAGACTCTTGCGTCTTGCAGTTAGGAATGAGTGTCGTTTCAGGGAGTGTAGGAGTTCGGGTATTCGCTTAGGGACTCTATGAGACACAAAAAATATATAAAAAAATTTGGAAAATTGGACTTATGCGCATTACGAACAATACCACCATAAACATACATAGCGGATGAAAATATCCATTAAAAGAAAAAACAGTGCATCCCTAGTTTTGACCATCAGCACTTTGATAGTGCGCGGAGTCTTGTTGTCGGCATCATCAAAGGTCGAATACTGACCTGTCAAAGAAATTTTGCAGCTATTCGGAAGTACAAGGTCAAGATACACGTGCCGGCGGCTTCTATTGATATCGCATTCAATCGTCGCCGCCGCGCCGCACGCACTACATTTGACACTGTTTGAATGCCGCCACAGAGTACATGTTCCAGAGAATAAAATAGGTTTCCGGGTGCTCAGAATGGACACGAATACATTATGCTGATCTCGCAAGGAATAATGTAATTAGATAATGGTAAGGATAGGTAGATACCATAATAATTTATTCTAGTAAGTAATTATTATAATATTAACTATATGGGTTTATTATAACTTACTATTATTATTATTACCTAATAGATAAACATGTTCAATAAGTTCACTGCAAATCACGGTTTTTAGAAGTGTGTGTTTTTGAACACAAAGTGTTCGAATATGTCGTCACCCATTTGATAAATATTGTAGACTGTGTCTATGTAATAGCGGCCGCCTGCGACTTCGTCCGCGTACAATATCTGATTTCCTATGAGATTTTGAAAAGTGCTCGCTGCAAAAGTCTTACCAAGTATAAAGAGGCTATATAGGTAAAACTTAACTATGCAAGTATTTATTATTTAAAACTAATAAAGTAAATGTCGAGCTTCATATCTATACTTTAAAAATATAGGACTTGCATGTAACCATTTTACCCTAATTTCACCCCCTTAGGGTTAGGATTTCGTAAAACAGCTTATTCAGGATTTTATTATTGAAAACTTTACTATGTGTAAAAAAGACTTACTTAGGGATAGATTTTCTCAAAACCGTTTCGTGACTGATCTCTATGCCATAAAAGGAACCTACCTTACAAACTTCAAGTTTGTATGTTTTATAGTTCCTGAGATATCGTTATAGTCAGTCAGTGAGTGGTAGATAGATATATATATATATATATATATATATATATATATATATATATATATATATATATATATATATATATATAGATTATAGTGTTAAATATGTATTTATAATTCACTCATTTTTTCATTTGTTTTTATAATCGGCGAGACACATGATTTACTGTTTATTTCAGTCTGAAATTAGCAGTTAGTGTGATATGGTTAAAAATATCTTCCTTTCTCATTTTTCGATGACGAAGCAACACAAGTATATTTTCGATCAATTTGCCCAAATATGGTGTTTCCTAAAAGGTCCACACTTAGAAAGAAGGTCAAAGAACGGTTTGAAGAGCTTCAATTTTATCTTAAGAAACGACTACAACAATTTTCATCTAAAATGTCTTTATCATTGATGGATGGACGTCAATTGCTGGTAGGAGTTACTACGGGGTCACTATTTATTATATAGGCAACGAATGGAAGTATCGATCTGTAGTCCTTGATTTTATACCATCACGCGGTCGACATACTGGGGAAGATATTGCAACGATTTTCCATGAATGTTTATTGAAATATGACATAATTGATAAAATACAGAGTATCACGGTCGACAACGCAACTGCAAATACCAAATTTATGTATGAATTGGACAAACAGCTGCCACACTTTGATTCAGACAATCAACATTTCCAGTGCTTTGCTCACATTTTGAACCTTGGTGTACAAGATCTATTAAAGACCTTAGCATTACACAGTGAAACTGACAATAAGGAACAAGAACAGCAGTATGAAGATAATGAAGACGAAACTGAGGAAGATGAAGAATATGCGCCAAATATTGCTGACTCACCTCTAGCTATAACAAAATTACGCAGTATTTCCAGTAAAATAAAAAGAAGAAGTTGAAGAGGATGTTTCAGTCTGCTTGTGAAGCAGCTGGCGTGCCATCAAATCTGAACCCCAATGATTGGATTTGGTTTAAAAGTGAGAACTGGCATTAACATATTGTGCACTTCTGTCACCGAATTGAATGATTTTCAAATCACAGATAGTGAATGGCAAATACTCGAAAAAAAAACATAAGTTTCTAATAAACTTTAAACTTCTATCAACGAAACTTGGTGGAGAAAAATATGTTACATTACCGCTAGTCATTGTATCATTCAATCTCTTGCTCGATAAAATTGAATCCATGGTAAAACAATTAGATGAGAAACCTAATCGATCCGAAGTGTATGAAAGATTCATTCTGGGTTTTCAAGCAGCTCGAGGCAAAATGCTTAAACATTATAAAAAGAGCAACTGGATTTATTGTACCTCTTTAATTTTAGACCCAAGGCATAAGACTAGACTGAGTGAATTATAGGGGAAGCATAAGAAAGCCTGCGCAAATTTAATGAACTTTATAAAGAATATAAAAGTATACACTCAGTAAATACATCTCTAGAATCCCCAAGAAATGAAAAGAAAGTATGTGAATATGATGAAGATGAAGACGTAATAGACTTTGAGAAATTGTATTTATGTCCCTCGATGTCATCTGGATCTTGATCTTTTCATCAAAGCTTAGTTATAGCTTCTTTTCTAACCGAGTTGGAGGAGTACCTAAGTAAACCCAGAGCCGCCAGTTCGTAAGACATTTTAGAGTGGTGGAGGACGCATAAGACAGAATATCCGACTTTATCGAAGATGGCCCGTGATTTTTTTTCAATACTTCAATACTGCAACTTCAGTACCTGCTGAGAGATTATTTTCTAAAGCATCATTAGTAATTAGAAAACATAGAAATAGGTTAAGTGATGAGTCAGCCAGATGGTTACTTCGTATTAATTCTTAGTCAAAAGAATTAATATAAAGTAACAGTAATGTCAAAGCTGTTGTGTACTGTTATGTAATTTAATTTTTATTGTATTTTATTTAAATAAATGGTAAATTGTATAACTCTTTTATTCCATTTCATATAAGGGTCTATCAATCTCTTTCTAGACAGATAATGTTCTATATAATACAGTCAAGTTAATGTCATTAATTTGTTTTTTCTATGTTTTGACTAAGTTTTAGCACATGTAAGCTTATTAAATGTATACGTTTATTAAGAAACAGACTAACTCCCGTGGCCGTGAGACTTGGTAGACAGCTCAGTTGGTTAGAGCATCGGCACGGATCGCTTAGGTCGTGGGTTCAAACCTCACCCGGTATTAGTTGATTTTTCGAATTTCTCATTAAATGGTCTTTCTATGGCTATGTTAATTCAAGCTCAAAATGTGCCTACTCTGTTAAGTTGTTCTAAGATCTAAAGTAACGTTTAATAAATAACAATAGGCTAATAGGTAATTGCGAGACTTGCGAGACTCTTGCTGCAAGACCAAGACCAAGAACAAGACTGAGAGCGCAATACCAAGACCAAGAACAAGACCAGGTGTATTGGCGCAAGACCAAGTCTCGTCTTGTTCTTGCATTTGGGCAACACTACTCAATATTTTTCGGTAATATGTAAAGTCTATATTTGTTGAAATTGACTACATATTAATAGGTGGTCTGTTACCTGTAAGTAAACAAAACACACTTTTGTCAGTGGTTTAGGTAGAAGTGTCCAAACCATGGCCAAGTGCGGCCATTCCAAATTGTATGACAGCCTTAATTTAACAACATCTCCGTACGGAATTTTGAATCCCATAATTTAATAAATTGAGTCGCTACGATATCTAGCAATGCTTCAACATAATAGAATAAGATAGAATAGTTTTTAATCAATATAGATCACAAGAATACTTCGTCATCATCATCATCATTACGGCCCATCACAGGTTCACTGTTGATCATAGGCCTCCCCAAAGAAATGCCACAGAGCACGGTTATAAGAATACATTTATGCTTTTACTACTAGTTCGGAAAAAAACTCTGCCCCGGGGAAGAACCAGCAAGAAACCCAGCGGGACGGTGTTTATCATTATTATACAATATAATACTTTGTACAATTAAATATAAAAACGTTTAGAAACACCATGATAGCGATCACCTCATTACCAATGGTAATCATGTACTAAACATTTTTTGCTCAAAAATAATAAGTTTTTGATACATGAGTCTTGCAGATTTTTTTGTAACTTTGTTGTAAAAGGGTATATATTTCAAAAGAAACATCTGACTCATTGGAGTTGAGTACCAGTTATAACTAGCTTATTTATTTTTATTCCTAGTATTTACAGAATGTACAACACTATTTTTATTAAAACTATTCTGTTTATGTGTATACAAATAAAAAATTTAATTCGTTAAATTTTCCTCTAAGATACTTCTACTTTCCTTTGAACTTAGGTTTTAAACTGCTCTTACGACTGTCTTCTGAAAAACAAAGATCGTTTCAATGTCAATCGAATTACCCCATAACAAGATTCTAATATTCTAAGATTCTAAATAAATCTAATCTAGCTGTTTCCAACACATGGTACAAGGCAAGACACAACACAAGGCTTCTTTTTCACATCATATACTGCAGGATTAATTTTGCTAACTAGTTTAGATATATTCCTGTTGGGGCCTCATTGAAGCTTCCGAATAATTCCGAGAAAAACAGTGGATTCGAGAAGACTTAGCTCCTCATTTAAAAGCACACTGGATTTCACCGAATTTTTTTTTTCACCGAAAAGCATTCAGTGCCCCCTTAGGCCCACCCGGAAAAAAATCCCCAGTCCATGATCACACTTCCTCGAGTGCGTAAAGTAGAAAGTATCCATCAAACTACGACAGCTTCATGTTATTTCATGTACATGGACATGCCTGTCTGTTACATAACAAGGCAGCAAATTAGAAAATCTGAACGAAATAGACGCACCGAGATAAATGCGTCACTGACCGTAACTTTCATAATGCTGTTGTATAACGATAATAAACATACTTAATATATTTTTAATTATTTAAATTTAAATTTAAAAATCAGTAATAATAGTGTTATTATCCGTAGGCAAATGCCCGAAAACACTAAATTATGTTTAAGATAAAATACAAAGTAAATCGCATACAAAAATGACATTTACTTACAGCTCTTTAGCGACGTGGTTAGGTGTTTGACTTTTATTCCACATGAAACAAGTATTTGTTTTGTTACTGAATTTTTGATTTAAGAGCCGTCATTGGACAATAAAATCTCATTAACCATCATTCAGTGTCAGGAAGTTAACATTGTTCCACCACCGGGCCCTGGAGAGCATGTAATGCCATTGATCCCGCGCCTGATCTCTCTCCCGTCATGCCGGATTGCCGTCTCATCGAAATCTATGATAGTAAGAGAATAGAGGAGTACACTGTACTTGCGGTTACACTCGTGCATTCTAAGCTTTTGGCGTAAATTTTCAATACACGAACAACCCAGGTTGGATCCCCTCGCCCCCAAAAAATTGTTAATAAGTCCGCCGCGATATCCAGTGCGGCAGATCTATTCTCTCTTTCTTTTGTTCTCGAAATATTTTCTTACTCAGAAACGTTGCCTCACGTTGTTTTCCTTTACCGCATACGTTTGGTAAATCAGCGCGCTTGGAATGCCATTGACAATTTATTTGTTGCCGACAGGGATCGAAGACAGGTCGAAACCCCGTTTCTTGTTTGCAGTCATTGATATGTCTTTTTTTTAAATCTTTATTCAATGGCAGATATATTTTTTATAGCATATGGGTAACAAACTAGCAAACAGTCCACCTGTTGGTAAGTGGATACCGTGACACATAGACATCTACAACTAGCATCGATTAAGATGTTTGTCACCACTGAGGGAATGCCTCGTTTACAGTAGAAAAGGTTTCCGGTTCGCTATACTCACTATACGACACACCATTAGTCCATCCCCGGTCATGCCAACCCATTCGTGCTACCTCAGACGAAATAAAAACTCTGAGCCTCAGACTTTTTATTTCGTCTGAGCGTGCTACAAATATAATATAGCCACAGCTTCGCTCTACTGCATATCTGTACGTGCAAAATCAATTCACTGTAAAGTTATGTACAAACATACATAGTGAATTGTTTTTATCTCATCTAGAACAGTTATTTACGGTCATAAAGCAGAGATAGTGAAAACACTGTTACTGTTATTAGATAATTAATCTCGAGGACGTTTCACTGCTACCTGTTACCTGTTGCGCAGTGACAGTAATATGTGATCTTCGCACGAGCATTGCGTAATTAAAGTGTTTCTAATTTCATTTAATGAATACAGTTTAATATAAATTTATAATTATTACGTTACAGTGACTTCGCCGCAGCTTAGCCAGAGTATAATTCCAAAATAATTAAAAAATAAAAACTATAATTAAAACAAAATATTTTACTATAAGGGACTCTATGGGAATTTATTTTTTTATACAAGCATTTTGTTATATGTAGACCAAACAGTTTATAAGGTTTTTTATAGAATAATGGTGACAAGCGGGCACACAGCCCACTTGATGTTAAGTGGTTACTGTGGCCCATAGACATCTACATCTATCGTCGATTGCGAATCAAAATGGGTTAAATGAAATGCCTCGTATGCAGTATTTTAATTTCATTTTTCTAACGTTAAATCTTTAAAACCTAAAAATATAACATTCTCTATCACTATAATATAAAACTTTAAGCGTTCACAATTATAATAAATAAAACAAAATAAAATAAAAATAACTGTAGTCTTTCGTGGCAAGTTAGGAGTAAGTTGATGATTTTATGATTGATATGATTTTACGCCTGCCATAACGAAAGAACGCAGTTATTTTTATTTTATTTATTATATTATATTTCATTGAATTAAAATCGTTTCATTTAACTGTACTAATATGATGGAGCGTGCACAATATAATATAAAACTATTAAAACGTTGTGAAAACATGTGGATCCATTTTATTTTGGTACCAAGTCCAAAGGTATCGTTGGTACTATCGTGTGTCTTAGTTTTCGGAAGCGTGTATATATATATATATATATATATATATATATATATATATATATTATGTATATATATGTATCCTAGGTATGACTCCTTTTCTGCCTTTTCACAAGGAATCCTCCGTCTGGGTAGATAGGGTATGGGGTGCCAAACAGTACTAGGCACTGGTGAGTTCCGATCTGAAGGTTATAGGGAGCCAGTATAAACACAGGCTGTGAGGCATTCCATTTTAGTCCGCAGAGGTTACAAAGCATCATCTGTAGTCTCCTTGTGTGAAGTTGGCTGCAGCTGTACATACAATGCAGTAGCTACTTACCATCAGGCGGACTGTTAGTTCGTTTGGTTACTTGCTTTTTATAAAAAATACATAATCAAACCTCATTCACACCTTAACCGGATGATAATAAAAAAAGCAAAAATCTGTTTGCTATTCATATCCACTAAAACACTACACAAAAATTAAAAGAGATTAGAAAACACACCGACATTCGGTAGTATCATATGGCAGCGAGATGGGTGCGAGACATGTACTGCGATTGTGAACTCGCCTGCCTACTATAGCGATTTTGGCAATCTTTCCTACAAAAGTAAATGTCCATTTCCAGCAGTTGTATATTACGGCTGAAAAAGAAACAGTCAAACTAATTAGAAAAAGAAACTTTTAATATAGAAATAAAAATCAATTATTCTTCACGTGGTAGATATTTCTTTATTTTTCAATATTTCTTTACGTGGTAGAACCAAGCTGTAGCTATATTACAGTTGCAGGCGGGAGAATGCAAGGGGAGATCCCCTTTTCCTTCTACGGCCACAATTTTGTGTATATTTGAGTGCTACTCTGGATGATTTAAAAACTCATTTGGATCCGTTAGGTGCCGGGGCAGATCGCTAGTATAAAATAATTTAATTTAAAAAAAAAACTTCTTCCACAAAAGTGCAATGACCGAGATATATTACAACACTTAACTATAATGCGCAAACAAAAATGTTATAAGATTTACGTAACGCGAGATTTTTAGCTAACTCGCGAATTAGCATTTCCGCACATCATCCTCAGACATTGTATACTCGAGAGAACATAAATAAGTTGAGTCTAGAAAGTACTGGGTTAGGTATTGGCAGAACTCCGCTCTCTCTCGATTTGGATGCAGCACCGACATGATGCAGCACTTTCTTTGGCTTTCGCTAACAAATCGCGTAATAATCGCTTTAAATAACCATCGTATATTTAACGAATGATTTATTTCAGTGGGAATATTGAAAACAAATGTTGGAAAATCTGCTTTTACTGTGGTATTTAGTTGAAATCCTTATGTTGTATCCCTTTCTGCCTTTTAATCTTATGGTTATATATAAGTTTCGCTGTACAATAATAACCAGTATAATTACTGGCATTCCATCTAAGTCCTTACAGATGATAATGCACCTATAGCTTTTGTTGTTTAAAGTTGATGTCAGTTGTCCATTAGCTTCAGTAGTCCCTTACCTTTTTTTATAAACTAAGGGTGCCAAACGAGCACAGAGTCCACCTGATGGTAAGTTGCTGTGGATCATAGACATCTACATATATCCTCACTTACGAATCGATGCGTAGTCACCCGTGAGTACTAAGATGGAATGCCTCGTTTCTAATAAAAAGGGTCTCCGGTTCGCTACACTCGCCACACCAAACATATCAGCGGTAAACTGCTATTTTATAAAAACAATCTTGGGGCATAAATAATAGGTACAAAGAAATATTAAAAGTTCGCATCATATTATGCATATGGTATAGTATCAATCAAGAACGAAATTATACTGGCTGTTAAACAGGGGTTCAGTATTTTCTGGGAATGGCTGTAGAGGGCAAATATTTAAAGACTGATAAAAACGTATTATACGAGTAGTAGAGCCACGCTGTTGTTTTATTGTTGTAGTAGCACGAACGGGTCCGTTCGACCTAAACCACCGCTACTCAGTGAACCAGCCTAAAATGCAGCTTAATTCTGTGTTTCGTCTGATGAGTGTAGAGAACCAGAGACACATTTTAATGAAAACAAGGCTTTAAAAAAAAATTAGTCCTACGAGTGGACGCATATTTTTTATCAATACTTTTTAATTCTTAATCGAGAATAGTTGTCTGTGGCCCCTAAAGGGGCGGTACTTGTCAGGGGGTTTTTTTTGTTTGGTGGACTGTATGATCATTTGTCACCTGAGTATTTTCATCCGAGTGTTTCACGCCTTTTGTAAGAGTTAGTTGCTAACGCCATCTATAGGAAGCCAAAAGATCTTTTTGAAGCATGTCTCACTATTCACGGAACAAAATAAGGCGATGGAGATTTATACGCCGTTACGACATATAAAAATTAAAAAAGTTAAAATTACAGCCTACATACGTTCCACTCCTGGGCACAGGCCTCCTCTCATTTGTGAGAAGGTTTTAGGGCAAGAAAGTGTCCGCCGCACTGCCCCAAGCTTGTTGCCGAACTTCACATGTCTTAAAAAATATATTGTTTTTATTTATTTCTCAGACATACAGGTTTCCTCACGATGTTTTCCTTCACCGCCGAGCTCGTTTTAAATCATCATTTAAAATTGCAATTAACGATTTCATTGGTGCCGGCGGGGATTGAATCCGGGTTGCTCGCGTACTGTGAAATTTGGTGGTGGTGGTAAATTTCGCCACATCATCATCATCAGCCTGCGGCAGTCCACTGCTGGACATAGACCTCTCCCAGGGCGCGCCACTTATCCCGATCTTCGGCTATACGCATCCAGTTTCTACCAGCCACCTTGCGCAGATCGTCGCTCCATCTGGTCAGGGGGCGTCCCACACTACGTTTGCCTAGACGTCTACTCCACCGGTTGTCACCTCTGCGACAGACATGACCAGCCCATTGCCACTTCAGCTTACAAACACGGAAAGCTATGTCAGTAACCTAGGTTCTCCGGCGGATTTATTCATTTCAAATTTTGTCTACCAGAGAAACTCCGAGCATAGATCTTTCCATTGCTCTTTCCAATTTCGCCACATATAAAATAACAAATATTTCAAAGTTGTATAATAAAATTAATTAATTATAATTACAGTTAAGTGTCATTGCAGACGTTGTAGGTGTACATAATATTTTTGTTTATTTATCCTTTATCGCAAAAACTTCAACTAGGGGTTATAAATTAAGTCCTCAGTGGTGACAACGTCTCTGTAGCCTGCTTTATAAAAAGTTATCAGCAGATGGTCCGTGCACTGCAGTAGCCACTTACCATCAGGTGTATTATAAAAAAATTGGTAATTTAATAAAAACATATGTGAAGTTCACACGCGGTAGAAGTGAAACCTATAGAAAAGGAGTCAAAGATAAAAGGAAACACAGTATACTGTATTCTATCTCATTCTCTCGCAGTCTAAATCCTATAGATGTATAAGTTTGTCCCTTTCTAAAGAAGTTTTCACTTTAAAAAAACAGAGAATATGCAACACCACTGAGTCCTGCTAATTAATTTATGTATACGATTATAAATCATGCACTCATAATACTTACGTAAGTATACTTTCACGAAATATCTTTACGAGTCAACACTTATCATTATATAGGCTTGGTTAACTTTCTCCAAAACATTAAATGATGATTATCATCAACAATGGGTTATAGAGTATACCACATTGTTTTGGAAGTAAAACTTCTTGAGTCACGACTTCAGGGTAACTCTGATGATTTTTACTTATAGGCAGCGACTCACTAAAGTGTTTCGTATGACGTGTGTCATGTAAGTATACTACTTCGAGAGAGTTAGGTATTACGATTGTAACAATCACGAATGGGTCGGCTTGACCGGGAAAGGACCACGATCTTACAGAATACCAGTTACGTATGCCGAGTTTAGAGAAACGGAAACCATTTTTACATTAAACGAGGCATTCCATCTTAGTCCTCAGCAGTACCTTTGTATTTATATATAAATATATATATATATATATATATATATATATATATATATATATATATATATATTCTTGTCGCATCTTACTACACCTACGGAATAATATATTGGTTATATATTATTAACTTAGGTATTCGTTCAAGCCTATCACACAGAGGCTCGGGTAAAAGCGAAATTGAATACTAGCCCGATTCGCTTTCTACTATGAACTAGGAAGCAATGAGACACGCAAGCGCACACTCGACAATAACCTGTCGCACTATTTCTCGTTACGCATCATATTTATCTAAGCCATATTATTTGTACCGACTGTCGACTTTCTTTGCTGCGTAAACACAGGGTAATGTAAACACTTACTTCACTTGAATTGCGCCTCGTTACATTTTTTCTGAGCCGTGGTAGCTCGAATGGTTAACGCTCGTTGTAAATTTCACAGTCCGCTAGCAAACCGGGTTCGATCTCTGCCGGCACCAATCAAATTGTTAGTTGCATTTTTAAGTGTTGATTCACCACGTGCTGGGCGGTGAAGGAAATCATCGTGAGGAAGCCTGCATGTCTGAGAAATAAGAACAAAAAATTCGAAGACCTGTGAATTTCGCCAACACGCATTGCAACAGCGCGGCGGACACTTAATTGCCCTAAAACCTGTCAGATATGAGAGGAGGCCTGTGCCCAGCAATGGAACGTATATAGGCTGTAACTTTAACTTTTCAACTAACTTTTAACATTTTTTCTTTGACTTCTTTGTCCGTGCAAGGGCGGTGTAAGAATATCCACTAGCACATATCGTCTCGTGGGTGTCGTAAAAGGCGACAAAAGGAACTTGAAACAAGACATAGGCGCCTTCTTGGTTAACAACTGAAAATAAAAAAATGCGTTTGCCAACCCGCAGCTGGTGACAACTATGTCAAAATCCTCCCTATAAACACTTTTTTTTATTTTGATTTTAGAAATAGTATACATTATTTATAATTTAATTTTTGCCAAACTCAAAGCCAGTTTGACGGCAACGCAACAGCTTATCGTTTCACACTTCTTAATAACTATATCTAGTATCTACTTAAATTAACACATAAGTAATTATTTTTTTTTTTTTTTTTTTTTTTTTTTTTTTTTTTTTTTTTTTTTTTAAATATTAAGAAACATTCACCACTATGGACACGACGGAAAATGTTTCCTCAAGATGGATTCGAGCTGCGACTTAGTTACGCTTTCGTCATATAGATCCGCTATGCCACCTCATTACACAAGTTTGGAGTTATCCATTGCCTTGTACGCCGTCCAAAGTAATTTTCTACCCTAGGTATGAGATATTTCCTCCTTTGTGCAATTTGGCGCTTCGGCAATATATATATATAGCACCCGGTTGACCGAGCTTTGCTCGGTATTTATCGGTCGATTTTTTTTAATTCGTGTGTTTTGGAAATTATATTTAGATACAAATTACATACTGATGAAATATAAATAATATTTTTTGATCTTAGCGACATAACAGAACAAACGGAACTGGTTATTTGAATAAAAAATCATGAGTGCAATTATTTTAATTTAAATTTTTGTGTTTTTAAGAAAACTAAAAAAAAAGGGCTCGAAAAAATAGATTTTCTCAAAAAAGAAAGGAACTTGAAAAAAAAATTAAAAATAGTCGGTCGGTCGGTCTGGACTCGAACCGGGGTTTTACGATTCTGTGACCGCCCACTATACCAATTAAGCTATTTATGATCATTAACAATCTGTCAAAATTTACCTTCTTATTCTAACGATATTGTAGCAGTTTTTTATTGCCTAAAAACACAGACAAAAAGACATTTTCTAAAAATAAATCCTAGCTAGATCGATTTATTATCCCCGAAACTCCCTGGACACTAAATTTTATGAAAATCGTTGGAGCCGTTTCCGAGATCCCGATTTATATATATATGTATACAAGAATTGGTCGTTTAATAGTATAGGATATATATATATATATATATATATATATATATATATATATATGTATATATATATATATACATATATTTAGGTTTCTTAAATGTTGCCATACCATGCTGTTATGGATGAATGGATATTTTTCTTCTTATAATAGAGAAAAAGTTTTTTTTTTTTTTTTGTAAAACTGGAGTGAGGAACTTACAGTCCGCTTGATATCAAGTGACTACTGCAGTCCATAGTCACCTGTAGCTGCAGCTAACTTCAAACAAAAAAGACTGCAGATACGTTGTTATCTTTTTTTTATAGAAGAGGAGGCAAAAGAGCTTGCGGCTCACCTGATGTTAAGTGACTACCGCCGCTCATGATCAACCGCAACATTTTTTTTAAACTACCGGCCCTTTAGAAAGGAGTAAGCTCTTTTCTTGAAGGTCCCTAGGTCGTATCGGTCCGGAAAAATCGCCGGTGGTAAACTATTCCACAGAGAGGTGGTACGCGGAAGAAAACTCCTTGTGAAACGTACAGTGGTGGACCGCCAAGCATCCAGATGGTGTGGATGGTATCGGGCGTTTGCCGCGTAGTGCGTTCGCGATATTTGGCGGCTGGGATTAATCCGAACAATTCCGAAAGAAAATGCAAAGAGATGCAACACATCTTCGCAGCGCCAGTGAATCGATCCGATCGGAAAGCACTCGGTCGTCGATGATTCGAGCCGCTCTGCGCTGCATGCGATCAAGTGGAAGGAGCTGGCACTGGGGAGCCAGAATGGGAACAGTATTCCATGTACGGCCGAACCTGCGTATTGTAAAGTTGCAAGCAGTGCCGGCATGAAATAATGTCCCACTCTGCTGAGCACGCCAAGCGTTTTAGAGGCCAATTTGGCCTTCTCTTCCAAGTGACCACGAAACTGCACGTCACTCGATATGTCGACGCCAACGATTCCGATACTGGCTGAGGCAACAAGGGGAGTGCCTTGAAACTGAGGAGATACGACAAAGGGGTTCTTTTTAGCGGTTAACGCGCAAACTTGTGCCTTCTGAGGGTCTAAACTGGACTAGATTTAGTCGCCCCTAATCCAAGAATTTGTTCAGCAAAGACTCGACTTCAGACATAAGTTTGTCCCGGTACTCGGAGACGTTTTCCCGAGAAATATTGGCACGGCCGGTATACAGAGCATCACCAGTGCTGCCATCTGCATAGCAATAAATGTTACGGGTTTGCAACATATCATTGATATGCAGAAGAAACAGCGTTGGCGATGGCACGCAGCCTTGTGGAACACCAGCATTAATAGGCTTGTAATCGGAGCTTGCACTGTCTACAACGATCTTAATGCTCCGATCTGCAGGACTAATATGAAATACCTCACAACCTGCTTGCACGCAATGCTATTTTGCAGCAGATGGTAAAAGGAAGGTACTTACCCAGATGGACTCCTCTGAGCTTTAGTCGCCAAATAGCAGTGTTGTTCCGGTATGAAATACAAAAGAGCAATCTATCAAAAGTCAAGAATTTCGAGGCATTCATTTATCATTCATTTCATCCTGCAAAAAGGCCACAGCTGAACAAAGACCTTTCCCCGCAGACTGCCTCGTAAGATCATAGTTGCCTAGCTTAGCACGCGAATTTGCAACCACAGGTTTCGGTTATTTTAGGTTGTTATCAAAAAGATGGCTTTTGGTTGGCTTTTGAAGCCACTTTAAGATAGAAAAAGTTGTGAACAAAGAAACGCTTATCATAAAACATTTGTTTCATAGATCATCTGGTACCGGTGTGAGAATATCCGTTACCAACAACCTGGTATCAAACCAAGAGATGAACAGCAGCGTCATCCTAAAACAATAAGATAATAAAAAACTGCGTTTGCAAATCCAAATATAGCAAATATCCCTCCCGTGATTAAAACGGGATGTTTTTAAAAAAATCTCTCTCGCGATTTGGATAGGGGATTCAATTTACTATTTATATGTATTTTTGTCCCAAACCTGGGCACAGACTTCTGACAATATTTAAGAAAGAAAAATCCTTCAACCCTCCTCTGCCATACGTGTGTATGGCATGGCATTTACAAACCCCCGTGAATAAAAAACATCTCCATGGGAGGCGATCTATGGGGAAGCTTTTTTCAGCTGTGAAAGATTACCGTTACCGTTGCAGCATATTAAAGTCCACTCCTAAACATAGACCTCCTCCCCATAGATTGCTTCAGAGGGGGTATATTTGCCAAAGTTCCCACGCTTGGCAAGTGGGTTGACAGCTGCAGTTTATTATTTTTAGTCGGTATTAGGAAGACTCTGCGGGCCATCTCTTGATTTATTTCCCTCTGTCGCCTCTTACGATATCCCCGGGATGATATGGGGTAGTGGATGTGCTTACACCGCCACTTCTCGCCACTCTCAAGTTATGGTGTAACATTTGTATGAACAATATAATTCAAAACGGTAAGTAATAACTCGTATACAATAAGGCGTGGCTGTTTCCGCGACTCGTCTAAAAACCGGTAACCGCGCCGTTTCCTCGAGAAATTCAGTCCCGTCCCCGTTCAATCCGGGGAATAAAAACACCGCGCTTTTCTTCCGCTGTGTTTGATTACTTGGCTTTTTATCGCACTCTTACCACGCTCGAATCAATGATAACTTTCATTGCGGCCCGGATATAAAACCGTGTTCCTTTTCATTCTACACGCGATTGTATCGAGTGACTAGCGACCTACCCCGACTTCGTCTGGGTGAAATTAATGAAGTGTCGTGATTTAGATTTTTTTAAATAATTATTTTATTCATAATTTATTTTATTCATCAATTATTTCATCAATTAATCGATTATGGAAAACCTTACTTTAAGTTTTTTGAATGAATTTATAGCCTTTTGTACCATCAGGTGAGCCGTATGCTCGTTTTTTAGGGTGACAAACGAGCACACATTCCTACTGATGGTAAGTGGTTGCTGCGGCCCATAGACATCTATATCTGTCCTCGATTACAAATCAAAATGCGGATGCGTTGTCACCCGTGAGGACTAAGATGGAATGCCTCGTTTCCAGTAAAAAGGGTCTCCGGTTCTCTACACTCACAATACGAAACACAGCAACATTAAGCTAATATCTCACGCTGGTATTCTGTGGGAGCGTGGTCCTTCCCCGGTCGAGCCGACCAATTCCTGTTACAACTATACTACTAATATAACTGCAGCATGGCTCTACCACGTAAACATGGCTCTACCACGTAAATAAATGGTTTTTATATCTTAATGACATATAAAGAACATCCTGAGTTCGATAATGGATAGTTGTTTCGAACTGACACTTCGATTTAATTTATATGTATGAATGTACGTACATATAGACTAAGTCAAGTTTCTGGTGTATTTCCGTTTTAATATTCGAGATAATTTAAATTGACATTTTTTATAATTTACTTTCACGTACGGATGTGAAAACTAATTAAAGGATGTCGGAATTTAAGATATAAAAAGCGCAAAAAATAATCTAACTTAATTTCATTTTACTATACCTGCAAATTGCGTTAACTATACTACTGCGGCATGGCTCTACCACGTACTAGATGGTCCTATTGAAACACTACAGATGAACTATTATAGATGGCGCAGATAAAAAAATAACTATGTCTATTTAAGTAACATACGAGCAATTTGTAAAGACCACCATGAAACGTCTCGTTAAATACTAACTAAAAACGTATACTCGGTTCCTGTTAAACCACACGTAATACAGTAGCATTATACTCCTAATTTACTTTATGACAGCGTGTTTTTTCTCAGTCTGGGCAACTTGTTCATAACAGCTAAACAAACTACTGGTGTCATAGACATTAACTTAAGTATTTATTAATGTATTTGTTCATGGGTGTGGTTATCGAGAATAAATGTAGATGTTATTGATGCTTTTTTTTATAAAACAAGTGTGACAAACAAGCACACAGTCTACCTGATGGCAAATTGGCTCATACACACTTACATCTACCCTCGATCAAGAATAAAGTTGATGCGTTGACTCTTGAGGATTAAAATAGAATACCTCGTTTGCAGTGGAAATGGGTCTCCGAATCTCTACACTCACCACACCTAGCAGAACAGCAGCTTTAAGCTACTATTTCACGTTGGTATTCTGTGAGAGCATGATTCTTCCCCGGTCGAGTCGACCCAATCGTACTACAACCCTGATATAGCTACAATGTGACTTTACCACGTATAAAGTCAGTAGAGAGTTTATTGCCGCTTCATCTTACAAGGTGTCCAAGCGATAGCTTAGCTTTCTTAAAATATTTTGGCATTAACTTTAATATTTCTAACAGGACGCTTCAAATTCAAATAGGCTCATGATTTTACCTTATAAAACAAAATACAACATTATATTTATAGCGGTACGTTATATAAGCGACTAACACTGCAATCGTAAGATGTTGCAAATGTGGGCCGTTACAATTTTAAAATTAGAACAAATCCGGTAAATTCCAAACAGAATGGCGACACTTATCGGCTATGTCGCATGCGGTTAAGAGGCCGTGCGTCGCGAAATTGATCACTGTTAGTCACACTTTGATCGATTGATTGACGTAATTTGGAACCGTAATCCTAATTACGTCAATTATTACATTGTTTTTTTTTTTTTTTGGTTATATACAACGAACTTTATAATTCAGTTTTCACCCACTTCCGGGCGTCTGAACAATCTAAAATTTTGAAGACATATGACTGACGATATTACTATATACCAATGCATTCCAGTGTTATCCCTCACTATATCCCAGTGTATTCTGACTAGGAACATTGCAGTTTCATGACCAATACGTATTGTATAAGTTTTTAAACTCCAGTGTGTATAGGTTTTGTTCAAACTTTATAAATTATTAGTTTTTTAGAGTTTTAAAGTTAACTCTAGAGATTATTAGTTTTTTTTAAACTCTAGAGATTATAGGCTTTATGAACTCTAAAGAGTACACGTTTTTTCAAAACTATAGACATTATAAGCCTTTTGAACTCTAAAGAATGTGGGTAGATTTATTTTTAGAATCTAGATATTATTAGTTTTTTGTAAACTCTATATATTCTAAGCTTTTTGAACTCTAAAGAGTATACGTTTTTAAACTCCAAAGATTATTAGCTTTTTTGAACACTAGAGAGAAGTCTTCCGTAAAACTATACAGAGTACAAGCTTTTTCTAATGTTGTGCTATTGAGAATATTAAGTGAAAGCTCATAGTCATAAAATTATTATAACTATTGTTATCAGTTCTTATTTATCATCATCATCATTATTATTATTATTACAGCCATCCATAAGTCCACTGCTGAACATAAGCCTCCCCAAAGGAATGTCAAAATGCAAAGGGCACCTGAATCTATCGACTTAATGAGTATCTTACCATCATTCCATCCAGTTTTCAAAACGGTCACTCGAGAACCTTTAATTTTCATCGGGTATCAGTTCTTATAACGTCTTCAAAATTTGAGAATATTTCGACATCCGTAAGTAGATGAAAACTGTAAAAAATCCATTTCATTAAGTGTTTATGAAACACATACGTAAGTACATACCATACATACATAGAAGTCAGTCTAATATAAGCGCATTAAAATATTATGAACATATTTTTGTCGACTCTTGATCTGTTTTTTACCACCTCTTCTTTATCTTTACCAGCTGTATAACTATCTTTAGATACATGACGTTTAAAGAAGCTTAAATTACTTACTTATACCTACTAAAGATTACATGCGTGTCCTATCTGTGGTATTTAGGATCTACATCTTTTCTTGTTTTTTTTTTACGTTTTCATATTTTAGAAAGGATTTCACCGCAGGTAAAAGGAAACTAGTAATCGCAGAGCTTTGCAGGTGGATTAAATATGGTTGTTTAATAGAATCCATCAAAGGTCACACTTCGTCCTATAGGTGTCATAAGAGGCGACTATTTGAAACTTACTTTTTTAGAATACCAAAGGCTAAGATTTAAAAAAATATTTAACAAATAATAATAAGGCCTATTAAACGTTTCAATTTTTTAATGAATCGATAGAATGGAAATGCTAGAAATATTTTAAAAATTCTAATAAATGACGGTATTAGTTTTAAAATAAGTCGAACACAGTACAGATTAATTTGTTTGAAATTATATAATAACTTCAATGGTGATGGATTAAATCCAAAAATAACTAAATAATGCAATGGTGTGGGATATAGAAAAAAAGATCTCGAACTAAATAGTTTCGCAAATAACGTGTCCATCGATCTGTGAACTGTGAACATTTCTTATTTCATTCCGTAACTTAGCGCCATTTTACCGTGCTATGTCTAAACTAATGGATTTCCCAATGAGATGCAATCGGTTTAACTTAATGACAACATTTTGTTGTTTACAAAAATTAACTTAATTTAGCCACACATTAATGATCCTTACGAACCAATGTTAGGTATTGTCTCTCAGGAAAATAAGAGTCAATAAAAAGACATATTTGTCTATTATTTTTGGCAAAATAAGAGTCAATAAAGAAGACACATTTATCTATTTGATTTGCTTTATTAAAATATTCGCCTTTATTTAACACATGGTAATCATACCCACGTCTACGTCACCGTATACGTCACTCTATCATACGTATACGTCATTCTATCAACATCACATCAAAGCCTTATACCGTATACGTCATTCTATCACCATCACATCAAAGCCGTATACCGTATACGTCGTTCTATCACCATCACATCAAAGGTCCGAGACATTTCGGTACTGCAATTGGCGATCCGCCTGCCAAACAAGGATTACAAGATACCATGAAAAAACGTTTCTACTTTACGTGGTAGAACCACGCTACAGCTAATTTATGGTTGTAACATGAATAGGTTGACTCCACCGGGGTAAAATGCCGCAGTGTTTGATATACAGGCGAGTATAGAGAACGGAAGACCCTTGTTACTGGATACGAGGCATTCCATTTTAGTCCTCAGGGGTGACAACGCATCTGCATATTGATTCCCGGTCGAGTATAAATGTCTATGGGCCACAGTATCTATTTATCATCAGGTGGACAGCGTAAGTACTCGTTTGTTGCCTTTATTCCATAAAAAATAAAATAAAAAAGCATCAAAATAGATTCCTATGTCTTTCAATGAGATTACAAAGAGAGTGTCTAAGATTCTTTACGATGTCGACTACATCGCTACATACCATCAGATATATATTCAGCACTGGACTTTTGCTTACATCCTGTGTAATAACGTCCTCCAGAACGAATTTCGGTCACGACGGCTAGATCAACGGAGACTAGCTCTCCGCGCGGACAGGATTATAGTGTCCAGGTGCGTTCTCTATCCTTTCACTCTCATAGTTCAATGGGACGGTAATTCGACACGACCGCAACAGCTCAGAAACAGGACCAATGGCTCTACGTACTTTCTGAGGCACGAGGTTGAAACACCGCCAACGGGAATTTCTTGACGGAAAAACCCAATAACTGATTTTGGTCAGACATGCTGTGTAATAAATAATGACATGACATGAAAAAAAAAATTTTTATATAAAGAATAAGTATGACAAACGAGCACACAGTGCACCTAACAGTAGGTGAATGCTGTGGCCCATAGACATTTACATCTATTCTCGATCAAGAATCAAAATACAGATACGTTGTCACCCTTGAAGACTAAGATGGAATGCCTCGTTGCCAGTAAAAAGTGTCTCCTTTTCCCTACACTTACCATACAAATCACGACAGCCGCAAGCTACTATTTTATGTCAGTATTCTGTGAGAGCATGGCCCCTGGTCCTATTATACAGCTAATAGGTTGGCTGGACCCTGGTTGAGCCAACCTATTAGCGCTACCACTATTAAAGCTGTAGCGTGGCTCTACTACGTGGTAGTACTACGTAGATTGGATCAATATAAATTTCCAAGCTCAAGGAAATGCAATGCTACATTTTGTAACGTTAAAGTCGAAATAGATTCGATAATCAAAAGCTATTTTATAACTTCGTTATTTTTTTTAAATTGAACAAAGATCGTATTGATTCTAATTTGATTTTAATGATGACAAGTTATAATGAAAATGAACTAAAATGAAACTTCGGGGAAACTGAATGCTTTGCAAATTGCCTCTTTATAATGTTAGTGCCACTAATGATGCTACATTAACGTGCTATGATGAAAGTAGATGTTCGCAAAAGTTACGAGCAAATTTAATATCTACTTGCAAGGAAAGACTTTTAGACTGGATGTATCAATCATTTGTGTAGATTTTTATCTTTGGTTATGTTTACCATTTTTAAAACTGAAGTACATTAACTTTTATTACCAGACCAACCAAGCGTTTAAAAAAACCATCCACATTTATATATCTTTTCTGTGCTTTACTGAGAAGCACTCTTGAGTATGGTATTATTGCATGGTCTCCATTTTACGAAGTGCATTCCAAACGTTTAGAACAGATCCAAAACAAAGCTCTTAAGATGGTTAGTTATAGGCTAGGACTGGGTCGCAAGCTACCATCTTATGAGGAGAGAATACTTAGATTTGGAGTTTCGTTACTGCATAGTAGACGTCCAATAGAAGATATTCTTTGCTTACATAAATTAATACACTACAATATAATTTTCCAATACAATTCTTATTTTATCCAAAATTAATTTTAATATTAAGTCGAATCCCAGACGTCGTCTTAAATAGATTTATATTAAATGTATATGGTACGTGAGGGTAATATGGGTTAATATGGCCTCTTTCTTATACCTAACTCAAAAACTACAACCTTGTTTGCATAGATGGATTTGTCATAAGATAACTCTTCATCGGTCAATAAAATAATAAGGGGTCAAAAGGGCGCTGCTTTATCGACGCCATTTTGACAGTTGACATTTTATTAAATATTTTAGGCTACTTTTACTAAAGTAGACTAAAATATTTACTCCACCATACTTGGTGTAGTGTGGCTAGTTTGTTTAAGTAGATTTTTCGAAGTGTTCGTAATTATTTCCAAAGCTTGTTTGTTTTTTTTTTTTTGCTTAATATATTAGTTACAGTATACGACTTTGTGTTTTTTGGCTCTGTCCTCCTCCTAGTTTTGGTTTTATAAGGCGGCAAAGCTTAAGGTGACCATATTACCCTCACGAACCTTATGAAAACAATATTTCATTTTAGTATTGTTTAACTTGTTTTGAATGTTTTTTTTTATAGAAGAGGACGCAAACGCGCATGCGGCTCACCTGATGTTAAGTGACTACCGCCGCCCATGATCAACCGCAACACCAGGGGAATTGCAGGTGCGTTGCCGGCCCTTTAAAAGGGAGTACGCTCTTTTCTTGAAGGTCCCCAGGTCGTATCGGTCCGGAAAAATCGCTGGTGGTAAACTATTCCACAGAGAGGGTGTACGCGGAAGAAAACTCCTCTTGAGACGTACAGTGGTGGACCGTCAAGCATCCAGATGGTGTGGATGGTATCGGGACGTTTGCCTCGTAGTGCGTTCACGAAATTTGGCGACTGGGATTAATCCGAACAATTCCTCAGAGCACTCTCCATGGTATATGCGAAAGAAAATGCAAAGAGATGCACACATGTGTCACTCTTATAATGACACGTTTTTCAAACAGTAAGGTAGGGACTTGACAACTTCACACATATATGTCCTTTGGATAGGCTCTACACTCTTACCTATTTCTACCACCAAAAAGCAAAGCATGCATTCTGTGTTCCTTCTGAAAGGTATCATCATCATTATCATCACTACAGCCCTTCACAAGTAAACTGCTGAACATAGGCCTCCCAAAAGGAATGCCACAAAGCACGTTCCTGAGCCACCTGCCTCCATCGACTTCCTGCATGTCTTACCAGGTCGTCACTCCTTCTAGTGGGATGTCGCCCTACACTACGCTTATCGATACGAGGCAGCCACTCGAGAACCTAGGTATTTCCCTATCGGTTGTCGGTTCTTCAAGCTATATGACTGGCCAATTGTCACTTCAGCTTACTAATCCGTTGGGCTGTGTCGGTCACTCTGATTCGACTGCGAATATCCACATTTCTAAGTTTATCACGCAGAGAAACCCCGAGCGTAGCCCCCTCCATAGCTCACTGAGCGACCTTGAGCGTCCTCATCGTCTGAAGAGTATAGAGCCAGTAAAATTACAGTCTGTTAGCATTTGATCCTAGTCTTCAAAGATAATATTAGCCACCTTGTTTGAAGTATGCTTAAGGTGTACGTGGACTGCAGTAACATCTATAAGATTGTTTGTCACTTTAATTATAAAACAAGGCACGCCCTGAGGACTGTAATGATGATGCTGATGATAAATAATAGCTGATGACGATAGTTATAATAATTCAATGACTATGATCTATCACCTAGTTCTTACTAAAATTAAACAGCTCTACAATTAAAAAAAAATTATAATCTCTAAAGTTGACACTAAACTCTAAAAAAAAAACGAATGATTTCTAAAGTTTGATCAAAACTTTTACACTCTGGAGTTTAGCCAGGAAATTATTGTATTGTCGTTTACGTCTTCAATAACACTTCAGGTGAACTGTCTGCTCGTTTACCTTACATGATTACCAATAAGTGGTAAAATTGAAAATTTTGTACAACCCACTTTAATGTAATTAACATGAGAACATCATCAATGTATTCGAACTCAATTAAATACGCATTATTAAAGATAACACAAAAGCTACTGGTCAGATCTTGATTACATGTATATGGGGCCACACGAAAAGCACCAGCTTTCAGATTTAAAAAAAACACCAAAATCGGTTCACCCAGAGAAAAATTATGAGGTAACATATATAAAAAAACATACAGTCGAATAGAATACCTCCTCCTTTCTGAAGTCGGTAAAAATAACTTTAACATTCTGAAGTCGGGGCTTCAATACTTCTACATAATATGTACTGACTTCAGAATGTGAAATTAATTAATATTCTTTTCAAATGTTTGACGTCATCTTTTACTTATATTTTTATACGTGGTATAGATTTTATACGTGGTAGAGCCATGCTGCACTTATAATAATAGTATAGTTGTAGTACGAATGGGACCACGCTCTCACGGCGTAACCAGCATAAAATAGTAGCTTAATGCTGCTGTGTTTCGTATGGTGAGTGTATACCGGAGACTCTTTTTACTGGAAACGATGCATTCCATCTTGGTACTCACAGCGTATTATTTGATCTCGAATAGATGTAGATGTCTATGGGCCACAGTAACCACTTACCATCAGGACATTGGGACCAGCCCTAAAGTATAACCAGTTTGCCACGCTTAGGGATAATTTTTTTACACACGCTCTCCTGAAATATAAACCTATTTAATAAAAATATCAAAATTGGATAACAATAATTGTTGATGAAGATATCGCGTAGCAATATACAAAAAAAAAAACAAGATGAGTTATTTCCTATAAATAGAAGAAAAATATTACTGTTTGATTAAACACAATTTTCATATGGGAGTGTCGACATTAAAGGAACAACAACATAGATTCGTAAAAAAACCTTATTGATCATTTTGAAAATTTGAAAAAAATTATGTATTATACGTACACATGAATAATATATGATATCTCTCCCATTATTGTAATTTGTTCGTAACAATTTTTCCTTTTAGCCTACATTGAACTTTGATCACGTTTACGAGATTACGAGCTATTGTCATAATCATAAAACGCATTATTCAATACAAAAGCTTAGAACGGAAAAAACATTTATATTGTCGTAAACATCTAAATAAAACAAAGGCATAAGAAAATGCTTTGTATCAACATACGAGAAATATAAATTCCTGTTGTATTTTGTACTGGAATGGCAAACACTGACGACCCAATACTATGAAAGAAAAAAAAACAACGAGGCATTAAAACTTAGGTACATAATTAGGGAGAATATCGAGTTTAAACGCGAACATCACAATGTCAAAATTTTATTACACATTATAGAATTTTGAAATCCTTTCCTTCAATGCCTTAGTCTTCAATGGTTGTGTAATAGTGGTGACATAGGAAAATCCACTACCACAACCACGTGTCATCCCTTGGGTGTCGTAAGAGGCAGCAGAGGAAAATTGAATCAGGCTATTGGTAACTGTGTCTTTCTAAAAAAACTCAATAATAAAAAATGCGATTGCTCTCCCTACTGCAAACGTGGCAACTGTGGCAAATTTTCCCTTTATCAGTCGATTTATGTAAAAAGCCTATGTTCACCAATGGACTTATGACGGGCTCTAACCGATGGATAATGTAACAAATAAAATTGCAGTGAATGGAGATTTTTCTGCCTTAGAATCGTTCAAGAAAATTAAGCGACACAAATGAATTTATTGTTTACATTTGTTCAATTGAATTGCGGATTTGTGTTCTTTGGTACTTGATATTTGTCAACATGAGGTGTTACGAAACATCGTGGCGTGGAAGTGGAAATATATGAACTTGCTCGATCTTCTCCCCACGACAGTCTCGCGCGCTCGCTATGGCCGCCCGACGCTCATCGACGCGGGCTAAATTCAAAGACGCGATACAGACATAACAAAACCGAATTCGACTTTATCAGACACTAAACATCTATGACTGAATTTTGACTGACGTGTGACAGTGACAGTGACAGTACAAGACAGTGAGACAGACAGACAGTGACTTGACCTGACTTTGAATTGGATTTGACTTGACTGATATGATAGTAATATTTTTCTGGAGGCGGCAAAACAAAGTTTGTATATTTTTTTTACTAGAATAAAAACTATATAACTAATGGTGGTGGATTGCTTACATGTAATGGTGACAATCAAACACACAGTACAATATCTTCGTCTTATATCGTTGTCAATGCTGAAAACTAAGATATAGTGTCTTAAAGAAAGTTTTCGTATCCCAACATACAAAATAAGGCAGTATAATGCGTCTATTTCTCGCTGATATTCTGTGAGAGTGTGATGTGAACAGTAGACGTTAAATGAAAATTAACACAATATTGTATGAATATTATAACTCAGTATAATCATCACAAAGATTTAATCATCAGTAGTTTTTTTCAAATCTTTCGAATACGTTTTGATTTTAAAGGAATATTATATTTATGAAATTAACTTTTTTTTATTGAATGGAAAACTCCAACTTTATATTAACCTAGAGATCCGCCCGGCTTGGCCCGGTCAGGATCTAATAATGTGGCGTTATTTTGAATTAAGATAATATCATCAAATACCATTTATTTTAAATGAAACAGATTTTACGCATTTTATCGCCTTTAATTTTAACTTTTGAATTTCCGTCTTTACTCGGATGCTTTACATCACCCATGATCACGGGGATGACTGAAGTGTTTGATATCCCAATGTCATAATTATCACGGTTACCTTCAGTTTTGAATTAAAAAGGTAAAATTAAACGAAATAGAATCCGTAAAATTGTGTAGTATTCGCGTAAATATAAGAAATCATTATTCTTTTATCAATTTTTTGATTTATCAAAAAAATCTCCAAGTTTTTCGGATAAAATATAGTCCAGATCATTCGATCATTCGTAGCATTTCTCTCTGTCTGTTCGCAATGTTTCATTACTATCGGTTCAGCTTTATATACGTCCCACTGCTGGGCACAGGCCTGCGCTTATTACTGAGAGGGTTTTAGGGCAAGGTTGTTGGCGAACTTCATATGTCTTTAAAAAAAATCTTAATTCTTAGACATGCAGGTTTCCTCACGATGTTTTCCTTCATCGCCGAGCATGTGGTTAAATCAGCACTTAACATTTCAATTAACAATTTCCGTTTTTTATCGCCGAATTTAATCGAACGCCTGTTGCTCGCGTACCGTGAAATTCAAAGAGAGCGCTAACTATCTGAGCTACCACGGCTCAAAAAAATGCTTATTTATGTCTAAATGTCATGTAAAAACTCCCGCTCAACTTCTTGATACGCACTCACGCACACATCCTTCTTCTTTTTTTCTCTTTCAAAGTTGCTGGATGCACACATATGTACCTAAAACGTTATGCTGTTGTATATAAACGATTTTAGATGAATTTTCGTAATTGACTGCGTGTTCTACAATAAGTTACGCCGTGGTTTTGGCATGGTTTATGCGTCACTTGAAAGTTGCAACAGCACAATAAAAGACACAAACAGCACAAAGCTTCTATGATTTGCCTTTTCGTGATGCCTGAAAACTTTATCGTTCCGTTTTAAGTTAAATTACCCAAATTCTTAAGATCGGTTTGATCCACTTTCCTTGCAAAGAGATGTTGCATCGCTGCATTTTCTATAGCATACCACGGGGAGTGCCTTGAGGAATTATAAGGGAAATTTCCTCCAGCCCCAAAAAAAATCCAGTAAAAACGCTAACGGCTTTCCCGGTCGATATGAGTTGCTGACCCTCAAAGGCCGGCCACTAGTTCCTACCGTAGAAACAGAAACAACTATAAAGTTACTTATTTAACTTCATACAACATTATGTATGATTGCCTCATTGGTTTAGTGGTCGTAAACGGGATTGTTAATCATGAGGTGCCGGGTTCATCATCAGGCCAAAATCAGTTATTGGGTTTTTTGTCCAGAAATTCTCAATAGTAGCCCGGGGTTAGGAAAGTGGCTGTGCATCGGAGAGCACGTAAAGCCTAGAAGCGTAAGGGAATAGAGATTACACCTGTGCTTACGCATAGCCAAAAAGTAAGTACTTACGTACTAAGAAAGGAAGTAAAGTAAGTAAGAAAGTACGTAGAGCCATTGGTCCCGTGCCTGAGCTGTCTCTGGTCGTGTTGAATTACCGTCCCATCGGACTACGAGAGTAAAGGAATAGAGAGTGCACCTGGGCACACTATAATCCTGTCCTGCGCAGATGGCTAGTCTCTGCTGAAACTTGGTAGAGCCATGCTGCAGTTATATTAGTAGCATAGTTGTAGCACGAATGGGTCGGCTCGACCAGGGAGGGACCACACTCTCACAGAATACCAGCGTAAAATTGTAGCTTAATGCTGCTGTGTTTCGTATGGTTAGTGTAGAGAACCGCAGACCCTGTTTACTGGAAACGAGGCACACCATCTTAGTCCTTACGGGTGACAACGCATCTGTATTTTGATTTGCAATCGCATTGCAATAGATGTAGATTTCTATGGGCCGCAGCAACCACTTACCATCAGGTGGACTGTGTGCTCGTTTGTCACCCTATCCTATAAAAAAAAGACTGGCCGTTGTGACTGAAATTCGGTCTAGAGATGGCAATGGGCCGGCCAAAAATCTCAAAGAACCAACAATGAGGAAAAAAGGTTCTTAAGAAGCAGTCTCGTACCGGTAAGCAAGTGCAGGCTATCCCTCCACTAGATAGAATAACGACTGGTAAGAGATACAGGAAATTGACGGACGCAGGTGGCTCAGGACCGTAATATTTCTTGGCAAAGGTCCATGATCAGTAGGGGAGCTGTGATAAGCTGTAGTAGTGATGAACCTTGTGCAACCTTTCTCGAATTAAAATCAATTAAATAATTTCTCCGGCTACCTCCCACACATAAATGTAAATATGCACTTATCGATTCGCGGAGAGAGCGAGCCGGTTCCAGCGAAAGTGAAATTTCACTTTCCCCGCAGGTCATGGGCGGCGTTATACATCTGGCTAGAATTTCTGACTATTTGTGGCATTGCAAGTCGTTTTAATAATAATACCGCAATACAAATTTGTTTTTATTTTTCACATCTTTGACAGCCGAGTTAGTTAATGCAAATAAACAGTTATTTTAATAGAAAAGGGTGACATGAGCATACAGTCGCCCTTATATGCAGAGTATAGATGCAAATGCCCTGATATGATAGACATCTACATCTATCCTCGATTAAAAATCAAAATGCATTTGCATTGTAACCCCTTAGGACTAAGACGGAATGCCTCGTTTCTAGTAAAAAGCAGATCAGGGACTTTATCACAAAAAAGATCTTCTGTAATTCGTTAACAAATAACTTAAAATAGGTTTTGTGATTTTTCTTTTACATATAAGTAACTTATTTATAATTAAACGTATTACGTGATATATAAGTAGTTATGCACTTAATTTAAAACATGTTGGAACTTGTATGTTTTTTATTCAAATGTATTGTGTTTTAACTATTGGAAAACCTAATTATTTTTTTTTTAAAAAAGAGTTTCCGGTACTCTACACTCACCATACGAAACACAGCAGCATTAAGCTGCTGAAAGTAAATACTTCCTCGGTCGAGCCGTCCCATTCGTGCTATAACCTATAGGCGGCATTGCTCTACTACGTTTAAGTAACGCGGCGCGGCGTTAAATATTATAAACTAGGTGGTAATCCTTTTCTGCCAAGGTGTCCGTCATGATTGGTACCATCCTGAATACAGCAATGCAAGCAAGCACTGCTGCGTTCCAGTCTTTGAGGCATCTTAGTTCTCAGAGGTGACAACGCATCTGTAGCTTATGTTATGAATTATGTAGCGTATGTGAATTACGCTCAGGTTGTTTATACTTATTTAAATACACATCTATATAATGACGGTCTACATTAAATATAGGCCTCTTCTTAGACTACCTCATCGGTGGATGTTTCCCATAGTGGCAATGCTTTACGGGGTGGGGGGGGCTGCAATTTCTTATTTTCTAGCTACTGATCATATCCTCATCTGTCGCCTCTTACGACACCCACGGGGCGATATTCTTACACCGCCACTCCACGCTATAAACGTTACCGGCCAAACCCGATTTTAGGCCAAATTAGTTTGCCCTAGACCAAATCGGTCCAACGCGTGTCAGGATAAACTAGTTTAGCCCAGGAAAATCTAGTTTAGCCTGGTAATATATATACGTATAAGTACACATTACGCTTTACCACGTACTCGGCGGTGAAGGAAAACATCGTGAGGAAACCTGCATGTCCGAGGAACAAGAAAAAAAAATATTTCGAAGACATGTGAAGTTCGCCAATACGCATTGGGGCAGCACGGCGGACACTTCCTTACCCTAAAACCGTCTTAGAAATAAGGGGAGGCCTGTGGCCAGCAGTGGGACGTATATGTATATAGGCTGTAACTTTACTTATACACATTACACACTAAGAATTACTTATGTATCGGGGAAGCGTTTGACATACATAAATTGCACTTGGACCATCACCCAAACTTCGAATAATTATCAGAACGCCAAATAAATATTTAGCTCTGCGGGAATCGAACCAGCGACCCTCATCGCCGCAGACAAACGCTTAACTAACACGCTACCGAGTCGAGTTTGTAATGTTATGGGTATCTATACTTATTTACTTTTACAGGGAATAAATAATAAGCCTCTTTTTAAATAGTTTAATTAAATAAGTTGTACAATGTAGTCACTGCACCGTATTACATAATGATATCTAATAAAAATAATTTATAGTGCACTTATTATTTTTACATTTTCTTTAAATTTTTTAAATTTCTATTCACCAAGCGATTCAGCTATTCACCATTGTAAATTTCGATGAAACACCATTGCGTTACTTCGAAATTGATCTAATGGTATTACACGTTACGTACCACATTAATTGTCAAACTCTTTTCGCTAGGAGTACAGAATTTAACAAAATTCATTAGTAAGCAGGTATCTAATCTACGACTCGATCGCGACTTATCAGTGACCACTAAACGACATGGTCAATATATAGAAAGTAACAAAGACGTGGGTTTAATTACTTCATAAAATATGACATTTAAAAACAAACAAAATACATAACTATACTTTCACAGCCAATTAAAGATTTAAATTACCATGCACCAAAATTGTTTCCAGTCACGAATTGAATTTTTTGGGACGCAGACTTTCAGTGATGACAGTAATAAGTGAATAAGTGATAGATGACAAATAAAAAAATATTAACTAAACAAACAAATTACGTAATATTAATAACAAAATTATGAAAATATAGTTAATATACTAATGCTACGTAATGTTGATAACGTATTTTCACAAAGATCCTAGATTGACAAAGACGTAAAGTCAGATGATTCAGGAATTTGGGTTTCTATTTACGAACTAGATGGCGCGTCTATTACTTTAATTAACAAAAAATTTAAAGAGAGAATTATACATAAAAATTTATTGAAATTATTTATATTTACTGGACAACTCCTCCAATTTATTAGTTTCTGTTTTTTATTAATCAAATCTTTTTTACAGTGGCAACGATGATGACAGTCTGGAGAGTAGAGCAGAAGAACCACACTTTCCAAACGCAAGTGCCTTGCGGCAATCGCCATTGCTGGAGCAGTGTCCGCATCGAAGCGCGCCAAAATGTCCGCCAGCTTCCAAACGGTAATTCGTTCTTAGTTTCATAACTTATACTTGCTGTTCTGATTGGGCTCATTCCTGCTCTAGGCCCAGCCAAAGACATTTGTAAAAAAAACAATTTGGTGTGGTGGCGTAAGAATCCATCACTCCTATTTCACCACAATCGCTAATTTCATCTTTCTCGTTTCCTTCATCATCAGTTCGCAATAGTCCACTTATTGACATGGACTTCTCCCGTTATAGGGCGGATTTGTCCTTTTTGTATAATAAACGAGAACACATAGACTACATATATCCTCTATTAAGAATCAAAATGCAGATGCCTTATCACCCCTGAGAAATAAAATGGAATACCTCGTTTCCGGTAAAAATGGTCACCATACGAAACATAACAGACTTAAGCTGCTATTATACGCTGTGAGAGCGCGGTCCTACCTCGGTCGAGACGACCCATTTGTGCTACAAATATTATATAGCCGCAGCGCGGCTCTACTATGTGGAGCCACGCTGTTAATTGCCATGCTTGGAAGGTAGATTGGTAATCTCAGTACCAGTCGTCTCGCATGGGTATTTCACGTCTACCGTAAACGAGAACGAAAGTTATACCCACATCTAACGGAAGCCATGAGATCTTTCTTCCTCATCAGCTCATAGAAGTCCACAGCTAGACATAAGCCTCTAACGATGTAGTGAGAATTTATCTTAACTGGCACGCTTGGCAAGCGACTTGGCGATCTCAGTATTAAATATCTTGTACCTTTAACTCTGCTGCTCTTCTACGCTCTAGATTTTTATCTGGCGTAAATCTGAAGGTATACAGCTATCTGTAAAAACCCATAATATCTTACTGGCATTTCTCATAGTCGCCTCTTAAGACCGCCACACGAAAAATTCTCCATACTCACCTTTTAAAAATAAATTCCAATAACCTTAGGATACTAATCATTTAAATATTTCTAATATTTACCCGAAAACACACACACTAAATAAAACTATTTTTTAAGGATTTTATAGCGTTTAACTTTCGTCAAGTCACGTCCACCTATGTCCGTTATAGACTTTGAAACTATCCAACCGATGTGCCCCAAACCGGTTTCATAAGAAAGGCAATAATAATGCGACGATGGTTTTGGACCACTAAAACAATGCATTAAGCACTAAATAAAAAGTTAATAAACCAAATTTCCTTTTTAGCGAACAAACGAAATGTATTTTTTTAGCCTAATAGCACACGTTGGGTTTACGCTACCTAGAAATAAGTAAAATTAAAGTAGATAAAGTCTGTAAAAATAATTTTATTCAATACTGATCAGTTATAATAATGATTATAGGAATTATGTCTTGATTCTATTGATATCTCTCTCAAGAGAGGTAAGAAAGGGGTTTTAGACTTACAGCTGTTAACAAGCTTATAGGTAAGAAGTAAATGTATTTTTGGATAATATTAATAATATTATAATCATTTTTTCAGATACCGCACCCATGATGGTACTTGCAACAATTTAAGCCGTCCACAATGGGGCTCTACCTTGACACCCGTTCAGCGTTTCCTTCAGCCTTCTTATTCCGACGGAATACAAGAACCTCGGCGTTCGATCTTCGGCAGCAAATTACCCTCCGCCCGTGAGATAAGCTCCCTCGTACATGAAGACCAGAATGTCGAGCATCCTGTCATCACGCATCTATTGATGCAATGGGGCCAGTTCCTCGACCATGATGTGACGTCCTCTTCTCAGTCCCGAGGTTTTAATGGATCAGTGCCAAGATGCTGTAAGGATGGTGGGCGGGACTTTATGCCAAAAGAGCTTATGGTAAGATTAAAAGTATTTTAATACTAGTACTCTACTAGCCAGTGCCAGTCCTTCGTTGCTGGTCGTATGAGAAAGTTCAAGGTCGCTCGGCGAGCTATGGAGAGGTCATGCTCGGGGAAATATCCGCAGTAGAACCAGAGTAACCATCACCTCCTTGAGGGAGGCCTATGTTCCGCAGGGGACTTGTGAAGGTCTGTAATGATAACGGCAGCAGATTAGTGGCAGGAGTCATGACCCAAGAAGGCAGATTTTAGATGATAGCATGTTGGGAAAGAAAGGACAGCCCGTCTTAACTTTTTTTAAATAATGCCCGTAAAACTAAAAAAAAATGCAGTAAGTATTTTTTGATTAAAATAATATCGGCAACTGTTGAATTTACAATTCTGAAAATAGAGAAATAATAATCTGCAGCCATACCATCAGTATGACTGCAAAGATGAATGAGAAAGATGCTCACACAAAGTTTATCAGTTATCATTAGTGAGACATACGGCAGAGTAGAGGTACGTAAAATAATTAAGGTGATATACGAGCACACAGTCCACCTGATAGTAAGTAGATACTGTGGCGCATAGACATCTACATTAACCCTCAATTAAAAATCAAAATGCAGATGCGTGAGGACTAAGATGGAATGCCTGGTATCGAGTAAAAAGGGTCTCCCGTTCTTTACACACACCATACGAATCACGGCAACATTAAGCTGCTATTTTCTGTGAGAGCGTGGTCCTTACTCGGTCGAGCCGAACTATTCGTGCTACAACCGTAATATAGCTGGCTCTACTGATGTGGATACTTTACGGTCTTATGTAAAGAGATACCGTTATCCATCGTTCTTAGCATTGCCCATCCCACCTTCTTTTACGATACCTACGGGACGAAATAGAGTGATAGATTATTTTACCTTCATCTGAGCGCTGCCACTACTTCCTTGACCATTTGGCATATATTACTATAGAACCCTATTTAATAGTGTCTAAAAAAGCACTTACATGCTTTTTTACGGCGATAAAGTCCTTGCAATTCAGGAAGTCGAGCGGACTTTACTGGTAGTTGTACATGTATATTGCGAGTATGCGTGTCTGACGGAGCAATCAGTTCGTCAAGAACAAAATTATATTCTATTTTATTCTTAGAATAGAAAAACATTTATTTAACAAACACAAAAAGCAAAATAATATATGCTCCTCCGGGTGCACTGACATTATCTTAGTGAACAGACTATGCCTAGATAGTAAATAGGCGCTTCGTTTTAAAATTCCTTTAATGTCGTGGCGACGCCTTTGACAAGATGCGGCACGTGCCAAGCCGGCGCGTTACAAGGGTGACCGTATTTAAGCGAACAGACTATACTCGCTTAGATAACTCCAATCAATGTTTTCCAATCAACCATAGCATCCTGAGTGCATGCCTATCGCGGTCCCAGCTTCGGATCCATTCTACGGGCCGCGAGGAGTCCGATGCCTGGACTTCGTACGTTCGTCTCCAGCACCACGGGACGACTGCGCGCTTGGCTGGCGCGAACCAATCAACCAGGTGTCTGCATACATCGACGCTTCACCGCTCTACGGCAGCTCTGCGAGGCAGTCCGACAAACTCAGGCTATTTAGAAACGGTGAGTTTCTAAGTTACTCGCAATAAAACTATCAACATACAACTCATACGTAATGTACTTCTACAATTTTCTTGTTCTTCATTAGCAGACCATAAAATTTCAGTACTGGACTAAAACTTTTCCCACTGTAGAGAGCCAATCTTCTCATTCCTATTGTAGTTACGACGCGATCGTCAATGCACCTGGGATCACAAGACGTTTCGCTACTTTGACACTGGTCCCCGATTTGAATATTTTACATATAAAACTATATCCAATGTTTGGTTTTTTCTTTTCTTACAACTTTTAAATATAATTTTATTGGATTCGGATCAATAAATAATAATCGATTATCAGCATCAGTGTAGACTGGCTAGGGTGTGTGAATAGGAATACCAGATCGGAGGATCAAAATATTTGAACAAAATTTGAAGAAGTCGTATTCAGAAAAGATTTCATAAAAGTATTCAGAAAAGATTTTACTTGAAAGTTCGGTAGTAGTCCGGTCAATCTGGACGTTCGGTGATACACAAAGTTACAACAAGCCAATAATCGGTAAAATTGTTCAAAATAAAATTATATATAAAATTTTGAAGTTCCTCACCATTCCTGTGTATGGAAAAAAATGTTACTCAAGGTCAAAGGTAAAAAAATAGTTTTTCGCTATTTTCAGCAAAACGATAAGTTTTATCATAATATACCCCACACAAAAGTTGTATATCATAAAAAAATGTATCAATACTTTTTTCCCTACGAACCACCGTTTCTGAGATATTACGATTCAACAAGTTGTAAAAGCTGTAAACGTCATAATATGCATGAGTACGTTATAACTTTATGTTTGTTGTAACTTTATGTATCTTCACTCTTATTTTCTGGTCTAATTTGACCGAACTAGAGTAGATAATTAGAGTTACTAACTCAGTTTTTATTAAACAAAAAGCAGTTGTGATGTGAAGAAAAGTTGTTTGTCTGAAGATTTTGAGTTTTGTGGGGTCTGGAGATTATTTAAAATGTCGGGAGAATCTAGACGAAACCCGACCATCTTGCAACTCTATCTGTGAAAAAGATATTTAACAGTACGTGCGCGTGGGATCGGAACACGTTCTCCTGTACTGCTAATGATTGTAGTGTAGACTGGCTAATGTGACCCGGGTGTGAAGTGGAGGCATATCACAGTACGTGCGTGTATGATTAGAACCCGTTTACCAATATTATTAGTGACTATAACGATAGAGATGCTAGCATGACGCGGGTTTGTGACAGGCATGTTGCAGTACGGGCACGTGGTGCAGCGACGGCCAGTGTTGCCAGCCGGCCGGCGAGACGAGCTGTGTCGCGGCGGTGCGGTGTCCGTGGACTGCTTCAAGTCCGGCGACGGACGCGTCAACGAGCACCCCGGCCTTGTCGCTGCGCACATAGTGTGGCTGCGGCAACACAACAGGTTACCGACTAACGCTTTCATTACATTTAACTACGTTGAAGCGTAGTAACGTCATCCAGACCAAATTTCAGTCACGGACTCGACGGAGACTAGGCATCTGTGCAGTATAGGATTATAGTACACGAGTGAACGCGCAAGCACAGGTGTACTCTCTATTCCCTCATTCCCACATTGTAATGGGACGGCAATCCGACACGACTAGAAAGAGATCAGGCGCAGGACCAACGGTTTTACACCTCCGCCTTCCTGAATCCTGAAAGAATGAGTTTACATTTTGTGAAGTGAACAGTGCGAGTGGAAAGTGCAACTGACAAACGACAAGGGCTTAGTGCGTGTGAACAGGCAGTGAGAAGTAAGTGGGAATAAAATATGTACCCTCCAAGCACTATTTACTCCCACTGCGTAATTTATTCCCACTTATCACTTGTCACTGCCTTTCACTAAACTTCTCAAAATGTAAACTGGGCCTTAGTATCATATTTATCTACACAAAAAATAACAAATAACTCATCTGTTGATTCGTACTTACAATGTATATATTAGTGTATTAACTAGTTAGAACTACGTACAGTATTACATAAATCGTTAATACTGCTGTATTTCGTATAGTGAAGGATGGGAACAGAATATCCTTTTTACTGGTAAGGAGGCATTTCATTATAGCCCTCAGAGGTGACGTCGCATTTGCATTTTATACTACTGGATGACATTTTTTACCGTCTGGAAAAAATAGGGTGTAACATAACATGTGAACGGAGTAAGAAGCCTATGGCACTGATATTTTACAAAAAAAAAATTTTGAATTAAACGTGTTTTCGAATAACATTTATTTTTATATAAAAAATAGTAAACTTAACACTACGTCATAGAATGGCGCAAGAACTGGCGCACCTGAACCCACATTGGAGCGACGAAAAAATCTACCAGGAGACGCGGAAGATCGTCGGCGCCATGGTACAGCACATCAGCTACAGAGAGTTCTTGCCAATTGTTTTAGGTAATTATTTATTTAATTATATTTGTGTAACATATATTTACAATTATGTATATTGGGCGGTCTCTACAATTCTACATCTACATGTCTATTTTCACGAGAGGAAACTAGCCGTCACTACAACTAACATTAAAATGTGTCACATAATGTGAATATCAAAGCATTGTTTCTGAACCATTGTCAAGTGCTGCTCAAATTGAGTATCATTTAGTTAATATACTATTTAAGTAATTTAAGACATTTTTTGTGTTATTTAGTTATAAGGTACAATGGGACTGACATGTGTACAATAACGAAAATAGCTTAATTAAAAAAATAATTAAAAAAATCTATTTTAAAGTACTAGACAGATAAAAAGGTGGAAGTAAAATATCGAATATAAGTATAAAAAACGAGCACACAGTAGACCTGTTGATCAGCGGTTGCTGTAGCCCATAGATATCTAGGTATATACTGCGATGGAAAATCAAAATGCAAATGCGTTGTGGGGTTACAGGAGAGCTATCATACAATGATCCTTAACATAAGGATCATTTGAAAGTCAGAATAAAAAATGGTTACATCGAGAATTTCGTATTTCACTTGAGTGTCGAGCACGTTGATAAACCTAATACTTCTGTAAATAGTGTTGATAGGCCTTCGAAAGCATACGAAGCATGCTGGGAAAAGACAAAGAAACGAAAAAACATTTCAATTAAATACAAGAGCATGGATTCGACTGTGTGCTTAATGCATACTCGAATGCTCAGGAGATACGATCTTTGGATGAGACGGAGGAGGCTACATCAAAAAATGATAAGAAAAAATATTTTAAATACATCTTGGAGAATCTTGATGTCTTACCTTTTTCTAAGGAAGAAGCATTACGGACATTTATTGACTTAGACCTTAACAAAGAGCAGAGTGAGTAGGTATTGAACACTTCGAGTTTCTCGAAAACTGCGCAGTGTTTCCTTTCCACCTGATTTAAACATTACCATAACTAATATACTTGTTCTTACTTGATCTTAGTGTGGCACGTATATTATTGTTTCAGTTTACTAAAAAACTATAAAAAACTTGAAACTATTCTGTAAATGGGCTTATGATGGATCATCAGGGTAGAGTGAATATAAACAAGTTTTGCCAAAAGAAAGCGATTCTATATCAAATGCAAAACTTTTAACCTCATTTGTACCTGTTAGACTCATAAATTCGAGAACTAATACTGTTGCTTGGAAGAATGAAACTTGCTTATCTGTAAAATATTGCGGACCCATATCGAAAGAATCTGTTAAAGAAAAACTCCTGAAAAAACAAAGCCTATAGTGGCTGTCATTAACAATCAAACATAAAGCCTGTCTCTTTCGCTGATAACTAAATATAGTAAGGGAATCGAAGTTACTCATGACCTATTTTTTATGGCCATGGTTGATAGCAAAGTGGCACAAGTTGTAACTGAAACTAGTTCGAGTGCTAGTTATACAGTTTGTGGTGCTACTCTGGGACAAATGAATTACTTAGAAGCAGTGAGGACACGAAAAGTAAACGAAAGTTCATTTGATTATGGACTGTCAACACTACATGCTTGGATTAGAAGTATGGAGATAATTCTCCACATTTGTTATAACTTGTCTTTTCAAAAAAATTCTGCTATTACACCTGAAAATAAAATAAAAACAAAGACATAAAGGAAAACTGGTACAAAAACAGTTTAGGGACTACATATCGATACACCTCGACAAGGCACCGGAAACTCTAATGAAGGAATACTGCTGGGAATTTTTTTCAGATATATTCTTGCTCTGCAGTCATTACAGGTGTAGCTGAAGAACTTATAAAACTAATGTATAATTGCCGACATAAGTCGTGAGCACACTTTTTATTGGTCGATACGACGTTGACCACGCTGACGTTCAACGTGATTGGTTCATCAGTCGATTCTCGTCGTCTATTGGTTTCGAACGTATCATTCGGATTCCGTACACTTCAGAGCAATAATTTTAGTGATAAATTTTTTAATTAGTTTATTTTCGTTAATTGTTTTTACCTCGTTGTTAACTGTTGTTTGTGTATTCCTTGTTATTAATTGTTTTTGTTATTTCTTGTTTTTAATTATTTTTGTTGTTATGATTTGAGTGTTCAGATTTTAGTCTAAATATGCAGAGAAGAAAGAATTCGATGTTAAATAGACAATCCCTACAAATGGTCTATTCAATGTTTAGTTAGATGAAAAAAATTAGGTACTGCGAAAAACATCATAGACTATGTAAACAGACTGCTGAGGCGACTAATGTCTCAGTAGCTACTGTACGGCGCACCGCAACACCAGATTTTATGGAAAGCATATCACCTCTTCCTTCTTCTTAATAAAATAATCAATTCTAACCACCAGGTATACATTAAATGCTTTATAGTAGATAATAATATCTGCAACATTACTGTATCAAAGTAAAAGATGATGTGTTCGAGTAAACATTTTCATAAAAGTCGGCGAAAATATTCAATTACGAATTGAAATAATAAAGGTATCCAATAATTTTGCCCGACAGTGTACCTAACTCCCACCACAGTTTATCTGTGCTCACGACTCGTGTCGGCAACTATACATACTACTTACTACAAACTATGAAATCTGGAATGGTTATTAATTCACAGCTGAACTGTACCTGAATATTTATAATTGGTATTATATGCCTTCGTCAGTCCATAAAATACTGATTCACGGGGGGAAAAGTAATTGAGTACTATGCTATTTTAACTATAGGACAATTGTCTGAAGATGCACAAGAATCTCGAAATAAGGATTACAAGCAATTCAGACTTTATCATGCTAAAAAGTGTTTAAGAGTGGCTACCAATGAAGATGTATTTCATACATTGTTATATACTTCTGATCCATATAAATATCAAGTTTGATAAACCCTAAAGAAACAATAACAAAAGGAACTGTTCGATGAAGCCAAAGCTCTTCTTGCTCTGTATAAAGTTCTACAGAAACTCAAGAAATTTTGTTTATATTTATTAAGATTTGATTTGATTTGATTTGATTTTTACAGTCCATTTTAAGTAAATTTATGAAAAAAAAAACTAAAAAATATAGGCTAATTTAATTTACATTTAAAATAATTGCAGTTTTTTGTTTTATTTATTTGTCATGTAAGAAAGTTATAGCTCAAAATATTTTTTTCAATAAAGACCCTACATATCCAAGTGTACGTATGTAATATTACAGCTTAATTCATTTTGAAACAACAGAAACATGAAGTTGTGAGACGAAACACACCCGGTTTTCCCATACCAGTGTATGCCGCCGACCGATGGGAAGCAGCCTTGAACGAATTAACCACTAATTTGTTCAAGGGAGCAGCCATACGCAGGCCTTCCCCTCTGCCAAAGTATAACTCCACGCGGTCCAATGCTTACAATGAAACTAATTGCAGTTTGCAGCCGCACTGCTCAGTGCTCACTAGACTAAATCTAGTTGCGCGGCGGGATCAACGTCCTACAAAAATCCGGAATTATTAAGTTTTTGTTGTAAAAAGAGATCTTGTCACGTCAAAATCACAAAATGATAGTGTTACCTTTCTCTTATATGTCACTCATCATATTATTGCTATTTATTTCTTTTTAAACTTAAAAATTACAATAATAACGGTCTTATTGTTTCGGATATATTTACCAACACAGACCCGCTCACCCTCATACAATATGCAGATCGGTCGGCCGACTGATAAGCGTCTGTATCCAAGTTTTAGCTGTCACTGAGCGATACTGTTTAATTTATCTGTGTGTATGAAATTATTACTTTATTGTTTTAACTCAAACTGTTATGTGTGAGTTTCTTAGTGACTCCGACTGGTCAATGACACGAATACATACCTACTTCTTTTTTGAAGTTAGCTAAAACTGCTAAAAATGGACGAAATGTCGAAGTTTATTTTCTAGCTCGCCCCTACGTGCATTGTACACCTGTACAACACATTTATGTGTGTGGTGTACGGATACATACCTTCTTCATTTTTGAAGTTAGCTAAACATGCTGAAAATGTATTAAATTGCAAAGTGGTTCTATTAACCTGTACAAAGTAGCGTTTGAGTAAAATGTTTTAATATTCCACCTTACAAACGACTTTGTTTCATCATAGGGTCGGAAGTGATGCGATTGTTTGAACTGGATCTGTTGGAAAAAGGATACTACAAAGATTACAACCCGAAAATCAACCCCAACCCGGCGAGCGCGTTCGGTTCAGCCGCGTTCCGGTTCGGCCACAGCCTGGTCCAGCCGTCCATGGTTCGATTCGACCGGTTTCATAGGCCTATGAGCAACAGTGAGTATTATTCATTCATTCATTACAGCTCAAAGAGTTCTATGTATACTAAATAGACTCTGCGGCCTTAATATATTGCGCACTAATTTACGGTTAATTCTCCGTAACTCCTTTAGTCGACCGCAAGCGAGCACGAAGACAAGTTCTTTGTTATGTTAACCGCGAACGATGTTTTTGGCAATCTAACACTGATTTTGTAAAATGTGACTAAGAAAACGCTGTCATTATTTATGTGTGCACTTTGTCAACATGATTTGAAGTTTATTTCTGATGAGTATGTAACCTTATTACATATATGCCTAAAACAATAACTGTAATAAAGAAAATAAAACTGCATGGCATATGTACCGTGCCAGCTACCCGCCCGCATAATCCACAGCTGTGACATAGTGTTCCAAATTACCGCGCTAGTAGTATACATAGAAGTCTTTATTGCAGCCTGTCAATACTCCACTGATGAGTAAAATTAGATTTTCAATGTGTCCCTTATGTTAAGAAATTAGTTAAAATTCCTTGATCAGTGCCAAGAGTCCACTCGTATATAGTATAGTAAGTATAGTAAGTTCACTATACAAGAGAGGACTGTTATTTCAGCTGTAACTTTTATTATAAAAAAAAAACAACAAAACGTACTTAGTCGGCGCAACTATAGCATGAGAAGAAGTCATGTTAACAGTATTCTGATGTAAAATACCAATTGCCATCTCGTAAGTAAAAGATCGCCATCTTGTAAGTAACGGACCGCCATCTTGTAAGCCATATGGTAGCGCCGTAAGATAACTCATCGACCCCTTTTCGTACCGTGTCGTAAGAAAAATGTCAAAGACCTCTTGGCCTTTTATAGGTGCCGATATACAATCTCGTCTTTGCCAAATTTTCAATTCTCGGACCGAAAACGGAGAACAGTTTTAAAGGTGTGAAAACATTACAGAGACAGAGAAACCCTATTTTGAAACGGTAGTAGATTACAAAACATGTTGACGTTCATCATCATCATCATTCACAGCCCTCCACAAGTCCACTGCTGAACAAAGGCCTGCCCCAAGGAATGCCACAAAGCACGGTCCTTAGCCACCTCCATCCATCGACTTCCTGCATGTCTTACCAGGTCGTCATTCCACCTTGTATGTTGAAGTATGACTAAAGACATTTTAATTTATTCAGCCAAAAAAATAAAGAGTTTTCATTTCTTTTTTCATCAGCATTGCTATCGTTTATTCACTTGCTAAGTATGGTGATTACGGTAAATCAATCCTATATAAAATACTCGTAAATCAAAGAATTTCACTACTGGAAATGAATGAAATTTCATGTTTAGTAGTCGACTCCGTCGACTTCGAAGCTTGCCATATACGCCACTGTCTGTAAGTACCAACATCACACATATTTTATTCACAATAGTTTTCTAATTGCTGTATTTTCTAGACGTTTCCCTTCACGATGAGATAACAAACCCATCAAACATTTGGAGCATGGGCGCTGTGGACCGGCTGCTGATCGGCATGATCAACCAACCCATACAGAAACGCGACGAGTTTATCACAGAGGAACTCACCAACCATCTGTTCCAAACTCCTCACTTCGACTTCGGAATGGACCTAGCCGCCATAAACATACAGAGGGGAAGGGACCACGGGGTGCCTCCGTACACCACCTGGAGGGAACCATGCGGTCTGTCGGCTATACGGGACTTCGAGGACTTGGTCAGAGTGATGCCGATGAGAGTTGTGAAGAAGCTGAAGAAATTGTACAGGTGAATTTATTTTAACCTTGGACCATTTTAAGAGGATATTGGAACCCAAAAATACTTTAGCTCTAAAGTTCTGAGGTCCTTGAAACTCTCAAAATACGTGGCGCGTGGTAGAGCAATGCTGCAGCCGCATTACGGCAGTACCGCGGTATCCACTTACCATCAGGTGGACTGAGGGTTCATTTGCCACACTTATTTGTAATAATAATAGAAAAAAACAGTCTTATATTGTCTGTTGCATTACTGCTAAGCGGTAGACATAAGTATCTGAGAACTAAGAGAGCTTAAGAATTTTGAATCTGAGTAGATAAATCCACAAGGATCACAATACATTTTAACAAACGTTTTGACATTTCACAAAAGACTAAGCTGGCTTACAAATAATATCTGTGTAAATTTCATGGATTCATATGGAAAAATATTCCATCACTAACCATCGAAATTATACAAAAGTAAAATAAGTACAACTATCAATGTCATAATTAATAAATAAGTAGTACATAGTATAAAACAAAGATTCAAAAGAAAAAGGATTAAAAATCGTAAATCATAATAACTCATATACTTACGCCCATTGTTGGACGCATGCTCCTAAAAGTGAGAGGATTTTGTGCAGAGGAGAGCACACTGCCACCATGTTTTCCTTCACCGCCGAGGGGTAAATGAGCGAAAAGTTTGAGGATCAAACGCTTTACGTACTACGAAACCTGAAAACTAACGCTTTTTAACTCTATTAACTCTCATTTAATAAACAAAAATATAAAAAATCATAAATAATATACAAACGCAAACACTACATGGAAAGTTCTACTTTTAAGTAAATCATCACATTTTGTTCCAGACATATAGATGACATAGATCTTTTCACTGGAGGTATGGGCGAAAGACCGGTTATAGGAGGTTTGGTGGGACCAACTTTTGCCTGTATCATAGCGCAACAGTTCTCAAATCTACGTAAAGGCGATCGATTTTGGTGAGAAGTGCATTATTAGTAGACAATTGGAAACTCTTCGAATTTACTCTTAAATATGTGAACTGTTTTCAAATCTGTCGCTACTTAGGTATCGGTATCGTTCTACAAGAAGTTTTTTACGTGGTAGAGCTACATTGCAGCTATTCTAAATGCAGCACGAATGGTCGGCTCGACGAGAGTATGACCACGCTCTCACAGAATAAGTAAAGTAAAGTTACAACCAATATACGTCCCACAGCTGGGCACAGACCTCCTCTCATTTCTGAGAGGGTTTTAGGGCAAGGAAATGTCCGCCACGCTGCCCCAATGCGTGTTGGCGAACTTCGCATGTCTTCGAATTTTTTTTCTTATTTCTCAGACCTGCAGGTTTCCTCACGACTCGTTGCATGCGTGAAACAGAACAATGCTGCTGTGTTTTGTACAGTGAGTGTTTAGAAATAGAGACCCTTTTTACAGGAAAAGAGGCATTACATCTTCGTCTTCAGAGGTGGAAACGTATCGGCATATTGATTCTTAATCGAGGATAGATCTATGGGCCTTAGCATCCACTTAGCATCAGGTGGATTATGTGCTCGTTTGTCTATGTGGATGCAGGTGGCTCAGGACCGTGCTTTACGGCATTACTTGAGGGAGGCTTATGTTCAGCAGTGGACTTGTGAAGGGCTGTAATGATGATGATGATTAAGTCAACATGTTTTGTAATTATTCAATAAAAAAGGTACATTAAGCCTTTTTTACATTTATTAAAATCCTGTAAAAACATGCTATGAATATAAAACACATAATCTTATACAATATTTTAATGATAGTATCAATAGTTATATGGTAGATACTGGGTGCGTTTGGCAGAAAAAAGCGCTAGCAAGCGCTTGTAAGCAAAATGGCGAAACTAAATAGTTTTCGGCCAGGACACGTTTGATAATTTCGGTAGCGCTGACACAATCCGCCATTTTGCTTATTTAATTTGTTTTGAAGTAGATTTTATAAGTTGTTTTGTGCAATATTAGTTTTAAGTAATATAATGACGTGAATAAACATATATACATGTTATTAAAAATTCATGATTGGTAAGATTTTAATATGAATACTTTACAAACATATATTTAAATTAGGTTAGGTTCCCCGGTTAAAACTAACTTCGTGTCCTAGAGGAAAATAGCTACTTACGATTTGACAGCGCTTACCGCTTACGATCGCCATTTTGCTTACAAGCACTTGCTAGCGCTTTTTTCTGCCAAACGCACCCAATGTCAGATAAAGTTTACAAAAGCGTCTCAATGTTGACAGAATTTGCAGTGACTACAGCGTTTGGCAAAATATTGACTACAGGAAACCGGACAGCTTAGGCACTGTTTCCTGTCACCGGTCTGGACAGACTTAAATTGAAAAATATGTATGTACAGAAGGGACAAAATGCAATAAAAATGTCTAAGAGATTTTCATGTATCGGAGATCTTATTAAAGCGAAAAGCATAAATATATGTAATTGCTTACCTATTTTCCAGGTATGAGAATGGAGGTTTCGAATCATCATTCACTCCAGCACAACTACAGCAAATACGCCGAATATCGTTAGCTCAAGTACTCTGCCGTACCCTTGACAGTATCGACAGTATTCAGCCTTTCGTTTTCCTATCACCCGACAACCCTGACAACGCGAGAATCTCCTGTCACAACGGACTGCTAAACAACTTTGACTTATCTCCATGGGTTGAAATCAACTCAGACTCAAACAACGACATCAAAAAATCTGACAACGACATCACTTTTGCTCAAAAACCTATGACTAAACGACCGACTACGACAGTAAAACCGCTGACTACTAAAAAAAGACAAAAATTCACTGCGGCAATTAATACTTCACAAAACGGACCGACTGTACTGAACAACGTGACCAAACCTCACAAAGTTAGTCACAAACTTAACAATACAGACATAAACCTAACTAACACTGACATTAATACAACTGACGACAAACTGACAATGAACGCAACAACAAAACCGATAACAAACTTACAAGCAATCGACGACAAACTTGACTTTAGAAACAAAAGCAGACGCTACAGTGACTTTGAAAGCATCATAACAAGACACCGTAAACCGACTAATCATTACAACAATTACAACGACTATGACGACAACGTGCAAAGTGTACAATCATTAGTCGTGAACAATTTACAGCACCAACGACCCTATAACAGACCAGTTATTACAGTAACCGAAAACGTTGACAAATACACATACTTAATCAACTACGTACCACGACCGACACAATCTTGGAGACATAGCACTAGGAAGACTCACGACAGGGACGTTGTTAAGGTGACTTATCAGAATTACGGCGATACGTACGACAAACGACCGAACAGACCGTATTACTATGACAACAGACGACCAAACAAACCTTACTACAACAGATACGACTCTGATGATGACAGTGACTCGTACAAACGTGAAAGACCCAACACAAAATTGACAGACAACGTTAACTCATCCGCTAGATCCAATGACTACGACTCAAATACGACTAAAGACAATACAGATGTAAATAATGACAAAACTAATCCCACTACTGAAAACTTTAATAAACTAACGACTTTTAGCTACGTCGGTACATACAGAGGCGACGGTACAGACCGACACACTAATTTCGACAAAACCAACATTGACGTAACCGAAAAAAAACACAACAGTTTAAGCAAAGACTTTACGACCTTCGAAACTAAAAAATCTGATACAGAACTGAACGATGACGTGACCAGCACCGACAAAATTTCTACATTCTTTCTTTACGAAACAGCGACAAGACCGTACAACTTACACAGACCGACAAAACGTAGCGACGAAGGACAAATTAACATGAGCAATAAAAACAAGTATTACTACGTAAGAAATGTTTTGCATAAATATTCTGACGAGGACTTGTCTGATACAAAAACAAACACTGCAGCTGAGCTGAGCTTGATCGAGCAAAATTATAATAAGCCCAGTATTTCTAATTTTGGAATCGAAGAAAGATCCGCCATAAATAAAATGCCATCATTAGAAGAAACAAAAAGAGATAACACAGGGCGACAAAAGTTAAAAGCTCAAAAGCCGAAAAATCCAGCTCAAACACCTTCAGTCCACTTCCAGGTTATGCCCAGTGAAAATAGGTAAGAAACTTATGAGTACTATCAAATGAGTCACATTCTAATTTAGCTAATCATTTTCTTAAAAACTTCTCATTTAAAATTACGGAATATACAAATTGGATCTTAAAACAATATTGTATGATAAATGTAACTCGAGGTTTATATCAAATATATAGTTTTTTTAAATAGTTCACATGCGGAGACACTTAAGGCCGAATACGAAGAGAACTGGCGAAAATTAATGTATTTCTCTTGACTAGAACTTTGACCTGAAGTAATTCTAAGCTTTAAAACATTTTTGTAGGTTTGTTCGGGTCCTTCACAAGGTCACCGTCATTTTAAAATTTTAAAATAAATGAATATACCAACAAATAAAAAAATGTTAAGAAATGATATATAAAATTATTGTTCTTCCAAAACTCTGTGAATTTTAATTTAGGAAAAATTCTTTTACGTAAAAATGTTTGTATTGTGATTCCGAAGGTACCTGCTATCTTTATTTTCGATACAAAATATTATTTATTAACATAATTCGTTTTAATTAAAAACACCTAATAATAATATCGTATATTGCCAGATAAAAGTTTGCCGTAATAAATTACCAGGCGCTTCGACGTGTGACGTAAGGTAACAACAGTCGATGTGTCTGTAGCGAAAATCGTTAATTTAGTGTTTTATACGCGTTTAAGTGTCTATAAATGTAAATATGGGTAGGAAAAGAAATAAATGTTACCTAAGTGGTAAAACAAAGAGAGTTTATCGCATGAACGCTGCTCGAATGTTGTATTTTGAGGTTAATACTTATATTTTTGTAAGGTAATTTTTTGTTTGAGGCTGCCTAATAGGTTGCATTTTTACTCATTTACATTAGCCAAACTGATCATTTATACTTTTCTAGTTTCAAGTGAGAAACACTAAAAATGTAAATATCAAGACCCAGTCTGAAAAGAATGTACAGAGTAGTGCAAGCACAGAGACCGCAAATAATGTCAGTCAATGTATTGTCCGAAAGCATGGGGTAAGACATAATTAAGAAAAACCGAAATACTTCGGATGTGAAGTGATTGACCAGTCGGAGTAGTCTTGTGAGAATTTACATACACAGTACCTATCCCCACTATGGGGCAATCACCGACTTTTTAGTTTTTTTTTCTTTATTATTTATGCAATTTGCATTACGGCATCTTGTAAGACTCACAAGAACAAACATTTTCAGTTATATGAGGCTCTTTACGTACGATGCACCAATTAAGAAAAAAAATCGTTATCAATTCAATAACTTTTCGAACAATATTTTATAACGAATAAAGTATAGAATTTATAATCTATAGGAACTAACATTATAAATAAGAAAAATTTATTTAAGAAGTAAGCAATGCTCTCTGTGTTGTTCATTACTCTGCATCTGAGCTAGCTCAGTCAAATATAATCAAAGCCCGTACGGCTTTGATTATAGGTATTATACATGTCTATATAAACAAAGCGTAGGTACTGGCGGCGCGTGGTTTGCTGCGAAACGAGCAACGTCATTCGCGTCGTATTCGGCCTTAATACTCAAAATCGCATCACTTACGCATCGAAATCCACTTCAAGACATTACACCACAAACTAACTAGATACACCCGCATTACACACAATCCGTCGACGGTCAAGTTCCCGCCAAAAACTCCTGATCTCATAATATTTTAATATAATTTTAATTAACTGGCTTTACGACTCTGGGTTTTAGCCCTTCTGAGCCTATCATTTCTTTTGGTATCTTCATTTTTATATATTTTTTATTTGCAATATACTGATGCGGCACATTGCAAAGTTTTTGGAAGATTTTGACGACAGCTCAACCCCGCTTACAGTTGATGACGACAGCACCAGTTCATAAGGCGCCCAAGCGATCAAATTAACTTGAGATTTATATCAAGATCAAAGCACTTGTTTCGTCGTTTTCTCTAACAGTTCACACGCACAGACAATTAATTCATAAAATCGCATCACTTTTACGAATTAAAATCCATTTCAAACCATTATTTTTCCATTATTCAAGCGACAAAACAGGAGCGACAATCCGTCGACTGCCAAATTCCCGCCAAAACTCCCTCTTATAACATTTTATTTGTTTCACATATGGAGGTTAGAGAGAAGGAAAACGATCGCTGTAGAAAATAGTGTCTCAGAATTATGAACAAAATTAGTGAGGCGCTGCGATCGCTAAGTTGCCTCTATAATAGCCGGCTGTTGTACGCTAGTTTTAAATGATCTATATAACATTCAAAGAAAATAACGAAATTATTATTATTTATAAATAAATAAATTATAAATTATGTTTTTTATAAATATTAGAAATATAAATTATTAATTATTATCCATTCATTATTATTTATTTTCTTAAAATAGATGAAATAAAAAATTACGGAGCACTATATTTTTACGATTAAATTTGTACATTATTCAACTAACTTCATCTACTTGTACTCATAAACAGGTAACTTCGCAGATACTACTTAGCGACGGCAGTGCAGCTATAAGTTCTACAAATTTTCGGGGACAGACGTAAAGCTATACTTTAGCACGTAGCGATCGTTCTCTTGCTCTCTAACCTCCACGGTTTCAGTTACACAGAAAAAAATATATTATGATCGTAGACAGAGAAATTATGATAGTCTGTCATAAATAACAATCTCTGTTGTCTGTGGTTTGTTTACCTCATGCCGCCTTATTCATACGTTTGTACTTTGTAATTTGTATTATGGAGTGTAGAGGTAACACTCCATAGTTTGTATGTAAAACACTGAACTCGATATATATATATATATATATATATATATATATATATATATATATAGGTACAGTGCTTGTATAGGTACCTATATAGAGGTCAGTGATGTAAAATAATTACTCTAAAGATAGCAGTACACTAATGTGTACTGGGCCGTTTTTGTGTAACTACACTCGCCGACAAGCCAAATAGTGTCGGTTTTCCGTGCACAAATCAACGAAATTTGGCGCAAGCCGCAATCAGCTATCACCCCGCCTAAGGGTACTATAATCAACAATCATTCTGTTCTGTTCATTGTGTTCTGTGGCGATCACACGTTGGCCGAGTGTTCAGTTCATAGTTACGCGTCGGAGTAGACCGTAGTGTCGGCTTAATAAAATTGTTTCACGAACATGGCAACATGGACTAATGAGGAAATATTTAGGTCATTGATCACAATGAATCAGTTATATGGAACCCGAAGCATGAGTAACATAAAAATAAAACCAGATTTAGTAACTTACCTAACTGCATTAAATAATACACGTTTAGTTGCGATTTCAGAGTAACTACCTAATGATAATTAATATTATAAATTATCTCTGAGTTTATGTTGCTCAGAGATAATGTAACTTAGAGGCTACTTTTGGGCTATCTTTGATTTTGAAAATACGCCCAGCGAAGCGGGCACGGGTCAGCTAGTATATCCTATTAGTTTCTTGTTTCCTTTTAAGGTAGAACCCTAAAAAGGACAGTCCGGGACTATTGTTGTATGTCTAGTTTTTTTCGATCGCCTGTACATCTATCTTCTTCTAGCTATCAACGCAAACACGCCAACGTGTGAACGGCACCACGAAAATTTGCCGAGCGCGTTCGGTCACGTGTACTGGAGCCTTAAGCCTCAATGAATAGCCGACTATTTTATTTTTATTATAGTAATTAATATTATGTCTGTGGTCGCAAACTTAAAATTGTTTCGAACAAAGGGCCCTTTTTGGCCGATGCGGATTACGGAATAAAATTAGAATTAACCCTTTAGATCTAATCCTTAATTTTACTTTTCTTTGCAGTCCATCGCAGTGGGCAGTATACGAAGAAAATGAGGATCTACATGAAAGCTTATCGCGTCGTATGCCCTCTCTCAAAGCCGACCCTCACGCACTTTGGGAAATACCGAGGCCTATGGATCTATCGCGTCCTTTAAGACGTCGACCAGGAAGAATGTAGATAAGAAATTGCTACCCGTAGCCTTTGCTTTAAATTAACGAGTTGTCTTCGATTTAAAATTGGCTCAAATGTCATGACATATGATTAAAGACATCCCGTTGATACAATACAAAAAAACTTCAGTGTATAAATTGAAAGCGGTTCAATCGTTATTGTTGTTTGCGACTATGACAAGACATGACTTTATTTTGACTTGACGTTAAGACTGACGTTTTAGAATTGACAGTAAATGCAAACTATAAAAGATAGACTTTCAAATAACTAATTATACTGATGACCTGCAGCTTCACAAAAGCCAGCTGCGTGAAACAGAGAGATGGTCCGCGTAACCATATGTTATACATGACAATTCTGATTTCTGACAACTAATGACTGTGACTCGCATTAACGCGACTGACCGAAGTTAATCTAACCACTCTAATTTTTTTAGTAAAAGTTCTGAATCTTAACTAGGTATTATTTAATAAACGTTAGAATCGCATATTTAAATGTGACATCACAATGTCGAAATTTTAACTTTCATTATTGACTCTGAAACAGAAAAGTATTGGTGTTCCTCGCAAACCAATTAAAAGCTAATAAAACCCAAACGTATAACGTAATAAATTCCACGCGGACAAGTGACGGAGACCAGCTAGTAATAAAAAAAATTGGAAAATTAATCGCAAAACTTAAAATGTAAGATTTTTTAAATATGTTTATAGAAAAAACCGCGAAATGAACTTATATTGATGATATACATCCTTATTTTAATAGGTTAATAATACAGCAGCAACTGATGAGCCGACGACTGCTTTTTTTTTAATCTAACATGTTAATAAACAGAACTTTATATAAGTAGTATCTTTATCATATATCAAATATTACTAAAATATACAGGTAACGCCGCCTTACATACAATAAATGGTACAACTAACTACATTGTTCTTTATCATACACAAAAAAATCAAGTAATTACATCCAGTATTGTTCAGCAAAAATTTTATACGGTTATTTTCACACTTGATGTGAAAATAACCTAACCATAGAAATGATTGAACCATTCAATCTTCGCCTAGTAAAGTTATTTATCTACGTATATAAATAAGTAGTACCTGGATTACCGAGCTTTGCTCGGTATTTTTTTATTTTTTATTTTGGAAATCATGTGTTTTGGAAATTATATTTAGATACAAATTACATACTGATGAAATTTGAATAATATTTTTGATCTTACCGACATAATAGAAAAAACTGAACTGGTCGTTTGAATGAAAAATCATGAGTGCAATAACTTTAATATAAATTTACGTGTTTTTAAAAAAAAAAAGACGTGTGGCACTCGGGGACAGCCGCGGTAAAGCTATTGCATAGCATTTTGTATCAACTTATGCAATTATAATTATTTCTTTATTTTATTTATACAGTATTTCTTTTTCTTTGATATTAATTCAAGTTACACTTTTTGAGCGTGGTGACCGATAAGAAAAAAAATTCTTTTTCTTTATTTTCAATTTTTTTTTTCTTTTATTAAATAAATATATAATAAATGCACTTTGTTCATTCATATTCAAAACACTTTATATTTTACAAGTACAGCTATTCACTGTTGTACATAAATACCTATACACCTATATACTTTCTCATAAACAGCTGCTTATGTATTCGTCCGATTTCGGAGCAGCTCGTCTCGATTCGTGCGAGCTTCGTAGAGTCGTACAATACGTCTAGGTTGCACGCACACAAACACCGTGTCGAAGACTGCCGAAAAGAAACGACGTTAGACAATGCACGGTCTTCAAGCCACACCTCCGTGCCCGTCGGAGTGGGGAGCGTGAGGTTTTTTCGTTACGGAATTTCTGGATTCGGTCCCCGCGCTCAAGGCCCGCGATAGAAGCTATGCAATAGCTTAAAAATACTAAAAAAGGGCTCGAAATAATAAATTTTCTCACAAAAGGAAAATTGAAAAAAGTCGGCCCTAAGGACAGGTCGCCCGATATTCCATTTAAGCTATTATAACCATTAACGCATTACCAAAATTTACCTTCTTATTCTAATGCTATTGTAGCAGTTATTCATTGCCTGAAAATACGGATAAAACATTTTCTAAAAATGAATCCTAGCAAGATCAATTTATTGCCCCCGAAACCCCCTGGACACTAAGTTTTATGAAAATTGTTGGAGCCATTTCCGAGAATCAGATTATATATATTTTTATATATATTTATATATATATATATATATATATATATATATATATATATATATATATATAATATGTATATTGAGAAGTAGCTGCAGGTTTTGGGGTAGTGTACGGAGAATTGCTCGTTTAAAGGTATTATTATTAGATAGATAGATACTAGGCGGAAGCTTGATTGGTTCAAGAAATAATATAGTACCTACCTACAAAATAAATAAAGCTACTTTATTTTTTGGCTTTTGCCACTTGCCACTCTTAAATTTTATGTTATAGTGGTGTAACTCATTTAAAATATTTTATACACACTTTTTTATATAGACAAGAATTTGCAGAACTAGTTACTATAATTGTAATGACATGGTTATCATTTATTGTATGATATGCCATAATACCTTGTATATAATGACCGAATATATATAAAATGTATATAAAAACTGAATATTGCTCTTTTGTTCTTAGGTTATAATATGACAATAGCTAAACCACTATGACAGAAAATATTTATATTTCAGTGTAACTTATCAGCTTATCACATCATATAAAGATAAAAGCATCATATTTATTTGCAAAGTATTCATTTCCTTATTTGCTTTTTCTTATGAATAAATAATATCAAAAAATATTTCATGACAGAAATTGTTTATATTTCAGTGTAACTTATCACATCATATAAAGATAAAAGCTATTAATTTGCAGAGTATTCATTTCCTTATTTGCCTTAATAATAAATAATATCAAAAATTATTCCATTTTTTGTTTGTACTAATTGTTACTAATAATCAATAAAGGTAAATAAAAAAAACAGGCCAAGTGCAAGTCGGACTCGCACATGAAGCACACCATTGTAAAAACAATTTTTTTAGTATGGGGGCCCCTTTATTTTCTTATGATTTGCTGTTATAGCGGCAACATAATACACATTCTGTGAAAATTTTAATTGTATACCTATTACGGCTCATAAGATACAGCCCCCTGACATACAGACTGACGGACAGACAGCGTACGGTCTTAGTAATAGAATCCCGTTGGTTACCCTTCAGAAACGGAACCCTAAAAAGGAAACTAAAACCACAATTATTGTATAATGTAAGACATGAGACAAGACAATGACCGATAGAACACCATGACATACTGAAATGTAGAAAAATAAAGACATAGTATTGAAACACATACATGATGTATTTAATTAAAAAACAGACATAATATAATAGGTGTATAATTAATCATACAATGTCATATAATAATAAAAACACATACACTATGTAATTGCAATATACTTTATAAGTAAAATAAATAGAACAATATTTGCAACACATGATACAATTTATCAAATGCATTTGAGTATTGATTGCAATTTTAATGCATTTTGACAGATTATTCAAGTTTTGCAAAGTTATAATATGTTAAATGTAAATAAACTCTCATAAAATAACTGAAATTTAATTTCATTCAAATTACCCTCATGTCCACACACAACTAGTCAACTAATTACAGTACCATTTTCCTGAACTGAACTTAAGAATCAGACCAATTAAGACTAAGCCATTAAGATTAAAATAAAACTCAATAATAACACAGCTTATAATTATACATATAAAATAAAAAAACTACTAAGTAATCAATCATTCTGTAACTATTATATAGAAAGAGTAGTAGAAAGTACCGAAAAAGTAGCAAAGAAAACCGTTATGATTTCCTATTTCTCTGCTAATAAAATCCAGCAGAATAACGGCAAAATTTTATTTATTCTGCTAGATTTCATTTTATGATATAGAATTGTAGCAGTATAGCAATCACACTAAATCCTTTTAATTATATTACAATTTTAAGCAATAAAAACTTAGTTAAATATCTTCTTAATAATCAATCGAAAATTAAAATAACATGGAACAAACAATAATGTATTACATATGTTATTGCACAAATACACATTTAATACTGAACTTATTTCACACCTAATGTTTCAACTAGCATTTTAAATATTTTAGGAAATAATTATATAATTGTAACTGTTCTTATTGCACAACAGAGAAAAGCACTAAGCATATCATAACCAGCCTCCAACACAATATATTATATAATATGCAATTAACCTAATCCCTCTCTGGATAATATTGGCATAAAACTTTAGATATCTCTTGGGCTAATTCTGGAGTAGCGGCACACAGAACTCTCCTTGATAGTATATCGAATGGACCCCCAGCTGGATCTATGCAAACACCACCAGCCTCCCTAACTATAATGTCACCCGCAGCTACATCCCAAGCATGAATACCAAATTCAAAGTTGGCATCAGCACCACCCAAAGCTACCATAGCCATATTCAAAGCTGCAGAGCCTAATGATCGCACCCCATGTCCTTTACTTACTATCTGTTTATAATTTTCAAATACAATTTTGGTTCTTTCTTCATCACGACTTGTTCCTGCTTCAAATGCTATCAAAGCATTACGAAGTTCTTTCACTTGGGAAACATGTATTTGTCGCCCATTCAAAAACGCACCCTGGCCTTTCTTTGCTGTGAATAACTGTTCTAATATTGGATTATAAATTATCCCAGCAACTGATATTTTATTGATGACTAATCCAAGAGAAATACAACTGTGAGGAAATCCATGCACAAAATTCATTGTTCCATCTACAGGATCGATGACCCAAGTTGGATCATCAGTAAGGATGCATTTTGCGCCATCGGCCACAGATTCTTCACCAATAAATTTATGTGAAGGGAACTTTTCTGAAAGACCATCTATTAATGTCTGTTCAACCTTTTTATCAATTTCAGTCACAAAATCTATATCGCAGGACTTCAGTTCAAATACCTTGCAACCGGTTACATGATCTTTTATAAGGTTTCCTGATGACTTTACAAGTTCTAATGCAGCATCGAAGTATTCGTCAATCGGGCTAGACATTTTTAAGGTACAATATAACAAAATTTGAATACGTACGTAATTTATATCTCTCCAGTTGGAATGGTTGGAATAACCTTACCCTTTCAGTTTATACAAAGTTACGTTGACCTTGACAATATGAATTATGAAACTGATTTCTCTTTCTCTAGTATATATTCTCAGTAAATTAAGTGGTGATCATTACAAAACGTAACTAGTTAGCTAGTTACTGAAATTATATATTCACACAATAGCGGGTAGCGGGTTATTGCAGTGCATAGTGCAACGAAACTATCTATTACAGTAGACGTTTTACTTAGTACATAACACGAAATCACGAACGAGCAATCAGTAACAATAACAAAACGTTTATTCGCCTATATTCGCGACGCATCGGCGACGGCTTCGGCTGTTGAAGTGAGCGCGGGTGCTTTTGCAATTGACCTATGACTCTATTCCCTTCGTATAGATTTGATATTAGAAATGAGAAAGTAAGTGTGCATGTTTTTAACAAAAAATAGTTCAAATTCCATAATTTAAATGGCCTTGGCCTGGTTTAAATTAGTCTTTTGTTTAAGTTTAATGACATGGTTTCTTTTTACTTTTTAGGCGCGTTTGTTAATATTTTTGTTTTCTTTTTGTGCAATAATAATAACATTTTTAGTAAAATAAGAACTAAATACAATTTTTATATTAGTGTTAATAATAATAATTGTACAGTAATTAGTGTAAGTAACTACGTGTAAAAATAATACTAATTCTATACGAAACGGTAACAAACAAGTTTTCTCGTGAAACGAACATCGTTTCATTCGCAACGTTTTTTAATTAAACACGTCGTGAAACACTCTATTGAAGCCACTATTAAAATAGAGTGTTTCAAAAGCCGCTATTGATATTCGATAGATAGTTTCGTTTCGTTACTCAAAAAAGCCGCTACTACCAACCGCTAATTGCTATGATCCATAGCTATGAAGGTTAGCATTCATGGCCATAGCGTTAGGCCGGCTTCATATAAACGGAATTCCGTTTCGTACGGGATTCCGTTCATACATCACACACAAATAGGGATCCGCAATAAGTATCGATACCTGAGAAGTATCGATACTTATAGTTCGATACCAAGTATTTTTGTACTCGATACTTTTATTAAATTATTTTACTAAGTATCGATATTTTTTAATTTATTTGGGACAACAAACAATATTACGATGAGAATTACAAAGAATAGAAGTTTAAATTAGAATTTGAATGGTTAATTGTACAATCAACTACGTTATCCACGTCTTACTTAGTTTTGCTTAGTACAAACAAAATTAAACTTCTACAATATATTTATGCATAGTAAAAGTAACATATAAAAGAAAAAAAAATCATAACATATATGTTTTTTAAGTGCAGCATTAGTTGTTTTTTGGCCTTGGGTAAAGGTGTTGCGAAAATATCCATATCTTAAAAATTATCATTATATACTGACATCAACCGTCGCAGTGGAATGCTTTTGCCAGCATTAGTACGGCAAACACCAACGGCGAACACACATCGTCGGTGTACATTGCTTACGTTAATATGGCGAGGTACTATTAATCCTATCTGGTTTAAAAGCGGCAATCAAATTTATTATCACAAATATTAAACAAAAACATAGTCTGCAATAATGAACGTCTTGATATTAATGTGGCTAAGTTATATTAGACACGAAGTTTATCATATGAAAGGGTAAAATATTTAAGACGATAATGCATGGTGCGTAAAAACTTGCTTTGAACTCTTTCTATGGATTCACTATATTTTGCATAGTAGGGGTTCCATATAACACAGGCATATTCTAATTGCGACTGAATCAAGGACTTAAGCAAATACAAATATGTTGAAGGCTTTTTGAATTTGTTTGATGATTTCATGACAAATTTCAATCACAATTTTCTCAGTTACTCGATACTTTTATCTCTTTACTAATCTGTCAGATAAAATTTATCATTTCATTTCATTTATTCAAGCAACCAAGGCTCATATTTTGTTAGTATTACTTATAAACTAAACTTATAGCTATGTTAGTAAGCATAATATTATTATTACATATAATTATGTGAAGTAAAAAATAAAAAATACATTTATATTTATATGTGCCATTTTCTCACCAATCCACCCGATATGGCGCTACAATGGCACATATATAGGCAGTCCAGCCTGCTAGCAATCACTTTCAGGATACTATTGTTACTCCCCCGCACCCTGCGCACCAGAGACGCGCATCTCTTGCGCATGGTCGCGTAAAAGCAGTCCACTCGCGCTTCCGCGAACATCCCTGATGCACTACAGAAGCGAGGCAGTCCCAGCAGCACCCTAAATGCGTTGTTGTATTGTACTCGGAGGGCGTTGTAAGCCTTTTGAGTATATCTAGCCCACAGGCTGCACGTGTAAAATGACGTGCAGTAAGCTCTAAATAGGGCTATTTTAACTTCCCTTGAACACAGGTGGAACTTTAACGTGCAAACCTGCGAGCTATCATGTTCGCTCTTACTGACAACGCCCTCCGTTCCCTCTCAATGTCATCATCATACCTGAGACGAGGAGTCAGAACATGGCCAAGATATTTATACCTAAACGCTCTTTGTTAAGTATTACCATTAATTGAAATAGATGGTACTAAGTCATGTCTCTTACTCCCGGTCTCAAAGACCATGACGTGGCTCTTTTTTACATTATAATTCAGACCATGTGTGAGGGCGAAAGCTTCACAAATCTTCACCAGTCTTCGTAGGCCGCATATAGATGGACTCAACAACACCATATCATCTGCGTAACTGATGTTGTTGACGCAGACATCGTCTATGTGACAGCCGACTCTGATGCTGTTGAGCTCACCTATCAGCTCATTCACATACAGGTTGAAGAGCGTGGGTGAACTCAAACCCCCCTGTCTCACCCCGCACTCCAAACTGTATGATCTAGATAGGGCACCTTCCCATCTCACATTATTGACCTGGTTCCCGTACCAATACTTGAAAATACTTATGAGTTCTAAAGGTAGTTGGATCTTCTCCAGTTTATCCCACATTAAGTCGTAGGACACAAGGTCAAAAGCCTTTGACAGGTCTAAGAAACAAGCGAAGACTGGCGTTTTGCGTGCCGTGTAGTAAGTGACAGTGTGCAGACACAACACCGCGCTTTCTGTAGACAATTTCGGTCTGAACCCAAATAGACTGTCGTATGGTTTTATGTATTTATTTAATTGCGAATTAAGCACACTATCAAACACTTTTGAAATGACAGTTGCTAACGATATAGGTCTATAGTTGTTTTTATCCGCGAGATCGCCTGTTTTATTCTTCACTATAGGCACTACAACCGTACGTATCATGTCAGGTATATATACGCACCTACCATATGTATCCATGGTAGGTGCGGGCCAGCAAACTTGAGATGTTCGATACTGAGCCCATCGTGGCCCGGGGATTTACCTCTAGACATAGATTTAACTACCTGATCTATTTCTTTAATTGTAAAAGTTATTTTCTTTTCTTTGTTATGCACCGTATTTAGTAACGAGCGTGAAGCCCCAAGAGGAGATTTAACTGCAAAATGATCTACGAATAAGTTGGCAATTTTCTCAGGCTCACTTACACCACTAATGCTCACGGGCAGGCCCGGTTTACATTGTAACCTATTGGTATGTTTCCAAAAAAGAGCGAAAATCATTTTTCGAATGATGTGAAGCTAGAATATCCACCCTAACTTGATTTTCGTGATCTTGACACCACTTTAAGCGAGATTTGAATATTTTTCTAGCTTCACACATTTCCTCATAAATGGTACCGGAAGTAGGTTTACCATGCCACTCCCACAGGTGGAACTTTAACCTGGCCCTTCGATATGCTTCCGCAACATGCCTGTTCCAGCCCACAACTACCTTATTTTTCGATTTTTTACAGTTACGTCCTACTACGGAGGACGTCTTTAGAGCCGTTACAATATTTTTATACAAATTATCAATAACAATTCTATGACTAATATCAGAACACATGTTATTGCTACATTTATGCAATTCATTTGGGTAGTCAATGAGCCGTAACTTTTTATGACATTCATTCCGATATATGTTTATTTGTTCAGGCGTCCTCTCCCCCCCAAAAAACTATATTCTTACTAATACAGTTAGGTAATTTTACAGGCGAAACGATATTTAAATTACATTCTATTACAAGTGGGTTGTGGTCTGACCAAAACACATCATAAATAACATAGACATTTTGTATGGACTTTATCGCCGCTTTAGTCACCAGACAGTGATCGAGCCACCTCTTCGACCCATGGACATCACTAACAAATGTATACGTATTAGATGATATACCTAATATATCAATATCAATGCAAGACCACTTTTGATCAATACAAAAGCTCGATAATTCGTTATAAAATCTGTCATAGGGATGAGCATTAAAGTCCCCCAGTATATACACACAGTCTATGCTACAGCTGTCTACAGTGGCACTCACCGAACTGAGTAAATCCGTAAACTCCACCATGTTGACTGCCTCGTCTGTTGGCATGTACACGCACATCACTAAAAATGACCTTTCTTTTGAAATTATTTTAATAGCACATATACGCGGGTTATCACACTTAATAACGGTAACATCGTTAAAAACGCTACGTCTCCACAGCAGAGCTACACCTCCGTATGGTCGCCCCTTATCAGGCCCGCCTTTGTGTCCATCGCCGACACTCCCGTATAGCTGAAATCTTTACTTATGGTGTTCAGAAAATCACTTTCCTCTGTGAATAACCATGTCTCTTGTAATGCTATAATGTCATAATTCTTACAAAGATCGCGTATGTTATCTATGGAGCGTTTCACGTTTTTACAGTTAAAAGTAACAAATCTGTATGTATTATTATCCATTATTTATTTATTTAAATTTGTGGCGCCGTCTTCTTTACCAGAAGTTTCAGTTTTACGCTTTAGTTTGAAATTAATAAAGCGACGGGAAATTATCCCTTGTGGCCATATTTTCTCATCCAAAAACAATGATAGTTTATTAAAATTTGGTAGATAGTACTCTTTTCCGTTGTATAGCGTAGTTCCTCTCGATGGAGTGAGGGTTTCGGGTGAAAACCCTATTATAATTGGAAAAAATACGTGTGGCACTCGGTGACTGCCGCGGTAAAGCTATTGCATAGCATTTTTTATCAACTTATGCAATTATAATTATTTATTTATTTTATTTATACAGTTAAGTCTTTGATATTAAATCAAGTTACACTTTTTGAGCGTGGTGACCGATAAGAAAACAATTTTTTTCTCTTTTTAATTGTTTAAAATATTTTTAATATCTTACAATACATGTAGGTTATTCAGGAATTTTTATCATTGAGTTAGCAGCTAGTGTACACGCACACAAACACCGTGCCGAAGTCTGCCGAGTCCCGAAGTCTGCCGAACTAAAACGACGTTAGACGATGCACGGCTTTCAACGCCACATCTCCGTGCCCGTCGGAGTGGGGAGCGTGAGATTTTTATCGTTACGGAATTTCTGGATTCGGTCCCCGCGCTCAAGGCCCGCGATAGAAGCTATGCAATAGCTTAAAAATTTGCTTCTTCAGAATGCCACCCTCTAGTGGAGGACAAAGTGATGTGTTATATATAGATATTCTGGGAAAGTTAATAAAAATTCAGCGAATTGTAAAATTCGTTTCAAAGTTATGAATTCTCGCGGTAAAACTAAAAAAACAGAGGTAAGGAAAATTAAACAAATTAATAATATTAATTGGGTGTGTTCTGATGAAAACAAATACCCTGTGAACAAAATCTGATAGATCGAAATAAAATACGATGTATGATTGGAAGTTATGTTAAACTATTGTGTTTTTTAACAGCAATTCCGGATACTTACAGAGCAATGCTGCAGCCGTATTGTGGTTGCAGCACGAATGGGTCGACTCGACCGGGGTAGAACCACGCTGTCACAGAATACCCGCATAAAATAGCAGCTTAATGGTGCTGTATTTCGTATGGTGAGGGTAGAGAATCGGAGACTGTTTTTATTAGAAACGAGGCGTTCTTAAAAACAGTAATTATTTGATGAACTAATTTTCATGTCAGAGAGCGATGTACAAGATTGGGTGTTCAGTAATTAGTCGTTGGTTCCTATATTTTGAATTAATATAAAATTAAATAATTATTGTGTATATTCTTGTGATTTCTATTATTTTATAAATATTACTCGATACCAAATAGTATCGATACTTTTGAGTCGATACTTTTATCGGTATCGATACTTGGTAACGAGTTGGTATCCGACATTTTTGAAAAATTGCGGAACCCTACACCACAGAATAAATGACCATATGTGGCAGGTTCCCGCCATTTTGGCAGAATTAGCCTCTGGCATGATCGATTGACGTTTTATAAAACCTTTTTATTACCTTTTTATTTATTATAGATTTTAATATAGCAACTCAAAATTGCTGAAAATGGCAACCGTATATATTGTCCGCGTCTACGGTCCGTGCCGTAGACAGAGAAACCTATAGACTAATGATTAGCGTGGCCTCGAATGAGAAAGGATGATAACGTAGTTTTAGGTTATACAATAATCTTTATGACTTTTAAACATATTTAGATAACATTTTTAATTGTTCTAAGAACTGAACTGAACAAGATTCACCAATCGTAAGCTCACAAAACACTTTTTCTCACTTAACAGGAAATATAACCTCAAATGGCTTAGCAAGATCCTCCGTTATGCCGAAAATATTGCAGCATTAATTTTGAAATAAATATATGGTAAAGTTGAGGATTAATGTTAAGGTCTATGTTAGACGAAAACACGATTCCGTAAAAATTTCTCGATAGAAAAAAAAATCCAAAGTTACCTCCAAAATAAACAATAAACCGCTGTTATTCATAAAATACTTTAAATAAGATCATGAAACTTTGCATACTAAATGAACTAACTATAAAGCGGTGCTTATGTTATTTTTTTAAATACTATTATTTTACTGTAAAAAGAAATTACCTAAACTATCGGCTTCTTGAAGCTTGATTCCTGCCGCCCGGTCAGTTTCGCTTCGGCCTTTGAAGGGGGAAGGATGTTTCACTTACGATCAGAATACACATTACGCAACAGGACGACGTAAAATTAAAATGGGAAATAACCACTATAGCTACCGGGTATACTTTAAAGAACGCACCGAAAAATATTAGTGGGATAGACGACTTTTTCGTAGTTATATTTACTAAATAAAATTATTTTATATTTTAGAGCTACTGAGCAGTTTAGCAGCACACCTAAACCGCCGACAACTGCTAAGTTCATTTAATCCCAGTAGCTACCTCCAACGCTGTTGTGGAGAGTTTTTGAACTGTTATTTACTGCTCACAGATGGCCACTTTTTCAACTATTCTACTATGGGAGTTGGTACTCCTTACTTCTACACTCCATAAGAGATGTACTTTAGTTTGATATCGCATTAAATTTCATTGTGATAATATTTTGCTAGCGACATCTTGTTAATTATATTTCGTTGGTGATAGTAATTATCGGTGGTGGTGATAAAGCGAAAATATGAAAGGACGTATAGAGTGGAGTGGAAAGAAAATCTTTTACTTTCATCGTGGATCTCTAAAGCTAAAGATGACCCAGAGGTTGCTGTAACTGAAAATTGACATCTCGGCTGTCCGCTTTAAAGAAGCATGCCACTACTAGTCATCAAAAAAATATGAGTGGATGCAGTGGTCAGTCTTCGTCTTTTAATAAACTAAACAAAGTGTAACTTATATTTATTTTTTCACCAGGTCGAACATCGTATTGAAGTGCTAAGCTAATATTTGTTTATTAATTTTATCTTACATCCACAAGATTAAATTTGCATTTTAAATAGAAAAAATTAATGGTAAATATAATATATTATATAATATATTATATAATTTGCAAGTATTTAAGACATTTTCATTACAGACTGACAGAATTTGGCAGATTTTTAACCAAAGTAAGGCAGATCAGTGGTGAAGCCTCCATAGATGCCGAGAAGCCCGGCTTGCCTTATCAAGCTGAATCAATCTTGTCTCTCTCACACGCGTGAGCCTTTTCACCGGGCTTTCGAGAAGACGATCGCTCCTTTTCTAACATGTGGCAAAATATTCTATAATGAAATATAACTACGATTGTGTAAATAGCAATTAGTATGCAGATAAAAACTCGGCTTTTGCTATGAATAAAGTGACCATTAATTTTTTTTTCCTCAGAGCGTGACGCTTTTAAAATTATTGCAGTTTTAACACTTTTGACTGTCTTCTTGCTCTAATGGTCGTAAACGCAATTGCTGATCATGTGGTCCCAAGTTCGAAACCCGAGTCGGGCCAAGAATCATTTATTGGGTTTTTTTGCTACAAAATTCTCAGTAGGAGTAGTAGTCCGTTGAGAATAGCCACCGTTACCAAATTCATTCCGTAGCCCTTTAATATAGTTTTATAAATAAAACACATAGTTTTTTTGGATCTTTTAATGATCAAAAGTGAATTCTGAACATTACCTAAATAAATACAAATGTAAATAACTTATGTTATTTGATAATTTATTTTAGATTAATTAAAAATTGTCACTTCGTAACTTTAAATTCAAAAGTGTAGCTTTTCAGAATAATCACGTAACTAGTCAAGCCATGCTGGCAAACCTGGTACGCGCGGTGTCATAATGATGGCACGGGTGACAGAGTTTGCATGATTGTCACGCTTTTGTTTGTCAAAGCGGGACATTTTTACGTATTTTGGGGATAGCGCGACACAAGACTACTCTGGGCCCTAACTCAATCGACTTTTGTCAGGGTAACTGTGGGCCGTAACACTAATAATTAATCACACTTAACACTTTAGTTCACTTTATTTCGCTCCGAAGTCTTCGCTTGTGTCGCCAATTCAATACTGCCCAGATCGCGGCTTTCAATGGCTTTAAATAGGCCTTTTCCATCGAAACATCTAGAATATTCCAGCAAATACCGGTCCCGACCGATTAGGTAGAGAAAGTTCGAGTGTGATGCTTTCCAGAAAGCTTAGTTCTTCTATTCGATACTAGATGGCGCTGGAGGTGGAAAGTTCAGGTATGGCATTTTCTAGAAAGCTCTCATCGCTCTGGTCCCTGACACAAGATGGCGTTAGTGCCAGGTACCAGACATCAACTTATAACTATATATATATATATATATATATATATATATATATATATATATATATATATATATATATATATATATACTCTTTTCGATATACCTTATATAGTACTCGCTAATTACAAAAAGATTTATATTAATTTCACCTATTACGAAGTTGAGGTTTGCTTGTTTATGCCATAGGCACACGATACCTTCGTAACTTGTTGAACAAATCGCGTAAGCGACGCCGTTTCGACGGCGTTTATGACTTTCTTCCCGCGAGCATTTAGCTATAATGCTTCCTATCTCATTTTCTCCCATGTTAAATCTTATGAATTTATGTGTCTCTTTTTACTGTCGCTTTTTCGATTCATAGACTTTCAAATCACACCGATACTCAAGAAGTTTTCACTTCAAAAAGCTAATATTAAATTGGGTATTGACAAAATGATGGTATGCGTCGTAATTTGCTGGTACCTTGTTGTTTGATAGACGGTTTTGTTGATAATTACGGTGTAGTTCGGTTACAGTCAAACCTCCATCTATATATTCTCTGTAAGAATTGGCTCTGATGTAGTGACTTTCGGTCCTAGGAATCGAATTTATGTGGTCACGTACGGATTTTATTATTTCAGTATCTAGATTTACCTGTTTTTCGTGCTTACCGCGTTTATATGTTGGTATTACACTTACGCTTGCAAATTTACTTTCAATTACAGTACGTAGTGGTGTATTACTTATGGCTAATGTATTCAAAAGAAACGTTTTACAAACCCTTATCTCTTTACCTCGATTAATCAGAAAGTAGGTTATGTTCGGTTTTCTACATTTTCTATTTACGTCTCGAACTTTTCGAATCTTGATAGTACGGATTTCAGGTTCAACTTGCTATACACAAGAAGCAAGAAAGTCACGCCGTCTTTGAAAAGATCCAAGCTCCCAGTTTGTTTTAAATATTATATTTCTATCACCTGTAGTAAATTTATTTGAACAAGACAATCGGTAATTATTTACACAAGGTGGACGAATTTTTTTTTGCGCCATGGCTTTACCTCTAGTTGACGTGTATGCTTGACAGTGTTTTTTAGACACATTCGTTGTTGTTTTTTCATTGACTTGGGTTTCTGGTCTGGGTTTTTAGACTTTGGTACAGTACTAGCTTGTTTAGTACTTCCTTCATTAGTCTCAGAGGCTGCATTATTATGTATAACTGATACATTAGAAATATTTTTGAAGCAAAATGTAGATCCGGAGTGGCTAGAACTATTGCTAGAGCTAGATGAACTACTTGAGCTCGAATAGCTACGGCTAGAGCTAGATGTACTTCGGGCTGACTGTATAAGTATTTTTCTTGGTCGCTTTATTTGCGTTGGTTCCTATTCAGATCCATCGGTCGCGGAAAAATCTTCATTATTTTCAGGGTCGGTTTCAAAGGCATTTGAGATAGTGTCTTGCCTTAGCACCTATTTTTCTAAAGTGTTTTGTGGCTCTAAATCAATGTTAGCTACAAAAAAAAAGAAGGGACCCCATCATTTGAATGGTTACATTTTTCACTATCTTTAGTAAAGACAACATTTCCAATATCCTTTGTTGCCACATTATCTGTTACGATATTTTGTACATTGAATCAACTTTTACTTCGTCGATTAAAACAGTGTTAAAGTCATTGGCATGATTACATTTTTCATAGTCTTCAGTATCGGAATTATCCATTTTTCTTCCATCTGAAGTACTGGAGATATTATTTATTGAAGAACGTGAGGTTCCGAAGTTCTGATCATGATTGTTGTCCTGATCTTTTGAATGAAAGTTCGCTAACCAGGTTTTAACTAATGCTTTGTTTTCCTATTGAATTATTCTGTTGAGTCGTAATGGTAGAAATTTTTTTACCGCGGGAACCCATTGTTCTCTGAAATAAAATTGATTTTTTAAAGATATTTGTAAGTCAGATTCATCTGAGAAACAAGAGTATAGCACCGCTTGCAGATGTCGAGAAATTTAAGAAACTAAATGGTAGCACGAACTTAGTTTCTTTCTTAGTGGCGCCCTGAAGTGTGAATTCGCGATGTGCTCGTTTTAAAAAATGTAGGTAATAAAAATAATTTTTAACTTTGACTTGAACCAAATCGGTCATGGGATTCCCGAAAACATTTGGAATCTGATGAAACCTATCATAAATAACAATATTGGACCTACAAAACATTTTCCTTCTTTACAGCTTTGTATTCCGAATACTAAATAACACTTTTTTGTTATTAACTTTGTAGTTTCAATTAGGATATTCAAAAATTATCATTGGACCTACAAAAACACTTTTTAATAATAATAATAAAGTTTTTAATAGTAGTCCCATATAGTTTACTTAGAAAATAATAATGTTGGATCAACAAAAACAATTTTATAATTAATGACTTTGTTGCTCCAAAATTTTTGTTAATAACAAAAAATAATTGAATTCTTACGAATAGATGAGTCTTTGTTGCTCCAATAAAACTGAATAAAAATGGTCATAAACACCTTTGAGTGGCTGTAGCTCACTGTAGCTCCAAGACACGTCAAACTCAAAAGCGGAGGCACTACTGCTACTGACCAATCAATTCTTCAATTTTCAAAATGACTTTGTCGGCCCAAAAATCACGGAAAAGCACCAATAACCACAAAGGCACTCACGCCATCTAGTAGCATTTTGAGATACTTTCGTGGGTGTCATTGTTTCCCCACACGAAGGCATGGTTCAAAGACAATTTGGCATACTTAACTCAATTTTGCAATTTTGGCTACTTGTGACATTTTCCACCGAAGGTGCGATATTATAATTTAATGTAATCGATAACTAGTATTTATCAATATATTTTACAAATGTCCCTTGAGTCAAATTGACACTTCCCACCTCGTAGCAAAATTATACAATTTTTGAATGGAACTTTTCATAGAAAAAGCTGACGAGTAAAGCTGTAATTAGATTTCTATTGGGAACATTTTTGCTTCTTTTAGCCGGCTCAACACTCCAGCTCAGTGCCTTGCATTTGTTGAAGAGCATAGGCTCCTTCCTACAAAAAAAATGTGCACATATCATAGGAGACCTATGATATGTGCACATTTTTTTCACATATACGTTAAGCTCTAGCAGAGAAAGAGCAACTGTCGCTCTAGGCTCAGTGAGTCGGGCAGCGGGAACATGGTTCGAGAATGCGCGGCTGTCTATCGATTTACAATTTTTACTGATGTATATGTTCAACCAAAAGTATAGTTTTCTTCAAGTAAAATTAGAGACAGCCCGTGGAGATAGAAAAACAGTTTTATCAACAAGGACAATAACTGGTTTTTTACTGCCTTTGTTTTGGGCCACCAAGAAGTTAACGGCAAGATTGGTGATCCAGGCAAAATCATACAAATAGATGAATCAAAATTTGGCAAAAGAAAGTACAATAGAGGGAGACACATCGAAGGTACTGGGCATAATAGGGAATGGAAAAGATGATTTGAGATTAGAAGTCCCGATAATAATAGATCTGCGGAAATGTTAGTGCCACTAATACAAAAGCATATGGAGGTAGGCACTGAAATCCATACCAATTTTTGGAGAGCCTACGATTGCCTACCTCAATATGGATATACATAGGAAAGTAAATCACAGCGACCCTATAAATAGATTTGTGGCAATTCAAAAATTTTTATAACAATTTATTCTTGAGTTTTGTGATGAAGAGACGTTCTCATTTTTAAATTATAATAAAACTTATGCTAGGGCCGCATCTGCGTCTATCGCCACAAAGCGACACGATACACGCAGATGCGACCGGCTATTATCGGCTATCGTCGCGAACATTCGGGCTGCGTGTGTGTGCGCGTGTTATCGCGCGGGTGGCGGTACATCAAAAGGTTTTAGCGTTTAGCATCAACATATCACGCTGCCTGGTCAGACTAGCGTTGTTCATTTCGGCCGTTGTTTTCGATCAGTTCAGACGCACGCAGGTGGCTGTGTAAAAATGGAGTGGAGTGATGAAATGGTACATGAATTCCTTTTTTAGATTTTACGTGTGTTCTTTTTAGATTTTAATAAATGCTTTATGTAATTGTTAGCACACATGTAGAAGTAAAGAAATTCGTCGTTCATAGTTACGTTTGAAAATGATTTCGGCCATCTTGGGTCATTGCAAGATAGTTCATGCAAAATATCGTAGCCAATAATACGACCACAGCTTTATCGCGACAACTTTTTAGTCTCAAAACTTACGAAGCTTCGGCACGCATTACTTCGGGACGATACACGCAGGTGCGGCCGAAGCATTAGTCTCATATGAATAACGAACATGTAACTAAGTAAAATATTATACTATTATTCCGATATACAAAATGAAAAACGTTTTCATTCTATACTTTTCTGGATCTTTTGATCCTATCCACTTCCATAAATCTTTAAAAAAAATACATTGTGTGGGTATAAAAAATAGGATTACTCACCTGAAGTTCGATTTTACCCCAAATTATCCAAAACCCTGTTAACTTAAAGAAAACGCCTAAAGTCCTACCTATATTAGTAGATTTACCCTAAAATAGTGCAAAATATCAAAAAGTGGAAATGCACGGACGCACGGCACACATTGGTGCTCCATAAACATTTTCGCCCCAAGGAGTCGGTGCCATTTTGTTTGTTCAATTACCCGGTCCATACGCAGCTTTGAGTATTCAACCAACTGGAGAGGCCATGCGCGTTAATTCCTAAACAAAAATTCTGTCAACATCAGGGGGGCGCAAGAAAACCACACAACTGTATAATTAACAACAAATGCAAAATTAAATCGCGTCACTATAAATTCTCCGCTAGGAGTAATGGTGTTTGTGTTCATCGCGTTTACGCACACCATCAAATTGTACACGTGTCGAATGTCGATACACTGATGGCGCTGTCTAAATGCGTAAGCAACGTAAGGCGTGGACTATGTCGATCGATCGATTTATTGATAAACAAATCACCATAGTCCGCATAAGTTTTTATTTGATTATAAGTAATACATAGACAAATAATACCAAGGTGTTATTTAAAATTCTTTTTTTAAAGTATTTAGAAATGTTCTTCGGAAAAAACTTTGCTACAGGTTTATTTTACATTATAGGATATATATAGGATATAGGCATATAGGATATATATATATATATATATATATATATATATATATATGTATATATATATATACATAGGCAGGATAAAATTTAAAACATTTAACAAATCGAAATAGGTTTAGTTAACTTATTTTAAAAATCAGATTTGTGAAAAGAAAAGTCCTAGTACAATTTATTACCGACTTGACTACACAAAAAAAGCGTTAACTGTTTTAAAACTTTTTTTACGTACATAGCGATAGGCTATTGGTGAGTAATAGTTAAGTGTTAGGGCATAGTATTTCTTGCAAACTTGTGGAGCCTGTTTATGCTATTGTTTTTTATGTCAAGGCATTTTTTCATTTAAATTTAGTATAGTATATGCGCAGATATATGGATGTAAAGGAGGCGAAAAAGGTATGTCAGGATCGTACCAAATAGAAGTCCGTAGTCTCTGCCTACCCCTCTGGGTGACAGGCGTGAGTGTTTATGTATTTTATAAATATATATATATATATAAATATATATATATATATATATATATATATATATATTATAAAATCTAAAAACTACAAACCGGTTCGGCAGACAAACCCTTATGGTTAATTAACTTATCTATAGCTAAAGTTGCGGCGTTCATCACTATAGTGCAATACTTTCGGTTGCAGTGATACCAGTTTATTTTTATAAAAATTGCACACTTTTGCTGCGAGGTAGCAAGTTTCGATTTGACTTATTTGGCCTGTATTTTGTATAATATTTTAATAAATACTAGTTATCGATTATATTTAATTATATAATATTCAGTATCGTGTTGAAATTGAGCTGAATATATAAATCATTTAACAAAATCCACTACACATCTATATGTATTGATTATTATTCATCACAAACTGATTTAGTTATTAGGAAATATATTTTCGTTAATATATATAACTTGTGTAATAAATTATATTTATTTTAAAATAGATTATTTTCCACTTTATGAACTATGATGGCCACACTCGGTATTGGACGATGATATTCACAAAGTACGAGTTTTAATGATAAAATTCCTTTAATATTATGTTAAAAATACTTACAGATGAAAAGTCACATTGTCCTTTTGTATACTTGACGTTTTTGATTTTTTTTTTTCATGTAACTACACTGCAATTCGGCATATTGTCGGAGCTCTTATTATATATAATCTTATTATATATATATTTACTGGCACGATCACTTCGTAATGACGCACGACGCGGAGAAATTAGTTTTATATAACGAGTATGAGTCGGACTCTCGTACCTTTTACAGAGGGGTATGCCTTGCGATGCTGTCTCCTTTGGTTTAATACTCAAAGATACGCAGTAGTTAAGACTAAGATAATATGTTAATAAAGTATGAATATATTTTCTATTGTACTGTACTTGGGGTGGAAAGGCAGAACAACCTTTAAATAAGTGAATTCCAATTATCCACCCCGTCTAGAGTGGAAAAACCAACACGCGATTCCGAGTACCCACCCTTGGGTGGATTTCTTAGGGTGGATAAAAGGAATAACCCATCTCGATGATAGACTGTGTCAACGTAGTAGGGACCACACTTTAAAGGTTGTAACTTTTCATATATTCATTATATTATTATTCATCATTATATTAATTCCAGAATTCGTTTCAAAATGACGATGATGATAGTGGTTGACTGCATGTTTGTATATTTTCTGATATGTTGTAATAATAAAAGATAGACATCAGGTAAAGAAATGAAACAAATGGTATTAAAAATCATGAAAAATTGTTTAATTGGCATACCAACTGATAACTTGTTACAACCTATGGCCAATTTTACAATTATCAATATTGTTAATAATTAAATATAATATTTATGTAAAATATGTTTATGCTTCAATGGTTTACTTACATTTAATTTTTATATCATTATTCAGAAAGATCTATATAGTAAAAAGACGAGGTCATAGACTTCGGTAAATAGGTTGTATAAAATGGTCGTAAAGATACTTTTATTTATCAAACGAGGTGGTTTAGACAATCGTACAGGACGACGCTCCTCCTCGCGTCCGCAGTAAACTCCTAAGGCCACGATTTATTACTAATTCTCACTTAACGTTATAAGAGCAAGCCGTGTTCTAGCGCGTGTCTTTGTAATACAGATAATACCATTTTTATGCAAATTTACACTTCGAGAGTCGTCAACGTGTATTTACATTTCCCGCTGACAACCGTCTGATAATAAAAAAGAAAACAAAAAAAGATGAAAATTGTTAGAACACTTATATGGAACGCATCCGAGTATCACCTTTTTTCTTTGTATTTAATGACATAAACAATTTTTGTCCTTTATTGACGACTAAAATGCGTTCCGTTACACCCAAAGCTTATGTCCTTACTTAACTATGAATTAAAATTTTATGGCAACTAAGCGCTCAGTGATTCACACACTGAAATTATTTACATGATGTATTCCGAATGTCACATTTAAATAAGTATGCCCAGACATAAGAACAGAGAGATCTCTTTTTGGTATTTTTAAGTAAAAACTGTCAATATAAACTTTAAAAAAGGCAAGTTGCACAATGCCATTGAAAATCTTTAATAAGCAGTATTTATGTCTGAACATATTTAATTAAAAATATCATAACCAAAGATTTTTAAACGGTTCATACTAGGGGGATACAGCTGTATTGTCGCAACACCAGCCTTTGTTACTGTGGGTAAAAATTTGATTTGAAAAAAGCAGAAGGGAGAAGTTGAATTTGGTGTTGCCATTGGAGGTGAAAAATATTTTATATTTAATATATGATACGTAGTTTATAAATTCACTTCTTCCCCTTCCCCATGCTAATGTCCTCGCTATGCCCACGTTAGTCAGTCGCAATAAATGCATTATCAAATTTTTAAATTCCCTTTACCACAGATTATAATACTTTATATCTTTTTTTTAATGTTATAAAATATCACCCAATGAGTAATTTAAAATTCTACCCGTCCAACTAAGTCTAGGTAAAATTGAAAACTCGATTGATTAGGAATGTCTCGTTATTAATACTGGTTGTTCTGTGGAAAAGTGATCCAAATAAGTCAGTTTTGTTCATTTCTTACAAGAAATTAATACACGATGATGGAGGTAGCACATAATTTATATTAGACGATTGTTGTTGGCAACACTTAAAATTGTGTAGGATATACTCCATCATAAATTACTATTTACGTATCGCGCAAACCGCTCAAGAGCCTAGCAGAGTGAGATTGTAAATTTTTTGGCACAAAACTATACTGTCGCGCATAAAATTACCGGTAAAACTGTAAATTCAAGTACATCACTGGTTTTAAATGCAATCGTATATTCTGAGCACCCACAACAGTCCACGGTTAAAATGTAAAAATTATCAAAAAATTTCATTGTTTATCATCACTTCATGTCAATATTATTTTCATAAAGTATTGACTCAATCACAATAGGTACAAAGCCGATGGGGTTTTATAACAAAAATAATTTAACATTAATGACATTTTGATTCATTACATAATTTTACAATTAAATACTCTACCTCATCTACGACAGCGAAGGGCGATACTAAATTTAATGCAGTGACCACTATTTAAGTATTTCATATAACTATACGATTTCCTGCAGCCATTTTTACTTTATAGTAAGTATGCAATAATAGTTTTTCAATTAAAATGAAGATAAAAGTCGAAGATACAATGCTACTGACAAATGCGAGAAATCCACATAAATTACGGTGAACAAATATCATTAAACCTATAACGATTTGAATAAGCAATAGAATTACACAAGTTATAATAACTAGGTATATTTTCAGTAAAATTTAGAGTTAGAGATATTGATACGCTGAATATATACAAAAGTACAGTTGCAGATTGAAGCAAATTTATACGGCGGTGAGCATTAGAGTTCATAAGTTCAAAAATATTTCACAAAGAACAAATCAAAATATTTAAAATTAATCACCCTAATGCTTACCACTTTCATTCGCATTATGAAAAAATACGAAGTAAACTAAATATTTATTTACATATCTAAAATAACAAGTTTGTTCTTGACAGCAAATATTTTGAGAAAGTTAGAAAAAATGTTTTTAACATTTTCATTTCTTTTTCACGTTTTATTGCTTTTCTTACAAAATACCAAATTAAGTAACAATTAATATGAAATCTACTACATTTGTTGTAGATTAGTGAAATTAAGAAGATATTGTAACTCAAAAAAAATATATAAAAATAAATGATAAAAATTCATGCTATTAAATTATAACAATATAGGTAGGCCACACACTGTAAATATTTTAGGCGACCTAATTTTTTAAGTACGCCCCACCAAAAATGTTTCAATAAATAATTCAATAACGTTTCGTATTTTCATTCAATTATTTAATTAAGCACTTAAAAATGTGGTGATTTATATAAGAGCGATACATTCAATTTTGAATTCCTACATTTCGGGTCTAAATTAATAATATTAAATTAAATGCGTAACGGAATAATAGACAACAATGATCATTATACGTGCAAGTTAATCGACGTGTGTAATTTGGTGATAACATCCGAACGTCGGCCGGCCGCACGGGCGGGTTTCGAGCGGTTGTCGGACGGTTGTTGGGCGATTGTAGGGCGGTTATTCGATGCTGTTGGTGGTGTCGTTGACGTCGTCGAACGATTCGTCGCCGGAGCCTGCGCCCGGTGCTAGGGAGGTGCGTTTGATGCGAGAAGATGACGACGCGCCGGAGAGACTGATGCCGCCACCCTGTCGCCTGTATCACAAAATAAAACTATTAAAAAACTTGCAGTTCACACGCGATAGACGTGAAACCATAGAATACTATAATACATACATAATAGAATGAGGGAGTGGGCGGAGCCCGTGTAGCCACTTACATGTCAATTCACACGTATAAATGTCAACACAATCATTCGTTTCCAATCTTCGTGTCAAGCGTCGCTGTATGCAAATTATTTAAAAAATGGCAAATTGTGCAATAATTACATGTCGAAAGAACAGCGGGAAATGGAATTTAAATAAAGGAGACATTCTACAACCAGTAGGTCGAAACTATTTATATTTTGTAAATATTAGAAACAAAAATAAAGAAACATTTATGTGTCAAAAACATTAATCAAAAGTCTAAAATGTGTTTGTAGTAGTGATAACTGATAATACGACGTAATTGCTTGTATGTGTGCTTCCGCTTCCGGCGATGCCAATCCTCCTACAAAGTAAGGTTGACAGCTATTCTATTGTGTATTATAGTATTCTATGCGTGAAACCTTTAGAAAAGGAAACGGAGGTCATAGGAAACACTGTATAGTGCATTCTATCTCGTTCTCTCGCATGCTAAACCCTATAGATGTATATGTTTGTGTTTTTAGTGTCGCTTTTACGTTCTATCGAGTATAGTATTCTATGCGTGAAACCTTTAGAAAAGGAAACGGAGGTCATAGGAAACACTGTATAGTGCATTCTATCTCGTTCTCTCGCATGCTAAACCCTATAGATGTATATGTTTGTGTCTGTTTTTAGTGTCGCTTTTACGTTCTATCGAGTTTAAAATCGCAACGATTCTAATCAAGTTTTCACTTCAACATACAACACATTACTTGGACTATAGACATAGAGAAATGGACTGAGCCATTACATTGATTAATGGACTCCAAGAGTTGATTCAAGTCTGTCAGTGACAATGTTTTAAATAAAAATAAACCACATTCATAATGCCATTTTGCTTTCGATTTTATTTATTTAGAAATAATTCACAATTGTTTTTTTTTTTTTTAATAATTTTTCACTAAAAATTCAATCTTGTCTTGATATCTATGAATCGAACATTTCCACATGCTGCCACAATTATCTTAATTACCGTTATTTGATGACCTTTTACTTTTTGTTACAAACGAGATATAAATAGTTTTAAATCAAAGTCAATAGTGAAGAACTACAAACATTAAAAGAAAACAACAACAATCTTTGTAAGTTAGTTGCGCAAGTTTGTTAATATTTTTTATTTATTTTTTTATTTAAAAATTTTGATAATTAGTTTTATATTAAGTCTTCTTCATTGTAAATTTTCGGATTGCTGCCAGTTTACTTAAAAAAAAACTATTAACCAGTGAAATAGCAAATGTTAAGTATATGGATACATGGATACCCCAGTTTAGTTTCTATTTAGCCGCAAAATCACAACATTCCATATCTATCTAATACATTTAAACAAGCAATTCTTGTATATATATAATCGGAATCTCGGAAACGGCATCAACAATTTTCATGAAATTAGGTGTGCAGGAGGTTTCGGGGGCAATAAATCGATCTAGCTAGGATTCGTTTTTAGAAAATGTCGCTTTATCCATGTTTTCAGACAGTAAAAAACTGCAACAATATAATTAGAATACCCAAGGTAAAATTTGCCGGTGTCTTTCGAGTTATAATAGCTCAAATGGGACATCGGGCGTTCCCGAAATCTTGGTACCCCGATTCGAGTCAAGATGGTCTTCGGTACGAATATTTTTCCTTTTTTTTCAATTTCCCTTTCCCTTTTTATTTCGAGCCTTTTTTTAAATAATTAAATTAAACTAATTGCTCTAATGATTTTTTATTTAAATAACCAGTTCAGTTTTATTTTCATTATGTCGGTAAAATCGAAAAATATTATTTATATTTCATCAGTATGTAATTTGTACCTAAATATAATTTCCAAAAACACGATTTAAAAAAAAATACCGAGCAACGCTCGGTCATCCTCTACTCTCTGTTATGTTAGTTGGTAGACCTATCTATATACTTATGTGGCGGAGAAATAAATATAATTTTTATTTTCATTTTCATTACAGGATTTTCTTCTGTTCCTAAACAAAATTATTACATAAATAGTTATCAATTTTATCGGAATAGTACTGGATTTATAATCTTATGCTTTTAACGTAATTAATAGTTAATTATTATTCTAATATGAAATGAGCTGAAATTATAAATGCGATATGATCCACGTGAGAAAGCAATGATAACACAAACATAAATTGACGTAACAAGACCGCTCTGTTAACTTTTCTAGAAGCCAACACTAACAAACATTTCTAAACTTCCCATATGCCAGTTTTTGTTCAATTTCCGCTAATAAATCATACCATACACAAAAAACAAAAGGAATTAACCTAAAATAAAAATATATATTGAAATAATACTAGTTTTTACGGAATTTATCGCGTATATTTAACTTTTTAAATACCCGACGTATTTAAAAAACTTAAAACTTTTTAAGTAGATAATATTTAAAAAGTTAAATATACGCGATAAATTCCATAAAAACTAGTATTATTTCAATGTGTAGTGTTCGCGTAAATATAAGAAATCATTATAAAAATATATAGTTATAAATTGCATATTTTAGGGCGGAACTTAAAGCCCTTGAATAACTTCGCAACGTGTATTAAATTTAAAAGTATCAAAAAGACTTCTTGCTATTTTCGATCAATCTCAAAAAGCTGCAGGTGTAAAGAAAGATGGAATCCATCAAAGTATAGTACTGTCGACTAAATTGATGATACGCTTACGAAATTTATTAGCCAAATTGAACCACTAACATTGCAATCTCACACCTCGATTACCTCACATTAGCCGCCACTGCACCGCTAGTCGCTATTATCTGAGAAGGATGGCCTAAACAAATATAATATTTCTGTGAATATTCACGTGAATCGGGATATTAAATAAAAGAAATAGTTTGTATGGCTAGGTTTCGTTCGAACGTTTCAGTTGCAACATTTGGACGATCATATATTATATTGCCAGCAATAAAATAATGATTTGAAATGCAAAAATAATAATTCAAAACATGTAGATTTGAAATTTATTACTGTTGTAAACTGTAGGTAGAAAAGTTTCAAATCCATCCGTCACGAACATATTTGTGATTGTTGTGTAGATGCGAATGCCTGCGTGCGTGCGTGTACGTACGTGTGCGAGTACGTGTGCGTATGTACGTGTGCATGAGTACTTTTAATAGAAAAAGGCTGGCAAACGAGCACGTAGTCCACTAGATGGTAAGCGGATGCTATGACCCATAAATATCTACATTTATACACGATTTTTAATCAAAATGCAGATCCATTGTCACCTGCTGAAGACTAAGATGAAATACCTTGTTTTGAGGAAAAGGTTTGAGGGGTCTCCGGTTCTCTACACTCACCATAGTTGGTATTGAAACGTAAAGGTAAACTTGTCTGTGTGTGTGTGTGTGTGTGTGTGTGCGTGCGTACCGCAGCTTGTTGCGCAGGTTGGAGCACTCGCGCGCCAGCGTCTCGTGTGTCTCGAGCAGGTCCTCGAGCTCGCGCTGCGCTTTGCGCTTGCCGACCTTCTCACGCTGCACCTCTTCCTCCGCCTCGTCCAGCTGCCGCTTCAGCGTCTTCACGCGCGTGTTCATCTGGAACACGCTCCCGTGTTAGCACACCCTTCAAGACTGCCTGCTTAGCAGTTCATCACTCAGACAATATAAAAATAACCCAAATTTGCACGGGAATTGGTAAGTACCTCAATAGTTGCTAATAAATTGTTATAAACGATTTTATTAGTCAAATAACAGTTTAGCAGCGATATAATGAAATCAATGATGGGTAAATTAGTAGAAAAATGGGATAAAATTTGTTGCTAATTTGTTGTCGTTGAAAAGCAATTTAACAAAAATAGTTCAACGAGTTTTCACAACCTATCAACTTGTACCCAAGAACAAGAGTTCATGCTACTGTATTATATATAACTGCATGTAATATAATCATAGATTTTATTGCTTGTCATAAATGACATCAGGGATACACAGTGAGAATATGGCCAGCAATTTTGTTTATTTTTCACGCAGTCACCAGTTTCGGTTGCACGGTGTTCTTTTTATAGAATAATGGCGACAAACGAGCACAGAGCTCACATACTGTTGCGGATGGACGTCTACGTCCATCCTCTGATCCTGAAATTAGAATGAAAATCCGTTGTCACCCCTGAGGCCTAAGATAAAATGACTCGTTTCAAATAAAAACAGTTTCCGGTTCTCTACGGTCGGTACAGTCATAGTAAGTACCATACGAAACACAGTGGGATAATTAAGCTGATATTTTATGCAGTTATTCCATAAGAGTACCTAAAACTAAATATTTCTGCTCTAGCACTTGAAAAGTTTTGTGTATGTATTACCTTCTCGATCTGCTCTTTGTACTGGTCGGCGTGGCGGCGCTCTTCGTCGAGCTGTAGCGCGAGCTCTTTCATCTTCTTGTCGAGCTTGCGCGACGCCTTCTGCTGCGCCAGCCGCTCGCGGGACTCCGCCTCCAGCTGCTCCTCCAGGTTCGACACCTTCAGCTCCAGCGATGTGATCACACCCTGCCACAACAACAACGCCATGTCTTACACGATACACTCTACATTACTATATTTTAACATATATACGTCGCACCTATAACCTCCTGATAGGTGAGCTATTCAGACTGCCACCAAGAAAAAAACAGGGAAAAGTGCCAATAAACTACGTATAGCCGAAAATGTATGGGTATAGATAGAAAATTATGAAAAAAATGATGTGCCTAGCCCAACACATACACAATCACAAACTCACTGTACAATTACAACACGCCTTTTACGACGGGCTAGGCAAGTATCGCTCTTGACTTACATTGAAACAATATTTACTACGTACTAGTAGACACGTCTAGTCTTGGTTTTTGCAGCAAGAGTTAGAGCCCGCGGACTCAAACTTCCGCACAGGTTTTGTTCGCGGTGTTTCCCAGTACGTAGTACATACATTTTAGTTCAATGATGACAAATTATTTTTTGTTTTATGTCACCTATAAATACATAATACGTGATAATCAAATAGGAACCTTTTTAACTTGAATACGTCTTTAAATTTGCTTCCGTAGAGGAAGACAATTCAGTAAACTGATGATGACAAACAAAATCGGCGTATACAGTTTGGTGTTGCAACTACATATCTACCATCTACATACATTTAATTACACCACTAGATAGCAAAGCGATCAAAGAATTGGTTACGTCGAGTGCTAATTGTACGCATCGCGCGCGGTGTAGAGTGGAGCGTCGCTATTTTGGAGTTGTTTCGTAACGTACACGTATTCACGTGAAACACACCCCGATCTTTTTTATATGAACTTGAAGTGACCAACAAACTTATCGTCCACCTGATTATAAGTGGCTTCTATAGCATACGAATAAAAAAATTACAAATACAAATAAATAATGCTACAGAGGCATTGTTGAGGACTTAGAATGAATACCTCATAGATCACAACTGAAAACATAAAACAATATGAAGAACACAGGATTAGTACCTTGGTCTTGGTGCGTCCAGCTGTTTCGAGCTCTGCTAGCTTGGCCTTCAGTTCTTTGTTCTGTCTCTCCAGAACCAGCTTGCCGCTCTCCATCTTCTGAGTGGCGGCCTTTTCCGTGCCCAGCTCCATCGTCAGTTGGTCGATTTGGTTCTACCAGCATAAACAATTATATATATACCAGCCATAAGAAAATAACTAGTACTCATTCGATGGAACGGATAGAAATGTACCATAAGCCTTTGACAGATTGTAGAAAAACTGACCTAGTTATGTAACTACAGAAGTACACAATTGTGTTATGAAATAAACAGGGCATGATGGCTATGGTAGTGCTTCACTGTTGGCAAGGCGGATAGGCGATTTTGCTCTTTAAATAGCTTTAAATAAGCCTGTTATAATATAAAATAATTTATAATTCATAAACACAAATATGATATAGGCTACATCATATTTCCCACCGACAATAAATATCTAAAATTAATTTAAAGTGCATGGTATTTTAAAGAAAAAAAACTGACCTGTGACTTTCGCAACCGGTCGTTAAGTATCTCGTTGTTGGATTGTTCTTCGTCCAGGTCCTCCTCAAGCGCCGATATCCTGGCTTCGAGCCGCTTCTTCTCGTCTACTAGGCTCGTGTTCTATAATGCATTTTAGTTACGTTTAGTGTTATTACTCATAAATTAAATTAATTATACTTTGATCTTTTTATAGTATTTCTGCAAACGATTATCTCTGCAATATTATTAGTCTTCTTCATTGCTGTAGACATGATATCTACCAAGGCATTAATTGCCAAAGTTTTACATTGATCTGGATTCTTCTTTTCTCATATCCATTTTACATTTGGCGTAATCGAGACTGTTATACCATCCTTCACATAAAGGATCTCTATTCCTCCGTCTTGAAATTCTTTAATTTCTATCTTAAATATTAATTTATTACGCGCAGCGTACACTACGAGATTGTGCGCGCGCGTGGATGCGTATTCCTTGCACGTTTCATAGTCACGTGAAAGTGAGTAAGAGAACACATATGTATATGTACGTGTGTGCGCGTGTATGTGCCTGTGTATGCGTGTGTGTGTGTGTATGTGTGTGTGTGTGTGTGTGTGTGTGTGTGTGTGTGTGTGTGTGTGTGTGTGTGCGCGTGCGTGCGTGCGCGTGTGTATGTGCGTGTTTGTGTGCATGTGCGTTCATGTGCGTGTGCGTGTGTGTGTGTGCGAATGTGCATGCGTGTGTGCGCGTGTTCGTGTGTGCGTGTGTGTATGCATATGTGTGTATGCGTGTGTGCATGCGTGCGTGTGTGCGTGTGTAATCGCGTGCGCATGTGCGTGCGCGTGTGTGTGTGTGCGTGTGTAATCGCGTGCGCGTGTGTGTGTGCGTGTTTGTGTGCGTGTGTGATCGTGGGTGCATATCGATTGTGTTATGCATAGGCATGTGAATGTTTGCGTGTGTGTGTGTGTGTGTGTTACCTTGGCGGCGTGCGCAGCAAGCTCGTCGAGCAGGTCGTCGCGCTCGGCCTCCGCGTGGCGGCGCGCGCGCTCGGCGGCGGCCAGCTCCTCGGCGTGCTGCGCGGCGGCCGCCTCCAGCGCCTTGCCGCGGCGCTCGGCGTCGCGCGCCGCCGCCGCAGCCTCCTCGCGCCCCGCGCGCGCCTCCTCCGCCTCGCGTGCCGCTTCCTTCAGCTGCTGCTGCAGCTTCTTCACCTGCTTCGCCGCGTCCTCCTTCACCTGTAACACCACATCACTTGCTTACGATTTGCTTCGTACTTTGTAATGCGTACAGCAATGAGGTGAATAAATTTGTCTTTATATCCGATTACAATTTGAATGACTCCATTGCAATCAAATTAGGGATTCTGCGGGGCAGGATGCTGGGACCGGTACTTTTTTATTTATTCTAAGTATAGAACTTCGTCTACGATGCGATTCTGCAAGTTAACCTTCTCGCTGGCATTGATATTGCATGGTTATGACCGCTACGTAATTTAGGGAAACACGGGAAGGTGTGTGTCGCCTCTATGCAGGCGTGATACGGTCCTTAACCTTATACTCCGCGCATGTATGTATGTATGAAAAAGACTAACCATCCGACGCTGTAGAACTAAAATCTAGTGTGCAGCGATGATCGCCATACGGATTGTGCGAGGATACCGCACAATATCCTTTCAGGCGACGAAAATCCTGGCTCGTTTTTCATCTTTGGACAAACTGGCGGACATGGATGTGAGGATGTACGATCGGACGCGTGTCCTCCGCCAGAGCGGTAAGAGTGGACCAGATGAGGTGCTCGAGGGAGTTAAGGGGCAGGAAAACGTATTCGCAACGTAGGACGCTCGTCTCTTTGAGGAGCATTATAAGCGCAAACTTGTTGCTGAAGCAATCCTGCCGCACTTGAAAGTTTGGACACATCGACGAACAGGAAGACTCACCAACAGACTAACACAGATGTTTACCGGGCACGGATGCTTTGGTAATTATTTGTGTAAGATCAGACGCGAAGCAGCGGCGAACTCCTACCACGGTGAGCAAAACTAGGACTCCACATCCCATACGTTAGTCACATATCCAGCGTGGGGACGGACGCGGACAGTATTGGTGAGTCGGATCTATCAGATTCTCTCCTTGCCAGTAATAGTGTCAGCGATGCTGAGCAGAGACTAGGCGTGGAGGGCCGTAGCTGCCTTCTGTGAATTCGTCATGGTCCAGAAGGTCCGTTATGCTGAGCGGTGTCGAGAGAGGACAGATCTCGTTCGGAGACGTCATCGCTAAGGCGTTCGTCACTGCTCTCCTCTAGACTATGGTGTTCCCTATCAGAAAGGAGGCCTCTGGGGTTACGGGTACTCGAGACAGGGCACGCCTATAATGTAACCCCTGAAGAGGAAGATGACTCGAATTGGTCGCGAGACATCGTCGACAAACACTGAGAGGATGCTAAGAGCAGCAAGTACTACACCATGGACGTGCTATAATATATCAAAGCCAGAGATGGACCCCGGTTACATTCCTAACGGAGATCCCGGGGACCCCTCATATGCTGATGACGCTGACGGTGACCATCGTGGGATTTAAGCCGGTAGGAGTCCGGCATAACCTTCCTGTTGCCCCCGCATCCGAAGGTATTCAAGAGGATTTCCCCACGATAAAAAAGGCCAGGAAGTGCCATCCCCGGAATGTTCTAGAAGCAAACAATAGCGATGAGGGTCCGATTGCGTACCGAACGGAGGTGGTAATGACATGAATCGAAATTTTTAAAGCTATCATCACGATTTTGACTTTTATTCCGCATTTTATTGAAATGGAATCAATGAAGACTGATGCATAGAAGCAGAAAGTACTGTTCTACCAAAAATAAAATACATTGATGATTATAAAATGTTTTGAATGCAATCCCGATTTTTGCTCTGCTGAGTTGAGAAATGTAACAACATCAATGTAAGCCTACCTAATGTCATTTTTTGTTTATACAATAACACAATATAATAGATAAACACAGTATATTAGATAAACATAAATATGTATAACCAGGTCAGAGTGCCTTTTGATAATACATATTTATGTTTATCTATGATTACAATCTCACACCTAATCTATTACAAAATTTAAGTTGCAATAACTATCACCTCACCTGTTTTGTGTGAACGATAGTTTATAAGACATACTGACATGAAAGTGATATTCACAGAAGTATAGTCTAGTTTTTGTAGGCAATGTATTCGGGTCTCTTCTTGCCAGTTTTAACCAAGTATTTCTCATATTTAAATCAGTGGGCACTTGAATCCATAACTTACCCCCGGCATTCTTATGCTCGTATTTTTCTATTCAGGCACAACACACAAATGATAAAGATGATATTTCATTATTAAACCTTCAAAAATATGTTATTTACTTGCAAAATCTTTTTATTTACTAGCGCAGTGACGTCACAAGCCAAACAGCATGAAAGCTAGTGTTTTCGCGCGTTAATTTAAAAAGATAGATTAAAAGTAATTTTTATGACACTATTCCTTACGTTCCTTACAAAGTGACAAACGAATTTGTAGGTTTAATTTAAAACACTATTTCAAAATAGGTGTCATACCCCATTGTAATATGCACATATTGCATAATATGTTGCTTTACACTAGTTAAATGGTGCATTTGCCGTCCATCAACTCGCTATTGCTCTATTGCTATATACCGTCCTCGGTACAGTGTCGGTGGTAAGTAAATAAAAATCCTTGGGGTCAAATAATGGTGAACGAGGTGCATTTATTACGATAGAATACTATGCGACTTGTCCTTCCCCGATTCGTACTGTTACAATGCGCTGCGGGGAGTTCAAGTTCTGATTTATTGTAATAATGCAATATATTATACACGTAATACATCTCCACACCGACTAACGAACAATAGCTAGCTTTAAACAAAAACCCACTCACCACCCTCCTTAGATAGTATGTACATACCTTATTAGCAAGGTGCAAGGCCTGCTCGGAGTCCTTAAGATCCGACTCCAGCTTTTTACGCTGTGCAATAGCGGCAGCCCGCGTCTTGCGTTCCTCCTCCAGCTCCGCTTCCAGGTCGCGTAACTGTTTCACAATGCCGCGACGCTTCTCCTCGCCTTGCTCTTCTTTAGCCTAAATGTACAAAATTTATTATCAAAAAATGATAGTTATTGAAAATTAAATTTCTAGAGTTTTAACTTGTTTTGTATGTACTGTATCGTATTTTTTTTTCATATTATTTACTTTATCCTTTATTGTACACACTATAAGATGTAAAAATTATTAAAAAGAAAAAGCAAGCTTAACGCTAATAAGAGCTCTCTTCTAGCAAACCTTTGAGTAGCAAAGAGCAGCTTACGTACTTAATAATGAACATAATTACTATTTTCTTTCTATGAGTAATATAATTTAGTAAAATTGTGAAAAATCGTTTTAATTTAAAATGCGTGTAAAGAAGAAAGGTAAATAAATTTAAAATGATATTTATTTTACACAGTAATTCATGTTTAAAATGAAAAAGTTACTAAGACTTAGGAAAATTATTTAATAAGGTGTAATTACAAAATGTTTGAACCAATGTTCCAGCCGGTAAAATAGTATGAGCGGTTGAAGGAATCAATAACCCGCAATTCTAACTCAAATTAGGCTTGGCAGGCATTACCTACATTTAACCTTGAGGTAGACACGTTCTCGGTCAGCTACAGATAATCTTATCCTTCACTCACATCTCGGCTTTAGTAGATACCACACAGTAGGTGTTAAGTTCGAATCCAAGTCGAAGCTAATATTTGTGCAGAAACAAACTTCTATTCGGGCCTTGTTATTTATTGGTGACTATCCTCATGTCTCCAACACTGTTTTAGTCTACTTCCGTTTTGATGCAATTATTTATTTTTATTTATTTAATTCAGAAAACTAACAGCATTAATACATTTAACTTATAACAAAATTCTAAATGGACATGGCTATTAAAAGATATTCGCATAATATGGAATACTGTGTCCAGCTACTCGAAAGTACTTTGTGGTCCTTGTATCACATAATATGTATAACATTGGGCACATGTAAATTAAAACAAGAGTACATGTTTGCGCGTGCATTTATGGTACTGTATCTTCTGCGCAGTTTGATATGTTCCAATCGAATCAATTGATTGAATGAGTAAATAAATGATGAATGACCTGCAACTCTCGCTCGAACTGCGCGCGCATCGCCTGCATGTTGACCTCGAGGCGCAGCTTGGCGTCCTCGGTGAGCTGCAGGTCGTCCTCGATCTCCTCGTTCTGCGCACGCAGCTCCGCCAGCTGCGACTCGAGCGCGCGCTTGGCGCGCTCCAGCTCGTGCACGTTCTTGTCGGCCGTGCCCTGCGTGTTGGCTAGCTCGTCCAGCTCCGCCTGCAGCGCGCGCTTCGAACGCTCCAACTCCTCAACCTGCACACAGAACATGTCATTTCAAATTTTAAAAATTACAATCAAACAAAAACTAAGCCCCTTGACCTGTGATTCAATAAACAAACGTCACAGATACGACGAAAATCACGTTAAGAACATAGATACACAACTACCATTTCTTCATTTCAACCAAAAAAACTGGAACGTACAGTATTCGATTCTTGAATTATATATTCGATTATTTAAAGTTGGTAATCATTTACAGTTTGGTTTGAATAATACCAGAATAAATTAGAAACGGATAATTTGAAACACAAGATTTATCAGTTTATTCGTACTTGTCGTTACTCCTTATTTCTAGGGCAAAGTTATAAAGATGTAAGATTGAAACTAGATTAAAAATAAATTTATTTAATCACTTTCAGTACAATTAGTTAAGCTGTCGTTGTTTATATTAATTATTATTTAATTTAAAATTAATGCAATCAAAATTAATGTCTCTTTCAAAGTCATTCACAATTATTTTATTGTTTTTTCTACCACTTTTGCCGAATCATCCTTTGTGACATGGGCACATGCTTCAACGAATATAGAAGAAACAATCCGAAAAGTTAAAGCCGAGTCACAAAATAAGAAGACAAATACAAAATTACAAAATTACGCACAGTAAGGTCCCGAAATGGCGGGAGACTGAAATTACGTAGTGGTTTTTTCAGCGCAGCCTTGTATATGAGTTTTTTTGCCTACACAAATTTACGTTGACAAAGTAAAAAAATAAACTTGTTTTATTCATGGTTAATAAAATAAGGAATTTTAAAAATAACATTTTAATTAAACAATTAATTTATTAAAAAAATTAATGATTCGATTATATGAATATTTTTACTGATTATGTAATTATTTTTGCCGATTATTCGCTTAACAATTAATTTTAATTATCCAAACACTACGGTAAGCTACATAGCAATATATCATTGAAACGACGTCAAGTAAAAAAGTTGATACTGGTTATTTTCTTAATATTTTCCATTGTTTGAAAGATTCGAATTTAAATTGTGATAAATAAAACTATACACGTTGTAATGAAATTTAGATAACTTCATGATTCTTCGGATTTACGTAAAAGGTTATTTTAAATCGTGTGAGTACGCTTGTGCAAAGTTATTGCGGAATGATCAATGCGAAACGTCAAAAGGTATTTTCTTAGATTTGTTTGACTATAGTAATTTGGTGATAACATAAGTGTGAGGTAGATTGTGAGGAAGATTAATATACACTATCTAGAAAAATTAAGATTATAACAACGTGAACGTCTTTGAAACTCAGATAAATTAACTATTTACCTATTTAACCATATGTTAATAAATAAAATAAAAATAGGTATAATCTGTGGCGCACCTTCTCCGCGGCGTCGTCGAGCTCGCGCGTGAGGCTGAGCACGCGCGTCTCCTTATCGCGCGCATCGCGCTCCGCTGCGTCTCGTTCCGCCGCGTTGCGTTCCGCCACGGCGCGCTCCTCCGCCAACACCTGACAATGCACACCATTACACATTACATTATTATGCAATATCTATAGATACACGCACACAAATACAATAATCAGCATTGCATGCAGCACGAGTTTACGAAGCAGCATGAAGAGTACTCAGTTATCAGGTGACGCGCAATATATGCTAGTATGTATGAAATATACTGTGGACCGTTATAAATTTCGGCCAGTCTTAATGGAGACTAACCATTTGATCAGGACAGGATTATAGTGTACTTGTGTGCACAAGCACAGGTATTTCCTTACTCTCACAGTCCCATGGGATGGAAATTTGACCGAACGGAAAGAAAAAAGGCTGAAACACCGCCAACTTTTTAACTCCGGCTTGCTACTGAGAGTTACTTGAAAAATTAATTACTAATTGAACACTACTCTGGTCGTAGGTCCTACTAAAAGGTTGACCCGGAACGCTCAATAACGTAATCGCTATCTCAATACTTTGATGCGACTCGGGTCAAATTAACGAATCATTAACGATTGACACATCTAGTATAGCTTTAAAATTGTGAAAGAAATGATAAATGACTAGCTCATCGCCTATGCAAAATCCAACATTCCGTTAGTCGCCTTTACGACATGCTAGTTAAGAAGTTGGCAATTTCTTCTAAGTAACACATAAACGTGAGACCTTTAAGTCAGTAGTGGACTTTTTATATGTTATAATGGGTAAAAGTATTAAATACCAACACAAACCTTATCGAAGTTCTTCTGCTTCTTCTCAAGTTCTAGCACCTTGGCGCGCTGAGCTTCCAACTCTATGTTAGTGTCTTCCAGCTCTGCTTGGATTTTCTTTTTGCCTGGTATAAAATATTACAACAGGGTTAGGAGTTATGATGAGTATATTTTCTACCGCTCAATACGGTTCATGTAAATGGGGAAGTATAGAAATAATATAACAACAGATAGCAGAGAATGTCAACACATTGTAGTGTAAGAAACATTTTATACATATCTTTAAAAACTCTAATTTACAGTTTTAGATAAATTACATTGTAATTGTTAATTAATTTAACTTTCGACCGTTAATTTATCTTATAATTGTAAATTTAAAAACAAGTGTATAATACCTCCCCTCGAGGATGGTTAAAATTTCGTCGAAAACCATAGAAAAAAATCATTATGACAACTCACTCTTGTCCAGTTTGTCATTGGCTTGCTGCAGTTCGTCGATCTGCCGGTGCAGAGCTTCCACATCCTTGCTCAGCTTCTTGCGCTGCTCTTCTATAGCTGCTGCTATTTCCGCCTCTTCCTCCGCCTTCTTCTTCGCGTCTGCGACTTGCTGCGTTAGTGCTGCCACCTGGAATAAATGTGAATTAATGATTAATTTTGACGTGTAGTGGCCCTGTAAAATCCACTGCCCCATATCATCTCATGGGTGTTGTAAGAGGCGACAAAGGGAAAATACGCTATGTCCGCCGCGCTGCCACAATGCGTGTTGGCGAACTTCACATGTGTTCGAAAAATTTTTTTCTTATTTCTCATATATGCAGGTTTCCTCACGATGTTTTGCTTCAAGTCCAAGCACGTGGTAAACAAGCACTTAAAATTGCAATTAACAATTTCATTGGTGTGGAGATTGATCCTGGCTTACTCTCGTACTGTGAAATTTACAGTGAGCGCTAACCATCTGAGCTACCATGGTTTCTATTAAGTAATTTATAATAATAAACTTCTATAAAAAAAACTGTAATTAAAGCACATGGTAAGATTTAATGAAACTGTTATAGAAACCATTAACCCATTGCAACCAGTGGTTGTCGTATGATATCATAGGCAAAGATCAGAAACACCTCAGCCTCTATTAGCCAAACATCTCTTATCTCTTATATGCCAGCGACAAAGGTGTAAGATAATCTGATCCTGCAATTGATAATCTGCCTGCCAAGGGTGTCGATTAGAACAAATCTATTATACAATTAGGTAAATGTTCACCAGTGAATGGTTACTAGCTGATAAAATCACATTGAAAAATGACAAAAGAAATTAAAATAACCAATTGTTGAGCACTTGGCTATACTTCAACTTATATGCTGGCATTGAAAAGGTTCTAAATATTCCGCTAAAGAATTGATATCTAGCGGTTTTTGATTACAAGAACCGCTATATTGGGTTTTGGTTCAAGTATTAACTTGAACCAAAACCTAAATAAGAACGGAGGAGAAACAGACTGATCCCACGTACGCAACATATGCAATGCAACGCTCCCATGTTGATGTACACACTTAGCCTACGTATGCAACATCCGTTTACCGTCAGACACTCCTGTCACTTCTTAGTGGGCGCACGAGTACAAATTTATACCATGTTATCTGACTTTGAGAATGATTTACTTGGTCTGATGTTCATAAACGAATATATCCACGCCACAAACAAAAAGTTCGGGTACTCGTAGTAATTTTTGAATTTATGATTTATAATGCAAACAACTGCACGATTGTGTAGAACACCGTGTTTTATTTCAACAATATTTATAAAATCACGTTTCATATCTTTACTAGAGATGGGCCGAATATTCGTTTCATATTCGGTATTCAGCAGATTTACCGAATATTTGTATTCGGCCGAATATTCCGGCTAAATCAACGAACATTCGTTAAAGTGATACTTAAAGTGTCCACTGTATTGAAACGTACGAATTGAGTAATGTTGTCTTTCATAATTTTACTATTGAAAGTATATTTTATTTATGAGTACTTCCAATGTATAGTTTTTCATACAAAATCAAGCGTTTACACGACATAATGGGTTGCATACGTGGGAACAGTTTGAATTTAGACACCTTTTTTTAGCGGTAAACGAGCGAAACAAGTAGCCATAAAAATGATATTTTCGGTAAATAAGACTTTATGGAGTAATAAATTTATTATTACATACCACATAATTTACAACGCCATGAAGGCCCTCTTCACCCAGGAACCTAAATTTCGGTATTTTGGAACCGATATTTTTAAACCGATACCTTACCTAGAAGCAGAACCGAAACCTTACAGAAAAAGGAAACTTTTTAAAATCTAAATAAAGAACCGTACTGAAATTTGGAACTGGCTTTCAAACCCTACCTACATGCCAAACATGGAGAAGTGATTTAACATAGAACAGGTGGACCATAAACAATTGGTTTATTTAAAATTATCTTATAAATTTTCAATTATCATCAGTTTTAATCGAAATTTCTTTGGGATTACAATCATAATCAGGTAACTAAACTAGGACATAAATACTTCTGCTCATGTTTAGTGATGCCAAATGTTTAACTGACCTGCTTCTCCAAGTTCTTCTTGGCCTCCTCTTCTTCTTCCAGCTGGTCGCGCGCCTGTTCCAGCTGCTGTTCAACATTGCGCAGTCGCGTCTGTAGCGACAGCTTCTGTTTCGTTTCCTCTTCCAGAAGTGCCTAGGGAAATCCAATAAATTATTCAGAAATATTCATACGTAGTATGTTTAGACAATAGATAATTTGGGCAAGTTAGAATTATCATAAACATAGACAAATAAAAGCAATATATTTGACCGATTCCGAGTATTCAAAAATTGTCGCCGTGGTCGGATATCGACGACATCTTCATGTTGTCATACATCACAATTATTCGTTTGTTTGTTTGGGTGTTCATTCGTACTTTGAACAATATACAGGGTTATTTTACAATAACCGGCCAAATTTGCAGAGAAGAATCAGAATAAGTAATATAGGGGCGATAAGTGAAAAAAATAATTAAAAAAATCTCATTCTCTAGTTCTCCCATTCTTTCTTCATCTTTTTAATTCAAAATGCGTGGTAATGCATTATTTTAACTGATTTTACTGCGCACGCACACATTCAGAAGGGTCGATGATCTGTAGGCAAAAACGTTGTTGCCCATAAATCACATTCAAGTTTGGATAAATTTAAATAAAAAATAAGCCTTATTTACTCGTATTTCCAAAAACTGCAATAACGTTATATCATTATTTATATATTTGAACTTAAGTTGAAAATGTGGCTACTTTTTAAAAAATAACCCTGTATACATACACTATTTAAGCACGTACAAAATGATTACCCACTCTCTTCCATCGATCTGACTTACTTCACGTATAAATTTCAATAGACACTTTATTCGCTTCAAGCAAAAGGATGTCTGTATGAGGGTGTTGCATTAACAGTTCGCGTACATGAAACTATGCATATGGTCGTGGTAGGTAATTATGATATTTATTTCATATATTTTATCGAAAGAGTGCAAGGTACAAGGAACATTTATTGAATCCCCTATATGCGTCTTCTCACCTTTATATTAACAGTCTCATTACTGAAAATGATATCTCTCTATCAGACAACCTTTGCATTGAGAATAGATCCAAAGAATTTTGAAAATATAATAATGGAAAGAGTAGGAACAGGTAAAAAGTAATTTATACATTAGCATTCAAAGTAAATGTGTAATAACATCCACTATCCCATATCGTCCTGAGGGTGTTGTAAGAGCAGACAGAGGGATAATTAAACAGAAAAGGGCGGCAGGACCCTCCTGATAATAACTCAAAAAAACAAAAAGCTGCGGTTGCCAGCCCGCCTGACAAACATGACAACTATGGTAAAATCCCGCATGAGGAAATCTATGAGGTCGGCCGATGTCAGTAATGGATATATAGTCTGTAATGGATGGATGGATGGATGTTATTTTTTAAGCTATTGCATAGCTTCTATCGCGGGCCTTGAGCGCGGGGACCGAATCCAGAAATTCCGTAACAAAAAAAACCACACGCTCCCCACTCCGACGGGCACGGAGGTGTGGCGTTGAAAGCCGTGCATCGTCGAACGTCGTTTCAGTTCGGCAGACTTCGGCACTCGGCAGAGTTCGGCACGGTGTTTGTGTGCGTGCGACTAGACGTATGCGTGTACACTAGCTGCTAACTCAATGATAAAAATTCCTAAATAACCAACATGTATTGTAAGATATTAAATATATTTTAAACAATATTAACTTCTCATTTATTCAATAAGAGAAAAAAAATTGTTTTCTTATCGGTCACCACGCTCAAAAAGTGTACTTGATTTAATATCAAAGACTTAACTGCATAAATAAAATAAATAAATAATTATAATTGCATAAGTTGATAAAAAATGCTATGCAATAGCTTTACCGCGGCAGTCACCGAGTGCCACACGTATTTTTAATCGTGTATAATTCGAAGTTCGGTCGAATTCATCCTAAATAATAATTGTTAGCAAGAGTTCTGAAAGCGGTTAAGTTGCTAGGCGCGGGGAGCGTGAGGGCGGTACCTGTGCCTCGGCGTGCTGCGCGCCCGCGGTGGCGGCCTGCTTGAGCGCGGCGGAGGCCTTCAGCTCGGCCGCCTCCAGCTGCTGCAGCGCCTGCTCCGCCTCGGCCTGCAGCCGCGAGCACTTCTCCTGCGTCTCCGTCCTGCACGACCACACCCGTTAACGCTTCTTTTTTTAAACAATCAACGTCACAAACGAGCACACAGTCCACCCGATGGTAAGTGGATGCTGTGGCCCATAGACTACTACATTTATCCTCAATTAAGAATTAAAACGCAGATGCGTTGTCACCCATGAGGACTAAGATGGAATGGCTCGTTTTCAGAGACACTCACCATACGAAACATAGAAGCATTAAGAGGGCATATACGTTTCGCGTCGAAAACTACATGTTTTATGGTTTTTCCAAAGGCGATATCGTAACGACGTGAGGAGATTATTTGCTGAAAATTAGGGCTTTAGAAAGATGAAGTCTTTATTTAGTACATAGCAGTGCAAAATCATAGTTTTTAATGACGGTTTTTTAGGGCGAAGACAATCCCTTCACTGTGTTTTACGAAAATATGCATCAGAGTTATCTTTCAGGTTGAATACAACCATTATTATAAGCTAAAATACTTTATTTTAAGCGTTATTATAATGGAATATATAGTCTTTTAGTGTATAGCAGAACCTAAATTACAAAAATATTTCGATTTAATATTATAAAATAATATTATAAAATCACCAAAACTGTCTACTTCAATGTAATTTTTTCCATGTATTTGCTTATAAACATATCTATTTTAATTATTTTATCAAAATACATGTAATGTTAAATATCCAAAAAAAAATTTAGCTCGTTTTATTTTGTCAATTATTTTATATAATTATTTTAAAAATACTATAAAACATCATGCGCAGGCACCGTTCTATTCAGTACGCTCCGGGTAATCCCAACGACAGGACGTATCACTTTTTCTCACCGACACCGCGCGATCGCGTTGATACACCGATAGGGATATACTACACTATACTATAACTAGCTACCTACAGCACCATCGTGCATTATAAGCGATATACTATTATAAGCGATATTTTTGGTAGTAAGTAATTTTGAAATATGTTTATGATTGTAATATTTAAATATTAAATGATGTAATGGCGACAAATTTTCATTTCATACATATTTTTTTAGAAATGAGTAATGAACGTTAGCAATTCGGATCAAGTAAAAATACAAAATCGTTGGCTTTCACCTTTGGCTCCGTGGCGGAGTGACTTGGTAATGAGTTGTAGCGCTGATCGCCGCAGGTTCGAATCCCACATTGAGCAAAAATTTGTATTACCTACAAATAATTGTTCCAGGTCTGGATGTTTGTCCTTGTGAATTTAATGTATTTAAACTGCCCCAACGATGTACTTAAGAAAAAATTCCTAGTGCGGAGATAACGTTATGATTAAACAAAGACATGCCATCAAAAACATAACTTGTAAAATAACCAAGTCTCGCAATGATGATACGGCCGTGCCGCTGTTTTGCTCGACTTGGCGGGGGCACTACCGTGCCCCCAGACATAAAACATATGAGCCGTGCTTGAGTTGAGTAGCTCAAGGGCGTAGTGCTCGCCGTAAACGCGAACAATCCGGGCTCGATCGCCGCTAGTGTTGCCAGGTGTCTCGATTTGCGCGGGACGTCCCGATTTTCAAGGATCTAGTGACACGTCCCGATTCACCCTTGATCGGGACGCCAAATGTCCCCATTTTCACTAACATTCTTATTCTATACTTTAATCCATAATTTAGACAGCAAAAATGGTTATATCTGTTGGCTACTACCACATTAAAATATTTTTACTACGACATTGTCTCACCAGTCGAAAAAAACCACAAAAGTTTTAAACAGAATTATATTAAAATGAGTGATTTGAAAAATTCAAGGACTGCAAAAAAAAGCAAATAGTTCAAAAATGTTTTAATTTGCTTAAAATGAAAAACAAAATCAGTTTTTACGATGTTCGGATGAAAAATTATTTGTTTATGAGATCAGACCCGAATAATAATTATAAAGCACAAAAATAAAGTAAAGTTACAGTCACAATTTCTCGCATTATTCGCATGTGATATTTACACTTTACAGTTAGCGTTGACCATCTGAGCTACCACGGCTCTCAATAAAGCACAAAAAGACTACAAATAACCTATATTTTGTAGTCATTGTAGTTATCCGGATATGAAAACCAAATCCCCGATTATTTTTACCTTCCGTCCCGAAATTTTACTTGCTAGACCTGGCAACACTACTCCCCGCCGACACTAATGAAATTGTTAGTTTGTTGAAGATGAATTATGTTTACATTATGAAACAGAATAAAAGTTTATCAAATGATATATATTTTATACAATACATATTTTTCAATTAGAACATATACATATTATAATATACCTACTCAATAGGGTGAAAATGTAAAGCCGACTTCAATTTACTAAAAAGAATAAAACAATTTCCACATATTAGCCTCCGATTTCTATACACTATATAAGCCATTATATGGAAATTATTTTTTTATTATTTTAGTTCCAATATTATCAAAGACAGGTGTATATAATCAAAGATCAAAGTGATTCGTAGTCGTCGTTAGGCAACTATTATAGCCTCACGCTCACACTGACACGCACACAGAGATAACATTGTAGTGTGCGTCAATATTACGCCGATCCATAGCGATCGCGTAGATTTCGACTTGGACATATTTGAATATGCGCTCTTAAGCTGCTATTTTACGTAGGTACCATATGAAAGCGTGGTCCTACCTCAATCAACCCACCCATTCATGGTACAACCATAATTTTACTGCAGAATGGCTCTATCACGTAATTGTAGGTTCTTTTTACTGTCACCTACGATACCTATCATGTAGCTTACCTCCAAGTAGTGGTTATTATAAGATATAATCCATCACCCTTTTTCGTTTAGTGGGTGTCGTAAAAAATTACCACGGAAAATGTCAATAAACGGTTTCGCTACCCTATGTTATATATAAATATATATATACAGTAAAATAGTCGTATACATGGACGTAAAATGTGTTCACATTTGGTATTCCGATAGCAAATCCAATCCAAAACGTCTACAATGGGAGAGGACCAGTAGTACATGGGCGGGCTATAAAAGAGAAGATTAATTGTAAGAGCGCTTGCACCCGCAGCACTCGAGCTCCTCCTGCTTACGCTCATCCTCATTCTCATTCCTCAACCCATTCACTTCATTTAAGTGGTAGACATTTCATCTTAGTTCTCTGGAGTGGCAGATACATTCCGCATTTTGACTATTGTACGTCGTACGTCGTATTACTCTTAATTGTGGATATATAAGTCGGTATCTATGAGTCACGACCACCACTTATCAGGTGGACTGTGTGCTCGTTTGTCGCCTTTATTCTATAAAAAACTGACTGCCTCATTGGGTTATTAGTCGTTAACATGACTGCAGTTCTGAGATCCTAGGTTCAAACCCGGGTCAGATAAAAAATGAAGTTATTGAGATTTCCTGTCAAGAAATTCTCAGTAGTAGTCCGGAGACAGGAAATCGGCGGTGTTTCACCCCCGCGCTTCGGAAGCCACGTAAAGCCATGGGTCCTGCGTCTGATCTCTCTCCGGTCATGTCGGTTTGCCGTCACATCGGGCTATGAGAGAGTGAGAAAATAGACAGTGCACTTGTACTCGCGCATACGCTCAGACACCATACTCAGATGGCTAGTCTCCATTGAGACTGGTCTCCGTGACCACGATTGGTCTGGAGGACTTTATTCAGCTGGGTGGCTCACCTGGTGCGCTCCAGCTCCTGCAGCTTGGCGGCGAGGTCAACAAGCTGTGCTTCGGCCTGCTTCCGACGACGCTCGCCATCTGCACGCGCCGCACTCGCACTCTTCAGTTCCGTCGCCAGGTCCGCGTTCTCCGCTTCCAGCGCCTGCTTCGCCTTCTCCAGTGCTGCAGATCACCATAACCGCACTACGTTACTCGACACGCTTCACAATAAGGGGAGGGTCGATAACAATGATGGCTAATAACAACCTTCGACTTTTCGTGCGACTGAAGTAAAGTAGTTTTAAACAATGTTCTTAAAATAAAAAAGATGCGTTTTAATTAAGAGTTTATCAGTTAGTTAAGTGTGTAAATACATAAAGCAACGCCTCAGTTGATTGTTGCTTGTGTCCAGCAGCAGGCTGTTAGGGGCTTATAATGATGACGCTAAACGACATGGCAATAATGAAGACTAACTTCCAAGCGTATTATTTTATGTACGTGCAGTGCTTTGTATGAAAAGTCCGCCAGCCAAGCGTGGCTAATTTTTACCGACTTCAAAAAGGAGGAGGTATTTAATTATACTGTGTTTGTTTCATCTGTATGGATCCGATTTTGATGATTATTTTTTTTATCTGAAAGCTGGTGCTTCTCTTGTGATCAAATATAAATTTAATCAAGATCTGACCACTAGTTTTTGAGTTATCTATTATTCGGTCGTATTGAAGTCGGTTGTTAAAAAATTTTAATTTGTAAAATTAAAAATTTTTGTTTTTGTTTAATTATTTGATACGAAACACCAACAGCTTTGGTACATTTCACTTATTACAAAACTAAAAATCTACTTAGCTTACAAAAGGTATTCGCATATGGAAATCTATGGCAGAGGCCTTTATTCAGCATTGCACTTATAGCTGTAATGGAACAAGTAACAATGATGCAGTACATTGCCTGCAAAGTATTTCCATTACAATCTGTATGTGCATATAATATAATATGAAGACCTTTACTTTATGAAATGAATCTAAGAATCTACAAATAAAGAAATATTACTTCATTTAAAATATATAGCTAACAAATTACTAACAGCTACATCTATTGGAAAGATCATCATCCTTTATATTTGGCGAAGACCCGCCCTTACAGATATGTTGCCAATACTCCCTAGTAGAATTGAAAGCATTGCCTTCGTCATGTGGAAACCCGACAGATTGTCTCTCTCGAAATTGTCGTCTTTGGATAACCCGAACTTCACATTCTTCTGCCTACGCTCTTTCACATTGGCCATAATTCTATTGATTAAAAATTAATATCGAAAAAAAGCTATATCTTATAAAATCCCGCAAAAAATATAATCATTAAAATTTGACTCTGTATGTAACGCTCGAAAAGTTAATTGACATTTTGCTAATGGCCATCAAATATAAATAATTATTTTAAAAATGGAATCGAAGCTCGTGTTCAAAGAGAATACAATGGGTGCGTTTGGCAGAAAAAAGCGCTAGCAAGCGCTTGTAAGCAAAATGGCGATCGTAAGCGGTAAGCGCTGTCAAATCGTAAGTAGCTATTTTCCTCTAGGACACGATGTTAGTTTTAAACGGGGAACCTAACCTAATTTAAATATATGTTTGTAAAGTATTCATATTCAAAACTTACCAATCATGAATTTTTAATAACATGTATATGTTTATTCACGTTATTATATTACTTAAAACTAATATTGCACAAAACAACTTATAAACTCAACTTCAAAACAAACAAATTAAATAAGCAAAATGGCGGATTGTGTCAGCGCTACTGAACTAGCAATCGTGTCCTGGCCGAAAACTATTTCAGCGCTTGTAAGCGCTTGCTAGCGCTTTTTTCTGCCAAACGCACCCAATCACTACGTTTACTAGTGATGATCGAAATATAATAAATCGAAATACGTAATACGTAAATTGTTCTAAATGTTTACTTTTATTATTTATGCTCTATGATGTAAGGTTGGGCTTACTATATATAAAGTTTATTTTTTCCACGACCCAACTATCATTATATTATGTATTTTGTATTTATTGTTAATATAAATATGTGTAATATAAAAAGGATTATTCTATGGAAAGTACTAAGTAAAAAAGTTATAACAATTATACATTTAATTGATGTGTTAATTATTAAGACACATTTTTAAGGTTCAAAATATCTCATTCTTTCATTTATCCTTTTTTAATTTAAAAACTAATAAACTATAAAAATAGTAACACAAAAGTAAAGGCTTTTTTAACAGTTTAGTGGCTGAATCATATTATCCACTACTCCTATTCGTCCTGAGCATGTCGTAAGAAGCGACAGGGGAAAAAATCACCACCCAGGAGATGGGCAGCAGCATCTTTCAAATAACAACTAAAAATTAAGGAACTGCGGTTACCTACCCTCCTGTCGAGCGTTGCAACTAAGACTGATATGAGACAATTTATGGTCTAGCCTGATGTTTAACAGGGGCCTTTTGATAGGCTGTAACGGTAAAGATAATGGTAATGATGATTTTTTTAAATTAATATTTATAGCAAGGAATAGTAATTTTCTTAGGGTACATATTTTTATATCTACAATTAAACCAATGTGTAATTTTTGTTTTTATTTATTTTATGGAGTTGGTAATTCCAACATGAAATACAAAAAATAACTTTCGATAATGCCCTTATAAGACGTGATAAGTGTTTATATAAAAATAGTCGACAATTATACACGATATTATCCTATCAGATACTTTAAGGTTATAATTGAATTAATTGTGTTCAGTCTACAGTTATTATTCCATACAAAGGATAATCAGATGTAATGGTGATAAAACATTTTACAATGCTCCATTAATGATAAAACGAAAGAAAACTATGTAAAAACAATTATGATCTAAATTCTAGCCGATAATAAACTTAAATACTATCATGTTGTGCTTATAAACAAGATTTTAAAAGTTGATAGTTTATTTATTAAATTAACTATTTATTTTATAAATTAAATATTATTTAACCCTTAAACATCGTAACAGTTATCTTTTATAGGTCTCTCTCTTTCTATCAGTATTTTTTAGTATTTTTAAATAACGTTTTGTTACTTCACACTTACGATGGGATGGTAGTTTTCTTTTTATTATTCATCTTTATAAGTAATTCCTAGTTTGTATAAGTTATTGCTGTTTCTATGATATCCTAAATGAATTACAATAGCAAAGTTGATAAAAGTAATGAAATTCTTATTCAAAACAGGTAATTACTAATGACTGACTGTGTGAGATACAAGAAAGAAGTCAGAGGATGTCACAACTATTATAAATGTATGATTCTAAGGTGATGAAAAGGGACAGCTGTATAACTACAAACTGATATAGCATAATATGTTTTGTTAAGTTTATCAAACTTACCAACATAATTCATATCTGTGTGCATTGAAATTCGAAATTCGAAATCATTCGAAAATAAACTATATAATTGAAATTATATAAATTAAAATATATCTGTAGAGATTTGTATATGTTCGATTAATAAACAATAATATAAAATAAATTGATAATATAAATATATTTTGTAAAGAGTCTCAAAATCTTTCACTAATTTTATTTAATCAATGTCGGAGACATCTACCAAACTAGAAGTTTAATAATACAAAAAGCTTCATCGAATCTTAATGAATAATATTTTAGCAATAACTACGGTCTTGAATAAAACTCTATTTATGGGTATTATCGTATTTAATTTCTACTTTCTGAATTTCAGACGTTTTGGGAGTTTTAGAACACCCCCGGTCACGGGAGAACTGAGGTGTTTGACGTACCGATGTCATAGTTAACAAGGGCTCTCTTTAACTTTTAAATATTAACTTGTGGTGCAATCTACGCAGAACGTGGTATGTTGATATCTCACCTCATATGAAGGATATATACGTTGAAGCACCTGCGCCTTCCTTCATAGCAACGAGTTAACGATTACCTTGTTATTAGCAGTAATTACGTCAGTAGATTTAAGTTCGTTAATTTTTGAATATGTTCTTTGTCTTTTCAATGTTTTATTATCCTCCCAACTGTTGTGAGATCAATACAATCGTCCTAGATCACATTTAAGTTGTATTATTTTTAAATTCCCGTAAAGTCCCGAACAATATATGCCTCATATGTTCCATAGTTGTTAAACATAGCAGGTGGCTTGGCAACCGCAATTTTTTATTATTTTGAGTTGTTATCAGGAAAACGCTACTGCCAACTTCTTGTTGCAATTTCCCTTAACTGTTTTTTTTTTAAGTTACCTCCACACTAAGAATTTCTCCTGTATCGTGAGGGCAGTTTACATACCTAAATTAACCCGAAACAATTATTTGAAGGCCATACAAATACTTGTTCCATGTGGGATTTGAACCCGTGGCCCTCAGCGCTGCAACTCATTGCTAAGTAACTGCGCCATGGAACCGTCAATCGCACGCTTTCTCTTCGCATTGTCGTCTCTTACGACACCCAAGAGATGTTATGGCATCATTTGTCAGTTTATATATATACGGACAGAAGAATTATATATAATGTATATAATTCTTCTGTCCGTGTTTTTGTGACTTTCGATTATTTAGGAAAACGGCTGGGCCGATTTTGATGAAATTTTGCGTGTGTGATTAAGTTGATTCGAGAATGATTTATATCCACAACTAGTGATGGGCCGAATATTCGTTTTATATTCAATATTCGGCATATTCGGCAGCTTTACCGAATATTTGGCACATTCGGCAGCTTTACCGAATATTCGCATTCGGCAGCTTACGGAATATTCGGTTAAATCACCGAACATTCATTAAAGTGATACTCAGTGTCCACTGTATTGAAATTTACGAATTGAGTAATGCCGTGTCTTTCATAATGTTACTGTTGAGAGTATATTTTATTTATGGGTTAAATCTATTTCTATAGATTTATTTCCAATTGTAGCAAATTGAAAGCTTGATAAAATGTTTTTGGAATCAAAAAAAAAAAAAAAAGAAACATTAAATACATTACATTAGTACATTTGACTTTACTTTGGTCTTCAGTTTCTTTAAAATAAGTCCAAATAGTAGATTTCCTGTCATTCATTTTTATCATATAATTATCAATTTTCACTAAGAAGAACACAACGAAATATTTTTTTCTCACAAAAATAGTCAAAACTTAAGCAAGTATCGGATATTTGCTCAGTACTAGATGATGCAATAACATGTCAGGTGTCAGCGAGAGGCAGGGTCCGGCGCTAATCCCGCGCGCTTCACGATAACAAGTTTCGACATAAATTGGTTAGATACCGCGGTGATCCTGCCGAATAATGTTCGGCCGAATATTCGGTTCGGTAAAAGTTTTACCGAATATTCGATGAAATCCATGTTCGGCCCATCTCTATTCATAACTGGATCCGGTAAATGCCGCTAATGTTGAGATAAAGAAAGCATCCATGCGAAGCCAGGACGCATATAGTAGTTATAAAAACTTACCAGCTTTGGTCTTTTTGAGCTGTTCATGCTGTTCGTTGAGCTGCTGCAACTCCTGGGAGTGCTTGTGCCGCTGTTCGGCTAGCGTGGCCTCGTGTGCCACCGCTTCTTCCTCTAGGCTTCGCTTCAGTACCGCTACTTCTTGCTCGCGTTTCGAGCGGAGCTCTTGTTGGGCTGTAAGGAAAGAGTTTTGTTTAGATAAATAAACTATTAATATTTTCGTCAACCACTCTAAGTACGTTGCAAAAGTTTTGTAGGTAATTAATTATACAGGTTAGCACCAAGTCCCATAGAGTAAAGGGGCCCGTCGTGTACAGATAAGTTTAATTTTTTAGAAATCATTTTTTTTAAATTTATCATAGAACATGCTTGAGTTGCCGATAGGTCTATATAATATATAAACTATTATATATTATATGGGATCTTATGGTAATAGCCTATAGGTGGTAGAGCCACGCTGCAGTTATATTATGATTTTACCACGAATAGGTCGGCTCGACCGGGGAAGGACCACATTCTCACAGAATACAAAATAGCAGCTTAATGCTGTGTTTCGTATGGTGAGTATAGAGAACCGGAAACCCGTTATACTGGAATCGAGGCATTCCATCTTAGTCCTCAGGGGTGACAACGCATCTACATTTTGATCCTTAATCGAGGTTAAATGTAGATATCTGTGGGCCATAGCATCCACTTACCATCAGGTGAACTGTGTGCCCGTTTGTCACCTTTATTCTATAAAAAACTACATATAAAAATATATTGACAAAAAAAGGGGTACCATGAGGAGTTCCTTGGGGTGTTTTTTCTTCAGATTCAAAAATGACATTTTTAAGAAACATAATTTTAATTTTTTTATATCATAGAAATAAATATTTTTTTATTTCATTAAATGATACGACTAACTATATACAGTCTTACATATTTATCATATGTAAAAAAGGTACGATAATTTCAGCAGTTTAGCCACCATATTTTCATTTATTGTTAAAAAGATATGACAGTTAAAATCTTATCCCATTTATCAATATGTAAAGTTTCCTAATTTTTTATCTTAATCTTCCGTCAATCATATTTACAATGCAATACTGTGTACAAAGTGACTAATAACGTAGCTAATGGATTAACAGATTAGTGTTCGTGATAAATAAATAAAAAAAGAATGTATGTCTAAATGAATTAGTGAATGTTAGAATTAACGAACGCATGTATGCATGAATGCATAAATTAGTGAACGCATGCACGCACGAACGAGTGAAGGAATGATGTATGTATGTATGTATGAGGTGGTGTACAGTCCGCCAGCGCCCCGTGCCGCCTTCTGCAGAATATAGTTTTGTGTGCAGGTGCAGTACGTGCACAGTACGTACCGGCGGTGGTGTCGAGCGAATCGAGCAGCTCGCTCTTGAGCGCCTCGAGCTCCTCGTTGAGGTCGCGGCGCAGCTTCTCAGCCTTGGCGCGCGCGCTTCGCTCGGCGTCCAGGTCGTCGTGCGCATCAGCCAGCGCCGACTGCGCCTCGCGCGCCGCCTTCTGCGCGACCGCGCGCGCTGCTGACTCCTCATCCGCTCGCGCCGCCGCCAGCGCCAGCTCCTCCTCGCGCTTCGCTGCAACCAATAAGCGACACCTCTTATAAACGTGCTACGTGAATACCTAACACTCGAGCTTATCTCTAAATCTTATAGGACTACTTAAGCCAACTCCTCCACGCAACCAACACGCAACACTCCTCAATACCTCAATACCAATACGTCACCTATCAGCCTTCATACATATCACCCACACTCACATTACAAAAAAACTTACGAAACAATTAGCTCAGCTCCTCCTCGTGCTTCCCTGCAACCAACACGCTCGTTAGCTTGCAACCTCCACACATACTACTCACACTCTAATTGCGTAGAGGGTTATATAGAACCAACCAACTATAGTCGGCTCGCCCTCACACTTTGCTGCAACGAATGCACTCATTAGGTTGTCACCTCCATACATAGCATTCTCTATAACAGACACATTTATAAGAATTATAGAACCAATAAACTTCAACCAACTATTGCTCAAGCTTCACTGCACCCACCACGCTTGTCAACTTGCAGCACCAACCAACTCTAGTCAACTCCTCCCCGCGCTTTACTGCACCATACACACTTCCCAATACCTCAATACGTCACCTTGCAACCTCCATACTCCCATTTCAAGAAAGGTTATGTAACAATTAAACCAACTACTGCTCATGCTACGCTACACACACCACATTCGTTAGCTTGACACCTCCATACCGACCTCTCACACTCATTACAGAAAGAATTATAGAACCAACTCCAAACAACTCCTCCTCCCGCTACGCTGCACACACCACGCAACACCCCTCATCCCTCATCAGAGTTATGGAACCGACCAACTCCACCAAACTCTTACCTCACACTTCATTGTAACCACAACACTGACCAATACGTAATCTTTCAACCTCCACACGTATCACTGACAGTTATCTGTCTGAGAATTATAGAACTACCCAAGTCCAACTAGATACTGCTCATACTTCGCTATACACACCACGCTCCTCAATACACCACCTTACAGCTGCCATACACATCACTCACACTCATATTACAGAGTTATAGGACGAAACAATTCCAGAAAGCTCCTCCACGCTCTTTGCTGCACACACCACACTACAAGTCTTATAAAAGTGCTACCTGAATACCTAACACGGACACTCATTTCTAAGAATTATAGAAACAACTCCAGCCAACTCCTACTCGCGCTTCACTGCAACCACAACGCTCGTCATAACGTCAACTTGCAGCCTCGACACGTTCCAATGACATTCATCTATGAAAAGTATGTAGTTAAAGTTAGAGTTACAGAATTTATACGTCCCGCTGCAGGGCACAGGAAGTGTATGCTGTGCTACTTTAACAAGTGTTTGAGAACTTTACATCTTCGAAATATTTTTTCCTTTTATTATTTTATTTCTCAGACATGCAGGTTTCCTCACAATGCTTTCACAAGCACGTGGTAAATGAGCATTTAACAATTTCATTGGTACCGGCGTTGATCGAACCTGGGTTACTCGCATACTGTAAAATTTACAGCGAGCGCTAACCAACTGAGTTACCATGGCTCTATGAAATGAAAGTATATAAAACCAAACAACACCAATCAAAGCTCCTCCTCGCGCTTCGCTACAACCACAACACACGTCAGCTTACAGCCTCCACACCTACCATTCATACTCACATTTCAGAGAGGATCCAACTAACTACTGCATGCGCTGCACTGCACTGTACCACGCTCGTCAGCTTGCAGCCTCCATACCAACCACTCACATTTACATTTCAGAGAGTTATAGGACATATTACTCCAACGCTCCTTAATACCTCAACATATTGTATCAAGTTGTGCAGCCTTCTTACAAAGTACTCACAACTATATATGCGATATATAGGGCTAACTCCAGCTAACTCCAGCTAACTCCCACTCTCACTTCTGCTTTCTCGCGAGTCTTAATAAATTTATAACCTAAATATCCCACTGGTAGTCTCATTTCAGAGAAGATTATGAAACAATTAGTCCAACCAGCTCCCCTCACACATGCTCATTAGATTGCAACCTACATACCCATCACTCACATTCTCATTGCGGAGAAGGTTATGGAGAGAACCCATTTCAGCCAGCTTCTCCTCGCGCTTTCCTGCAAAAACCACGATCCTCAATACCTCAATACATTAACTTACGGCCTTCATAATCTCATGTCTGAGAGTTATTGAATCAACCCAACAACTCCAGCCAACTACTTACTCTTCACTGGCCACACAACACCTACTACTTATACTTATTTATGAAGGGATTATAGGACCAACCCCAACCTGCTCATACTTCGCTGCACACACTGCACGCAATAATGTGCTTGCAGTCTCCGTACAAACCACTCAAAATCACATTTCAGAGAACACTCATTAACTTATATCCTCAATATGTTCCACTGACACACATTTCTGAGAGTTTTAGGACCAGCCAACTACAGCCAACTTATCCTCCCTCTTCTCGACACATACAACATTCGTTAACTTACATCATCAATACCTCCCAGTGACACACAATTCTGAGAGTTTTAGGACCAGCCAACTACAGCCAACTTATCCTCCCCCTTCTCGACACATACAACATTCGTTAACTTACATCATCAATACCTCCCAGTGACACACAATTCTGAGAGTTTTAGGACCAGCCAACTACAGCCAACTCATCCTCCCCCCTTCTCTACACATACAACATTCGTTAACTTACATCATCAATACCTCCCAGTGACACACAATTCTGAGAGTTTTAGGACCAGCCAACTACAGCCAACTCATCCTCCCCCTTCTCTACACATACAACATTCGTTAACTTACATCATCAATACCTCCCAGTGACACACAATTCTGAAAGTTTTAGGACCAGCCAACTACAGCCAACTCATCCTCCCCCTTCTCTACAATACAACATTCGTTAACTTACATCATCAATACCTCCCAGTGACACACAATTCTGAAAGTTTTAGGACCAGCCAACTACAGCCAACTCATCCTCCCCCTTCTCTACACATACAACACTCATTAACTTACATTATCAATACGTCCTACTGACACACATTTCTGAGAGTTATAGTAGCAGCCAACTCCAGCCAGGTCATCCCCGCACTTCACTGCACACACATTTCTTAATATTTCAATGTCACATTGAAGCCTCCATACATACCACACAATCAAATTTAAGAAAATATTGTGGAACAATTAGTGTACCCAACTCCTCTTCGCAGTTAGCTCATGATGTTTTCCTTTATCACAAACCCCAGATAAATAATCACATAAAATTTATAATATCATTGTTTCCAGCATATTTTTTCGCCTACTGTAACATTAATGCCAAACGCTTAGCCCTTGAGCTACCATGGCTGTAATATAACTACATTGAAACAATAAGATGAAATTACTGCAGGTTCTTCTCACTTTTGTTCACTTTTGTAACCGGTGGTAGATTAAGATTTCCATAAAATCTTGAATAAATCCCAAATTAATAAAATATTTAACTGTGTTTTGTGACATTTCTTAGGGGTAGCCAGCCTATAATCAGTAGACTTGTGAAAGACTGTTATGACAATTAATGAAAAATGAAATATCTTTAAATTAACTTTAGCATATAAGAATACTTCCTCGACTGCAGTAAAAAAATACAGATTATGTCTTCTCTCACCTTTAAAATTTCTAACCAATCACAAAGTATCAATAGCTTACCAAGGACTATCTGCAATTCCTCAACTTGCGCTTTCCTCTCTGCAAGTTGCTCCTTGACATCTTGTAATTCAGTTTCCAACTTCCGCTTCGCGCGGTCAACTTCTTGACGAAGTTGGTGGTCCTGTAGCATGCAATAATGAAGGTTAAAATATTAAACATTTGAAAAATTCTTATAATAATACATTATGTATGTATTTAAGTTATACATACAAATATGTATGTATTACTAAAGACCTTTTTTAATTATTCTGATAACCATAAAATGATTACTAAAAAAATTTACGCCTATAAAATATCATCGTCATTGCAATCCATAGTAAAAAGCTTGTCATAAATGATAGGCTTGATGCACCAACATCTATCGACTCACTGCATGCTTTATAGGCAGCAGTACACTAGTCGCGAAGTTCCTCGCCCGAAGTATTCGCCGAGGTCAGCCGAGGTACGAGGAGCCTCTTTACACACTCGCTCAACTACGTAAGCATTTAGTCGCTCACACGCTAGACGAGATGGAGGACGTTCAAGACGGACGTACAATTGGCAGCTGCGTTTGCTTTGTGCACTGTTGCGTATTTTAACTATGTGCGTATATTGGATGCAAAAAAAAATGGATTTCCAGAGTCCCAAATTACCGTTTCCCCCTGGAGCAACTTCAAAAACAATAGTATTTGCTCTTGTGACCAATTCATTTTTGGCTTAAGAAATTTAGATCGAATTAAAACGTTTTTAAATTAAACAGCACAACGTTAACTTTATAGAAAGCCGAGTAATGTACAGGATCACTTCGTACTCGAAACTTCGGTCCTTTGACTCAGGCGGAAAAAACCGACAACTATCGGAAGTCACCCGAAGCCCGGCGCGGTTCCCCGAAGCGAAGCGAAGTGTCCCTGTACACACTCGTCTTTGCCCAACTTCGTTCAACTTTGCGAGTAGTGTACTGCAGACATATCAGATCATCACTTTAACATTACTTGATACTCCAAACCATGCTCATTGATACATAGCTGTCACTCGAGAACTTTTTTCCCATCAGTATTGCAAATGATATCTGGGGTGGTTGCCATTTCGGATAACATTCAATCTTTTCAGCCATGTCAGTCTCATAGACTTACAGGCCTTTTGATATTTACATTTGCGCTGGACGACATCAATCTTTCAAATCTAAAGCTACGTATGATAAGAACTCATTATTATAACGTTCTTAACTGCTAATTAAGTGAATAAAACATACCTTGAGCAACTTCTCTTCGAGTTCAGCGATAGCGGACTCCTGCTTAGCTTTGAGTTTGCTGAGGTGCTTGGCCTTCTCCTCTTCTTCAGCCAGTGCTTGCGACAAGTCCGTAGCGCGTTCCTCCAAGATCTAATATGAATATTAATGTTATATTTTTAGTTTTTCACATAAATTAATAACATGATGTGATGATGTAGTAATAATTTTTTCTTGCAACACATCAAATGGCCAACTCCATATGACGATTGTGGATGATTTGTCACTCCTAGGTTCTAAGGAAAACCCTCATAGTCAGTTATTAGTCATAATAGTTCAGGGGAAGAGCACTCCCTCCAAAATTTCACTGCAACACATTCTTGGGGTTGTTAAAATCGAAGACATGATGTATTGACCACTAACATTAATTAGGATAACATGGCAAACTTTTCTTTGCTACAAAAATCCTCTCAAAAAGGGGCAGATCTGAGTTCAGAATAGCATGTAGGTTTAATTTGTAGAATAAGGATAGTAAACAAGCACACAGTGGAGTAAGATTAGAGTCCCTCATACAGGTATAATTAACAGAATTTACACCAAAATTCCTATCCTACAAGCAAAGTACAATAAAATCCCTAAAAATTTGTGTTTGGCAAGAAATATAAGATACAAGTAAATTAAACTAACCAGCCGGAGGGATCAAACCCAAAGGAGCTTAGAATTTTCACAGATGGTTCCAAAACAAATGAAGGTACAGGATCTGGAACTTCCTCCGAAGACCTCAATGTCCACATATCTACACCGCTGAGTACCCACATCACAGTCTTTCAGGCACAATGTATGGGTATCACCCAAGCGGCCATAGCAATAGATGCTTGGAAAGTAAACGACTTCTCCACCAGAATATTGACTGACAGCATGGGGTTACTACAAAGCCTGAGTCGCAATTTGGTAAAATCAGGGCTGATTTAAGAATACCATCAACAACTAAATGAGGTATGTAAACACAACAATGTGATTCTGCAGGTCAAGGGACACAGTGGATCCAGGGGCAATGTTGCAGCAGACGAACTGGCCAGGAAAGGATCGGCTCTGGCCACTATAGAGCTAGAAACAATCACACCAATTCTTTTTGGTAACAACATTCATTCACTGGTACGTAAAAACTTCACTAATCAACACACTCAGCTTTGGAAAATCTATTAAACTGTAGACAAGCTAGGGAGGCTCTGCCAGAAATAAACAGTCACTTAAGTAAGGTTTTAATGAGATACTGAACGAGATGCTATCACAGAAAATGGCTTTTTTGACAAACATTTATTTACTATAGGTGTGACAGATAGTCCCCTGTGCAGGGCATATATGGGGGAAGAAGAAACGATGTTGCTGGCATGTCCGGAGGTCGTTATTAAAGGACAAAACACCTCGGCACGCCGAGATCACTCCTCAAAGTTGCTTGCAACATCAAAGGACTGTTGAACTTCTTAAGGGAGACTTCATGGCTCGAATAATCAAATTATTCCTGCCCACACGTAAAATACGCACTTAGCCGTTGCTGAAAGCAGCCCGTCGCAATCTATCTATCAATCTACCAAACAAGTACACAGTCTACCTAATGGTAAGCGGATGCTGTGTCCCATAGACATCTACATTTATCCTCAATTAAGAATTAAAATGCAGTAAAATCAATATACGTTGTCTCCAGTAAAAAGGGGAGACCTTTTTTAGGGTCTCTACACTCACCATACCAAACACAGCAGAATTAAGCTAAAGGTTTATGCTGGTATTCTATGAATATAGCAGCAAAGTGGCTCTACCACGTAAAATGCTCATAGCATCTTACATCACAGATTTAATATACTTTACAGTAAATTATTTTTCAAGCTCTCGTACTTTTAATAGCTAAGAAAGTAATCTGAATTAGATGGACTCTAAAAACATACCAAACTACCTGGTGAAAATGGAGAGGTTTATACCTTTTTCTCTTTGATCAGCTTCTGGTTGGTGTCCTCGCTGAGCGCGAGATCCTCCTCCAGCTTCTTGAGCTTGGCGTCGCACTGCACGCGCTCCAGCTGCAGCTTTTGGCGGGCTGCTTCCTCTTCTTCCAGTTGTTCCTCTAAATCCTATTGGAAAACAGACCATTAATGAATATTAATATTATAATCTTTTTGAAAATTTGTAATCTTTCTTTTTGTCCGCAATGTGATGTTGATATTAATATCAAAGAAGTAGAAATGGGTCAAAAAAAGGCAAGTGAATGTGCTTTCGTGATTAGTAATGTCTGTACACCTACTGGTCAGAGGGCTCACACATACCATCTGACCAATAATAGTAAGTGGAAATGACATCTTAGTAACTAGACCATTCAGATGGCAGTATAACATTTTTTTATAAAACTAGGATGACAAATGGTACGCAAAGACCACCTGATAGTAAGTGGATACCGTAGCCTATAGACATCTACATTTATCCCCAATTAAGAATCAAAATGCGAATGCGTTGTCATCAATGAAGAGTAAGATGGAATGCCCTGTTTCCAGTAACAAGGGTCTTAGATTCTCTACACTCAACATATGAAACACCTCTGCTATATCTTATGCCGGTTTTCTGTGAAACCATTGTCCTTCCTCAGATGAGCCGAACCATTTGTGCTACAACCAAATATGGAAGCATTTACCTCTCATCATCATCATCATTACAGCCCTTCACAAGTCCACTGCTGAACGTAGGCCTCCCCCAAACAATGCCACAAAGCACGGTCCTGAACCACCTGCATCCATCGACTTCCTGCATGTCTCACCAGGTCGTCACTCCATCTAGTGGAGGGTCGCCCTACACTACGCATACCGGTACGAGGCTGCCACTCGAGAACCTTTCTTCCCCATCGGTTATCGGTTCTTCGAGCTATATGGCCGGCCCATTGCAACTTCAGCTTACTAATCAGTTTGGCTATGTCGGTCACTCTGGTTTTACTGTGGATATCCTCATTTCTGAGTCTATCACACAGAGAAACTCCGAGCATAGCCCTCTCCATAGCTCGCTGAGCGACCTTGAGCGTCCTCATACGGCCAGCAGTGAAGGACCATGTGTCAGATCCGTAAGTCATCACCTACCTCTACCATGAACAAATCCGCAATTATACAAGCAACATTACAATAAAAAGAAAGTTTCTCATTTGAACATTAGCATTGTAAACATCAAGTAAAAACAGAAATATGGATGTTTTGCCACAAATCTATCTGAAGGTCACACTACATTACTGTGTACCTGAATATTGAGCTGCAGCCGCTTCTTCTCCAGCTGCAGTGCGTTGCAGCGCTCCTCTTCCTCCTCAATACGGCCCTCAAGATCATGCAGCAGTTCCTCGAGTTCCTGCTTGCGTGCAGCGGCTCGAGCTCTGCTCTCTTCGGCCTCTGCACACAGCTCCAGCTCCGCCTGGTGAAGAATGATAAGTGTTTAAAAATATTTTATATATTTACACGGACTTGGTATCAACTCTGCTTACGTTATATATAGACATATATTTTATATAATAAATGTAAGAAGAAATACATGAGAACAGACACATTTTTGAAAATGCCCAAGTCCAATATCATTACAACCTATCAAAGTCCAATGCTGAAAATGGGCCTCCCCCACAGATTGCCTCATAGGGAGACATTTATTGCTATAGTTGCCACGCTTGGCAAGGGGGTATGCAACAGCAGTTTTTTTTTATTTTTAGTCCTTATAAGGAAGACGTTGCTGCCCATCTCCTGATTTGTAACCCACTGTCACCTCTTATGACACCCACAGGATGACATGGAGTAGTGGATATTTTTATACTGCCACTACACATATCCTAAGTCCAATAGTGGACTTAAAATAAATGGCTGCTGATGTAATAGGTGCATACACAAGTTGATTGCCAGGCAAAGACCACTGTACAAAACTCCTCATATCTAGATTGAGAGCGGCCATGTTTGTTTCATCTTAAGTCAAGTAATTTTTCATAATATTATCAGATGGATGCAAAATAAACCAATATCAGTAAAAAGAGACGTATAACAGTATTTATTTTTGATTCTACTATAATTTAGTATCAATTTCTTATAAATACATTAATAATAAAGAGTTAATTTCATTTCCGAAAGCCACGAGTTTTGTTAATGTTACTCATAGTCAAATTTATAGTAATTATTAAATAGCGAAGTTTTAAATTATACTAATTTTGTTGTACATATCTGAAGTATTAAACAAACATAATAGCAGTTACACAATAGTTGATGGTGTTCTTGATGATTGTCTTGCAATATTTTTACCATCACCAACCAAATTACTCATAGTAAAGACCTCTTAAAATAGGATCTTTTGAAAAAAGGTGATTTGTAAGATAACATACACACCTGCAGCTGTTCGGCGAGCTGCGTCTTCTCCTGGTTGGCTTGCTGGTACTTCTGCTCGTACTCTTGGCATCGCTTCATCTGTGTTTCTAACTTGTCCCTAATCTGGCGGAGTTCATCTTCCTTCTGGGTTAGTTTCTCTTCTTGCTTCGTTACTTCTAGCAAAGGTTTCACCTGGAATTTGTACGATTACGTATTAAGTATTCGATATTTGCTCTTGTTGTATATTTTGCCTATTTTAGTACAAAAATGAAAAAATTACAATACTATACATCCATTTAATTTAAAATGATTCTATTATTGTAACCAATGATAGAATAATATTAAAATAAATTTAGATCGTTTTTTTCTTTGAACAATACTTTAAGCAATATCCTTTTTCTACTTTTATAAGACCGTATTTGCTAATTTTATTTATATATGAAATTGAAATGTATAAGAAATGAAATTGAGACCATCTTTGTATATTATACAAAAAGCTGATGAAAATAAATAATTAAAAATATTGCTTTTAAATATATCATTTGTAATTTTAACCAACAGCACTGTTTTAAAACAGTGTTATATACTTTGTCAAATGCTGTAAATATGTATGTATGTAATTGTAGTGTCATTATTGAGGACATTCCTTTAACTTTATAGAATTTACATAAATAGCCATAAACCATCTATCTGTCTGTCTGTATATTCAATGAGCACCAGATGCATAACTAAAATATTGAATAATTAACAATTGAAATAATACATTTCTGAGCACAAAGGCTTTCTATAATATGGAGCAAAGATATTTTCAAAACATAAAGTATATTGGTTAATGTTAGTATGACTGTACATGTTTGGAATATCTTGGTACAACAATACATAATAATATGGAAATTCTATTGTTAACACACTATAATGTTTCCATTATCTAAATATCTTCATTAGCTTAGAATGCTTAATATGTCAATATTTTTAAAACTGTGAGTTCTCAGACAAATGCACAGCGCGCTTAGCTACTACGTTGCAGATACTAGGTACAAATTTCGGTCAGAGCTAAGACTTCTGTTAAAACAACTGTTGTTAGTTTTTTGATTCCAATGTTTGCGATTTTAATCATCTGATATGAGTAAGTCAGGAAGAGTATGTTGTTCTATGGCATCCTAGTGATTACTTATTTGGATATTTGAAACCATAGAATACTTAATCACTTAATGACTGTCAACATTTCCGGGATATTATTTCAGTTAATCACATTAATGTTGACAGACTGATTTTACATATTTATTTGTAAATAGCGTGAGCATTTTCTAAAATTTGGAAACGATTGTAACATAAAAAATATCTTGTTGACACTTATATATCAATTGTTAGTGGAGGGTTCCACCCCCCCGTTCTATTATGTATATTGGTATTTTTTGAAATCGAAAAATCTATCCAAATAATCAGAATAAGTAGTGTTAAAAAAAGTGTTTAAGTGGATTAAATATAGATAATAAACGTATATAAAATATAGAAGGCCGAAAGGATTTTTTGACATTTCTCATAAAAGCGACATATAATGCTTACTTTTATGTACAGCCTCCACCATTGCCAATTCCTGAGTTTTAGGTACGCAGCACAGTTCCTCTGGATAATCCTTATAGCGTTCAACTGCTGAAGACGCTTCTGGTAGTTCCTTCTGGCGAGGTAACCGCGACAGAACGCCTGGAAGTTCACGATCAGGTCCGTAATCTTGTAATCTCTCTCCTCCTCTAAATGCGCCAAGACTCCCGCTCTGAAGAAGATCTTGGACTGTCCAACACGGTACAAGTTATGGTCGAGTTCTAAGGCTTCGATCATTTGCTCGCAAGCTTTCTTCCCGTCCATAAATCCTTTGGGAATGATATTAGGCGTGAGCAGCTCGTACCGCTGCCTGAACTCCTGGAAGGGTATCCTGTTAGGGAAGCCCTGTCTGCATATTCTGATACCTTCAAGCACACCATTACATCTTAGCTGGTCTAGCACCAAAGGCGCTTCGATTTTGCCGGCCTTCTTCTCGTGGTTGGGAATAATGCATCTGACGAAGTTTGGATTTGTGTTCCTCAGGGTCGCCATCAGCTTCGTTAACTGTTCCTTGTACAATTGGGAGACGGTTCTGAACATGCCCTTCCTTGTTCGCGCACCGAACTGTGTATCGGTCATCGCTTGCTGTGCCATTCCGACTATCTCAGCGTCCTTCCAAATGTGGCACACGAATGGATCCTGAGACGATTGGAGAAGAGAGACCACATTCTCGTTCAGTGGATCCATGTTCTTCATCAGCCATTGCGATGCCGAGTAATCGACTTTGCCGGCATAGTGAATAATAGCAAAGTCGGCGACTCCCCTGAAGTCGGTCTTCATGAACTTCGGATGTACGGAGTGTGCCGACACGAGTTTTTCTACAAAGCTCTTGTCCGTAGCCTTGGGAAACCAGCATTCTTCGTCTAAGAGGGCCATGATACCCATTGGCTTGTCAATAAGATCGATCGTCGGCTGCAGATCCAGTCCAAAATCGATGAATTTCCATTCGATACCTTCCCTCTGGTACTCTTCCTGTTCTAGGATGAACATGGTGTGGTTGAAGAGTTGCTGCAGTTTTTCGTTCGTGTAGTTTATACACAGCTGTTCGAATGAGTTCAGCTCGAAGATTTCAAAACCTGCCATATCCAGAATTCCTATAAACGAAGCGCCTTGTCTCTTCGTTCTGTCGAGAGACCTATTGATTCTGTTCACCAGCCACCTGAACAGTCGTTCGTAGCAAGCCTTGCCTATCGCTTCCACCGAGAACTCGACCTGTTCTTTCGTCTGGGCTTTCGTCACGAAGTCGCGGCCAACCTTGATACGCGGCTTCAGGAATGCTTTCGTCATTTCTGTCACGGAAAGACCTGGAATACAAAGAAATTTTCAATTAAACGTATATGTATGTAATGGTTGTAGCACACAAGACACGTGCACGTGGCATGCGTAGTACGTAAATGTGAGGCAATGTACACGAACTGCGTTCGCATGTTGTGTGCCTACGCATACGTTTCTGAACATGATGAAGAAAATGGAGACAGTAATTCACCTGAAGAAAATGTTTTGCTTTTATTTCTTTGCATGTGAAACCCGGCTTAGTTTTACGATTTTCTTTTTCATATATTTGTTTTTAAAATACTTTATAACTGTCTCATGTCAGTGTGCACCTTTCTGTCTTACTCTCTTTATATCTGTTTGTCTTGTTTTACCTATGCTTAAATATATTACGCTATACGAGTTCATTAAGTGTGAGTGCTTTAGTGCAATAAATCTGTGGTATTAAGTAACACGTTTCACGAACCTTGACCACTTGACCAGACAGTTTAATATAATAAGTTCATTACACATGAGACTACAAACACTTATTATTTTTACAACATTATAACTAGTGGTGTAAACCATTTTTTTATAACTTACCGCACTATAAATTACTTTTGAACCGTAGAAATGTTTACACACCAATCACAAATGGATAATCACCTAATGGCAGAAAAAGTATCTATTGATTCAATTTTCATTCAATAACTGTTCCGAGCGTTGGTCGGTTACAAGCTACCAACTGAACTTAGGTCTCTCCCAAAGACTGGTACGAAGCTGTCTCTGCTACCTCAAAATGTATCACTCACTGATACAAGGCTGCCTGAAAGTGAGTGATTAATTGACGGTTTTCCGACCTCAATGTTCGTAAAATATGGGAAGCAATTCTAAATTAGCTCGTAAATATCCATAGCTGAGCATGGAACCTCTCCATTATGGAGATCATCATCATCATCATCATCATTACAGCCCTTCACAAGTCCACTGCTGAACATAGGCCTCCCCCAAGGAATGCCACAAAGCCTGAGCCACCTGCATCCATTGACTTCCTGCATGTCTTACCAGGTCGTTACTCCATCTAGTGGTGGGTCTGGGTCTATGTGGAGACGAGTTGCTTTAATCGTCATGCTTGGCAGACGCATTAGCGACCGCAGAACCAGGTATCTCCCATCTCTGATGCTACTGCCTGCCACCGGTCTGGGCATTGTATTTACGTCTGACATATATATCTGTGAAAAGCTATGAGAACTTTCAAGCGTTTCCCATAGTCGCCAGACACCCATGGGACGAAATTACTTACCAAGCAGATGCGCGATCTTCTGCGCCACCGTGTTGTCAGGCAACGTCGCTTGGTCCGAGTTCCTTTCTTGTTTGAATTGCATTGAACCAAACAGTAGCACGGCGGACACTATCCTGAAGATAGAGTTGAAATCCTCCATATTCATCCCCATGATATTCATGGACTTGATGGTCGCCTGGAACTCCGCCGCGTCGTCGATACCGGGGACCGGTAGCGAGCCATTGGTCAAGAACGGGTAGTTCTTGGGGTCTTCTAGAATGTACTCAGCTTTCTGTTGAGGTGTGGCGCCGACGAGGAGCTGGTAGAAAATGTGGAATGTTCGTTCGTCCTTCGCCTGCCTGATCGCTCTCGACTTCTCCAGTAAGTACGTCTCTATATTCGCGCCGGCTATGTATCCCGATGCGTCGAAGTTGATTCTTATAAATTTACCCTGAAATATGATATTGGGTTTGATTAGTTCAAGGGCCCAAGTACTCTTTTAAAATAGAGGATTATTTCAAAGTCAGTAAGAAGTTCAATGGCCAAATACACAAAAGCTACTCAATTTTAAGATGTCTTATGTCTCGTGGTGCCACAGTCACTTTGACTTAAAGTGATAGAGGCACCATATGACTTAAGAGCATCCTACAATTGAGCAACTTATGAATATTTTGGCACAAGTCTGACATTATCGGATTCTCGTTTTAACACGAAGATGATGTCCTCTTAATAATCTTTAATACCAAAATCCATCATCGATAAAAAAAAACAAGATTGGGATGCGTTGTCACCATTGAAAACTTGAATGGAAAGCCTCATTGTCAGTTAAATAGGATCCGGTTCTCATCAGCTTATATAAGTATACACTACAACTAAAATAAAGCTGTACCAATTCAAGACACGTTTAAAAATCATGGAAGTTATAGGTTCACATTGAATAAAAATAAATCTTGCAATTGGACTTAATCGAACAACAGTCCAACGACTTAATTTGAAACAATGCTCCATACTGCATATTATAATGTATTTACATAAAATTATATACATACATGCTTACATAAATATATTACAGTCACAAAAAATTTATTCATTGATACGAATTTTTGGCATTACTCCAAGGTATTTCACCGCATACAGGTACTACAATATGTGCATTCAATTATGAAATAGGCCGTTAACGCCGAGGGAAGTAAAGTCATTATCATCATCGCTACAGGACTGGAACCGGCCCATATACTTCTTTATAAACTGACAATTATAAATAGAAACCGGCAGTACTTTGAATATTTTTTTTAAATAAAAATGCCGTGACAAATGATCTTACAGTCCACCCAATGTTAATTGGTGCAGCAGGCCATCATCATCATCATCATTACAGCCCTTCACAAGTCCACTGCTGAGCATAGGTCTCCCTCAAAGAATACCATAAAGCAAGGTGCTGAGCCACCTGCATCCATCGACTTCGTGCATGTCTTACTAGGTCGTCACTCTATTACTAAGTACTCAGAACACCATGGACACCTGCAATTCAACCAAGTTTATTGGAAGAAGACTATGTTTTAATCCAGTTTTATTCTGTTCCAGGTGTGGATCGTAATGAAATTGATTCGATCTTCTTTCGAAGGCTACAACATTTTTCAGGCTCCACTTATTGACTTTTACCATGCTCAGGGTGTGAAATGAGCAGCACTATATCTTGTACGTGCTGTGTTTTCACATTGACAATGTGATGTATTTTGTAGTAATAAAAATATGTATTATATATACTTACAAATCTCGAGGAGTTGTCGTTTTTGACTGTCTTCGCATTACCGAAAGCCTCCAGAATTGGATTAGCTTGCAGCAACTGTTGTTCCAGCTCGCCCTACAATCCGGTCAAACATTTATGTACAGATCTTAAATAAATATAATGTTAAATAAATACAATGTGTCATTAAAAAGACATACACACACAAAATGATAATATAATAAAGCTTGCGTAAATACATATAATATGAAATTTGTAAATGTATGGCCACAATAAAAATAAAGCGTGTATAACTATCAAGATCTTTTAAATGGGAGCTAAAAATGTAAATAAAGATAAAAATTATTAACTACATTTTTTCCGCTGGTGACTGTCTTGTGAGTCAGCAACCACAGAATAATTAAATTTTGTACTAAAGAATGTTGTTCTTCTCTTAGTCACCCTTTACTTGAGACAAAAGCGGTGATGAATTCTCTCACATTGCCATAGCATCGTACGAAATAAATAAGCTTCGAATAAATATGTTCTATAATACAGATATTAATACAAAGCAAAGACTTATAGACCTTCATTAGTTGATTATCGCTTACTTAAATTAAATATTTATTATCCCTATACTTTTCTTTTTATATTGTCATTTTGTGAAAAGAGGGAGCAACTAAAATCATTTCTTAAATTTTGAATATGGCAAGTTGATATATGAATTACCCTTTACTATCTGTGCCAAATTTATATTAAATACTTCTTTTAAATTCAATCTGGACACAGAAAATCCAGCTAAATCTAAGTCAAGGGTATAGTATGTAAAATATATTAAATATTGCTAACGATATCTCCTTAGAGAATACATAAGCAATCTCTAAGGATACCGTTTTTATTAGTATCGTGCGTGATAAAATTAAGTTAAAATAGCGATATATCGTTACCTCAAAAGTAGGTCCATTGCTCTTTTGTTAAAAGCAGCGTGAAAAATGGAAGTTAGTGTTAATGTAAATGCGTTGATGTGATGAAAATATTTGGCAGATTTCGTAGCAATAATAAGGAAGTTAATTAGAAAACATTCTACTAAGTTTTTTCCTCAATAAGGTTATTTATTAGCTACATAATTCACATTATGTTAAAAGCATTCATGAATACGTCACAATAAATATTTAACGCGTTTTAATAAAATAGTAAAACATGCAAGCGTCGATATCGATTATTCACTTAATAAATCAATCAACAATCGATACATCGTAATTAACATTTTCAGCGCAGCCAACGTTGACGGGCGTAACAAAGTTTAATGAAATACTATCAAGAACACTTACACCTACTGTAAATATTTCTAATAATGTACTTTTTTATCATTTTGTAACGAAAGTAAACCAAAGTGTGACGGTACAGACTATCCAACTAGAAAAGATGAGGGTTCGAAACCGCCGTTCCACTGATATCGTGAACGACGAAATATATTGAGCTTACTTGTAGTTCGTCATCAAAAATATTTACATAGCTTTTAGTAATTTAATATTATATTTTCCTATTTGAACAGGATTTTGTTCACATTTTCATGGGTATTAATTTTTTTTTGTGCGGAACCCTAATTCTTTTTCTACGATGAAATTAGCCTAAGTTACTCCTTATAATATCAACTATCTGCCAGTGAAAGTCCCGTCAAAATCGGTGCAGCCGTTTCGGAGATTAGCCGGAACAAACAGACAGGCAAACAAACAAACATTTTAAAAATTGTTTTTTGTTATATATACCGTATATATTTAGTAAAAGGCTGATATTTTGACATTGCAAACAGAAACTACAATTTTATTTATTTGTTATTGTTAATGATTTGACTAGTAGGTGTGTGATTTTTTAATAGTTTTTTTTATTGTCCATTATGCCATGAGCCACTCCTGCGTCACGGCTGGCATGGGGACTGGCGACCGCAGAGCCAGATGTCGCGCACTCTTGTCGTGATGATTCGTAAACGACATGTTAACTAAGCTATATCTACCCGAACATTTCAGCCGGTTTCAATTTAATTGTCCACAATCTTAGGACACGTGTCAAACCGACTCAATCGTGCTGTGACTGTACCAGGTAAAGCGTTGCTCTTGTCCAAAATCCAAATATAAGTACTCAAACACTATTCAATTTTAAAACGCCCTTGAGTCTCGTGCTGTCTTTATCACTTTAAGTGAAAATGACTATGACACCACGAAACTTAAACATCTTAAAATACATAAAATTTATACATTATAAAACTTATTTTCCATTAATTTAAATACAAAGTATCATCAACTGACTATAAAGATAATGTCATGTAAAAATGTACGTCATACATAACAGGTACACCCTATACATAATGTATAAATGAACCTCTGTGTTACTGGTTACAATTCACCATTGATCTGGAAGGCTACTGTACCGAATCCCGACTACATGCTATCTCTCTCACACAACAGCAATGTTATCAGCAGAGGAACAGTGAGTATTTATGTAATTATTTACGCATGGAAAAACAATGTGAACTGATAACACCTATCGCGCAACTTTCTAAGCGTCAGACAAAATGGTCGAGAGTACCTAAATAATATAATGGTTACACTCAGAACTAAGTCTTTTAGCTTTGTTCTCGATATTCATTACAAAGCAAAGGTGAGGACTGAGGAATGCAAAAATTACGTCATAGGTTCAATGTCCACTGTTTACTCTTTGTTATTAACTGCATGTTTAGTTTATTGACCGATCTTTTGATTTTACGGGCGGTTTAAAACACCTGACAGTAAAAGCAATTAAATATTTGCAATCCAAATAAGTTATGAGAATAATGATATAAATGATTTTTGTGGAATAAGCATTGTCACATATCGACAAACTGTTAGTTACATATAATGAGCAGTGATTGTCAAATTTACGTTATGTTAGTTACCTGAAAAGCAGATGATAAAACTGAAATCCCAACATATAAACATGCAAACAAACTTAAAGAACCACTTTGATTAAAATGAAATTCCAAAATTAGTGCTAAATTCCGTTGCATATCCATCCAAACCAAATACGTAACACAAAATTTGGATCAAATGTTTACCAAACAAATTACAGTTAAATATAATGTTAAATATTTGAATGGATGAAATGCTACGAAAATACCTCCAATGTTTGAAGCAAGTTCCGAGTTGTTTTTGTTTTTTTGACTTACTATAATCAATTGCGGCGACGGTCCCTGTGGTCACCAACGGCCAGGTGCAGAGAGGGTGGAGGGAAAAATAAAAAAATATGTTACAAAAGTACACGGAAGAAAAAACATTCGCTTAGTGATTACTACTTCGCGATAAAAGTTTGGGGTCATACGCATCCATTACATTTGTGTTTAGTATTCCCGTACAATTATTTAATTATTATTTGAGTGTGTGTCTTTTAATTTCATTTTCCAACTTAGTAAGTCCATGCAAAATTTTATAAATTTGCTGTGAATTGTTACAATTATATGTATTCATCATAGCCTTAAAGACAGCCTATAAAACTATGATTTCAACTGAAAATATCAAAAACACACCTCCTTTTTTCTTTTTTTTATAGTATCATCACAAAGATAAACTGGAATGAAGATAAATAGACTCTACATAATATATGAGAGAGAAAGAGAAAACGTATTAGCATCACGAATCACGACTATATTTATTATTTACATTGTAATATTATTTGTTCAAGTTTAGTTTGAAATGTACTATTAAAAACGTTGAAATTAAATTTCTAATAAACGTTACAAATAAAATAACGAATTTTATCCATTTTGGTACAGAATGATTTATAATCATGAGTCATCATGTTAAATAAAGTTTAATATTAAGTATGTTGAGAGTTGAGACCACACCCAGAGCTCACTCATCGTTCTGTTTATAGTTTACTCTTAGGGTGATAACACACTGCCAGCGATAGCGCGGCGTTCTAATGCAATCCATCGAGCGCTGCTATTGCTATGCTATTTTTACTAGCAGTATAAACTCAAACCTAGGTGTAACCGCACGTCGGCCTTTAGCCGTAACTTAATATACACGTCTCGCAAATAAAAGTTCACGATGTATCTAAGAATACGTAATGACGTGATATAATGAAGTGATATAAATGATTAACTACATACTCGTATATATTTTTTTCTTTACTTTTGGATTTCTAACGCGCTCTAGCAGTGCTTCACGATGGGAGGGTTTCGCGTTGAAAAAAAAAACGCGAATTTACTACTCAAATTTATTGAAAGTTTACAATTTTTATTTGTTTTTAATAATACTACTTATACACTTTGTAAGCATCTACTGCTGGCTTTACTAGAGTTGTCACAAAATATGTCCTTACCCGAATACGATACTCGAACCAATAAAGAAAGCGCTTTAAAAATTAAAAAAGTAGACAAAATTATAAGAAAGTAACGTAATTTATTTCATAACGAAAGTACTTCAAAATGATTTATACTCAATAAAAACATTATAAAGAAAATTAAGATGATTCTCTGAGATTGATTTGTTGTTAGAGAAACATACTTAAAAAAAAATCTATTTACAATACTACGGATAATGAAAGAAAACCTTTAAAGGTAACAAATCAAAGTATATTAGACATATTTTTTTTGAAGTAATCTTTTTCATTTTGTCAAAATTGAAAAAACAATCAAAACAACGAAAATATAATAATATACAACCCTACTTTACGCTACAATCAATTTTTTCTTTTTGGTAAATAATTTCATCTGGTATATCTTCAAAATTTTGTGTAATTTAGAATTAAAGAGTAAACCCTTACCGCTCCTGATCCTTTGGGTTTGGATGCGGCGACGTACGCCAAATACTGTATGACCTTTTTGGTGTTCTCTGTCTTGCCAGCGCCCGATTCACCCGTACAGAGGATCGACTGGTCCTCACGGTCTGGAACAAGTTACAAAATGTAAATTTTCATACTTTATCAATAGGACGTGATTGTGCCAAAGGGATTCAACCTACACTCGGGACATTCATTATACCACTATCAAGTCTACTGCTGATCACAGGCCTCCCAAATGATGAAATCTATGATAGAGGGGATTTTGTCATAGTAGACACGCCTGGCAAGCGGACTGTCAACCGCAGTTTTTTTTATTATTTTGATTTGTTATCAGGAAGATGCTGCCAATGATATTAAGAATGCCGCAAATAATAAAGTTTTCAAAGTTCTTCTCCGAGAACATTATCTGAGGGCAACTACTAATTGACATTACTTTTCCTTAATTCTTGTCTTCATTTTTATTTTTTTTTACATCAAATATTTATTTCATTATATATTATTCAAACATTATATATGTATATATATATATATATATATACACACAAAATGTAACGTAATTAACGCACACCCTCAGACACCCCAATTAGTATATTATGTTATAATCATAATACATACACTGAATTTTTTGTTAAACATTTTTATGCACTGATTATTTATCAAATTAGTTATACTAATTCCGGATGAATGTTGTCGTCATAGTACAAATCCACGAACGCAAAACTTTAAGGTGCTTGAAATAAAGTTCATTTTTCTTTATTTTTATTGAATGACAGAATTAGTAATAATACAAATAAAACTGCACTCTGAAAGTCTTATTGCCTTAAGTTAAGGTCCATTTCAGTTTGGTTTGACTGTACAGATTTAGTGTGACTGAAATTTACGTAGTTTTAAGTATTTTTGGAATAAAAATTACCTATATTAAAAATGATAGGAATTGATTCAGTAAACGATTTTGAACAAACTACTTTCTCAAAGTGCGTTAATTATGTTATATGTTGTATATATATGTGGGTGTGTATGTATGTATGTATTATTGTACGTATATATGTATTGTGTATGTATGTACCTTACTTGTATGTATGTGCAATTTATTTATGTATAATGTTCGCACCTGCCAACAATTGTCCTTAGCACCCAGGGTTGACTGGCAGAGAATGCCACATGGCATTAAGTCCGCCCTCTGTACCCTTTAGCTGAAGGTGTTACACGTAAGTTTTTAAATAAATAAATAGATAAATAAGATGCTACTGCCTATCATCTGTTTCAATTACCGTCTAAACTAATTCTTTTATAACTAATCTGGAAGATAGTACTTACAGACTGATGTCTTAATTATTTTTTTTAAATAAAAAATTAATAATTTTGTGTTAACTTTACTTTTCAGCTTAGATATTAATTATTTTCAGCCGACTTTTAAAACAAGAGGGGGTTCTTGATTATACTGTATTTTTGTATGTATGCTACGCCATATCTTAGCCAATTATGAACTGTTTTTATTATCTTTAATTAGCCTATTCCTCACGGCTAGCAAAAATTCCATACCTGAGCTGGAATACAGGATACATTTTTCCACCTTAGGTGCCACAGTTACTTATTGCCATAGTTGCCGCGCTTGTCAGGCAGGTTGGAAACCGCAGTTTTTTATATTCTATTTGTTGTATGGAGGACACTGCTGCGTACCCTGCTTGTAATTTTTATACGTGGTAGAGGGCTGCAGCTATATTATGGTTGTAGTACGAATGGGTCGGCTCGACCGGGGAAGGACCACGCTCTCACAGAATACTAGCGTGAAATAGCAGCTTAACCTGCTGTATTTCGTATGGTGAGTGTAGAGATCCGGAGCCCCTTTTTTACTGGAAAAAGGCATTCCATCTTAGTCATCAGGGATGACAACGCATCTGCGTTTTGATTCTTAATCGAGGATAAATGTGTCTATGGGCCACAGCATCCACTAACCATCGGATGGACTGTGTGCTCGTTTATCAGTTATCACCCTTATTCTATAAAATATCTCTTTGTTACACTCTGTCACCACACTCGGGCCCGTAAATACCAAAATAATTCATAGGAACAGTTAATAAACAGAAAAAATACAAAAAGAAAGCAAATGGATGGATTTTCAAACACTTACAGATACAATTTAGGTTAATGACAGTGTTTATTGATTAAAAAAAAAACGAAGGAAAAATATAACATAGATGGATTTTAACATTTTTATTTAAAAATTTTAGAATAGTACCTAAACATGTAAAACTCAAATATTTATACTATAATAATATAAATATATCAATTTAAATCTCTAGAGATTAAAACAGTTCGAACATTTAGCAAAAAATTTAGAATTACTTCTCGAAATAAATAATATGTTGAGCATAGGGTTAACACTTAAGCAAAAGGTTGAGTATCTAGTACCACGTATTTTAATGAGATATTTTATAAGACGAATGTGGTAATAAAGAAATATTTAAAAGGAAGTTGAAAGCGCGGTTGCTAGATAATTATACGTGTAATACGAGGGCGAAACTGAACATTTCGGGAATCAAGGAAGTGACACAACATTACAATTTAAAAATGTATTTACTGCTTTTCGAAGTATTCTCCGCGAAATTTGACACATTTTTCCATACGATGGAACCAATCATTGAAGCAACCATTCGGAAGTTGGGGTCTCCAAAATGGCCGTTTTGTAGGCGTCCACAGCTTCTTCAGGTGATGAAAATCTCTGTCCATGCAATTTATTCTTTATTTTAGGGAAAGTATAGAAATCATTAGGGCTTAGGTCGGGGCTGTACGGCGGATGGTCTAATAATTCTATGTTTTCTTGCTCTAAAAACTCTTTTGTTCTGTGTGCGGTGTGAGAACTCGCATTGTCGTGATGGAGGATGATGCGGCGGTTGCAGTTCTCTTTACGGAGTTCAGAAACGACCTGTGGCAAACAAATGCTAGCATACCATTCTGCATTAATCGTTCTTTGTCCCTCAAGAGGAATAGTCGTAACATGGCCGGGTTTGGAGACAAACGTGGCCACCATTTTTTTGCAACACTCCGTGAACGAACAATTTTTGTTGGCTTTAACTCATTTTCGAACACCCAAACTCGTGACTGGTTTTTTGTTTCGGGTTCGTACGCGTATATCCAGGATTCCGTATACAGCATTTGAGGATCCTGCGTGGAATCTTTCGAGAGTTCTGACGCACCAAGTAACGCGAGCCGCTTTTTGCTCTTCACAGAGCGAATGCGGTATCCATCGGGAAAACAACTTTTTTACACCTAATTTATTGCAAGATTATTTGTATTTGACTCATGCCAATGTTTAAAGTTGCCTGAATTTCGCGGTATGTCACATGTCGATCTTCCAAAATCAGCTTACGCACAGCATCAACGTTTTCTTGGGTGACTGCAGTTTTTGGACGACCTTGAGGGGGTCATCATTGAGCTTGACACGTCCACGTTGAAATTCAGCAAACCAGCGATAAATTGTGGTTTTGGATTTGGCTTCATCACCAAATGCAGAAATCATCCGGTCAACACACTGTTTTTGTGTTAAACCACTTCGAAAGTCATAATAAATCATCGCTCTTGAATTTTCTCGAGTCAATTCCATTTTCTCAACGGCTAAACAAGTTTGACAAAACCTTGTGACAAGACCGAGAATCTTTTTTTAAATAAATAAATGGTATTCGATTTTTAAAACCAAGGAGTTTTCAATTTAAAAGATTTTAATATGACAGGAACAGTGGAAATATTCCATTCCTACTACTTTAGATACTTTTAGTGCAGCCTATGTACATTTCCTACTCAAATAAAAATAGTTAGTAGTAAGTATATCTAGTTTATACTAATATAGAATGTAATTTTATCATAAATACCAATTAAGTGGATGGATGACTCCAACACTGAGGGTTTCGTACAATAATTTATTTAGAAACTCGTAAATGTATATGCACAAAGAAAATTAAAAAAAATTAAGAATAGATTTAATCGTCATCATCATCATTGCATTATATTACATAATATATTTATTTTCATTCAAGAAATAAAATATATTTAATTTCATTACACCAAGTGTACTCGTATATAGTACATAGGAGAGATATCACTGATAAAATATACCATTATAACATTAGATAAAGCTATTCTTTCATGTATAGATTACATTCCTCGTCCCACTTTTTCTTAATAAATGTACTAATATTATACAATCAATTGAATGAAATTGTAAAAATAAAAGTGGCACAAACACAATACAAATACATAATTCGAACATGTTGACAAAATTTGACATACGATAGGATTAACAAGTGTAGCTCATTAGTAAAGCGCAGCCGTGGGCGTTCCAAGTGCACTCGATAACGGAGCATTAGGCCGTCCAGTGAAGCGCCACCGTGGAATACTTTACCATATTAACAATTCCTATTCGGTCATGAATATGGCTATTTCTGTCGCGACTTACATGCGACAACAACAGACCTTTGTGGCTAACCGAACGGTATACGCCGAGTGAATGGTAATGAGCGGAAAAGAGGATTTTCTTGGCTCGGATTATGTACGTAACTTGCCGCGAGTTTAAGAAACCGATTGACAATCCCAGTATAGCGATATACTTTAGAAATTTAGAATAGAAAGCAAAAGTGAAAAGGGCTAAGCTCAAAGTTTCTCTGCATGAAATAATTCCGTAACAATGATATTCCGAACCAGAGTTACCGACATAGCCCAGCGGATTAGTCAGTTAAAATAAAAATGGGCCGACAAATAATGGGTGGAAGAAAGGTGATCGAGTGGCAGCCTCGTACCGAGAAATTGAGTGTAGGACGGTATCCTAGTAGATGGAGTGAAGACGTGATAAGAAATGCAGGAAGTCAATAACTGCTGGTGGCTCTGAACTCAGGCTTTAAAGAAGGCTTATATTCAGCTGTGGACTTAAAGGCTGTAGGGATGATGATAATGATAATGAAAAAGCAAAAGTAAAGAAGGCAAAAATAACAGCCTAAATAATATGTCTCACGGCTGGATACAGGCCTTCTCTCATTTTCGGGAGGGTTTTTGGCGGGACAGAATAGTTTTGCTGCGCTGATTCAATGCGTACCTATTTCACATGTCATCGATACATTTTTATTTTTCTCAATTACTGGCGATGTTTTTTTCACCACCAAGCATGTGACAAACCATCACTTAATTTTGCATTTTAATCACTTTAATTAGTGCTAGCGGGGATCGACCACTTTACTTTTAAATAATATGATTGTGATGTTCTTCAGGCCGATTGCCAAAAGCTGTGGTTCAGATATCAAGTACTTACATTTTATTACTTATTATAAGAAATTCCTGCAATCCCACCGAGTGGTGAGTGAGGATGAAATTCTAGACGAGTCAAAACTGTCATAATTATATAGCGTCCATTTTTGTACTTTCGATAAGACCATTATAGACCTTGCTGTCACAGAGCTGTACAGTCAAATGATGTACATGGGAACGTGGAAGGTAGCATAAGCTGAAACAAAGCTATGTAGGTAGATTGGGGTTTGCAGTACCAACGATCTCGTACCTTCGACGCTATTCGGCACTGTCACGGTATTATCGATCAGGTATATACGTGTTGGTTATACTATCATCTGCTAGAGGCCACTAATCTTTTCAAGCTTAGCCTTCTTCCTTTAGCCGAATTTGCCAAAACCTAAGATACGAGATAGAGCTGATTTGATTAACACGACGCTTATACCCATAACCATACCGCAGGTATCTCCAGTTGCAGACAAGATTTCCACAATCGTTCCGCACCTTGGACCCTGCTCCCCGACACGGGTTTGGATATTTTACATGTATCGGAGACAAGATTATCTATTGATAGCCACTAGACCAGGAGTTCCCAAATAGTGCGTCGCGGCACCCTGGTGTGCCGTAGATAGTAAAGAGAAAAGCCGTGAGGCGATACTATTAACTATTCCCGGAAACTAAATTTTTAATTATTAAAGTAGCAAATGTCGTTTAAAGACCATGTGATGTGTGATCATAGCGTGGGGCAAGAAATGAGAGTATCGGTATCAAGCGACTCATACACATACACACAATATCCCACGCTTCTAAAAATATGTAAAGATCACCTAGCTCAAACGTCACATTGACTAAGTTGCCATTCTATTTAATTTAATAGTTTCTTAAATAATAAATGTATTTTTGTGTCAATATAAATATAAAAACTCAGCTTCAATTGTGGCAGTGGATTCACCTAGTAACACTGTATCCCTACTCCGAGTAGCTAGGACGCCGCAAAATAATAAACCTGTAAATGCGCCTCGAACAGAAAAAGTTTGGGAAGCCCTGCGCACTAGACATTTTGGCATTTCCCACAGTTGCCGCTTTCAACACCTGTGGGACGAAATAGAGCGTTGGACTCTCTTAAGCCAGGCAAGATAAAAACATAACAACCACAAATGCAGACATAGAAGCTGTTTCTAATGTGAATTTAATTCGGAGACGCATTGTCCGTGCAGCGTAGCCGCAGCGCTCGCTCCGTGCAGATAAGCGTAAGCGACCAGTTTCGAAAGGGTCATTTGTCTAATTGTTCACTAATGGTCTGTCGTGATAGGCCGCCAAAAGGTTGTGTTGCGTCTATGAATCTATGGAAAACATTTCAAACGGTAATACAAAATAATGTTTTATTTTTTTAAAGGAATACCTACCATCTTTTAAGAAACAACAGTATATCGGACAAGTTCGGAAAAGACAAGTAGTAAAATTAATCATTTTGTACAACCTACTTCAATACAAATAAAATGATCATTTATTTGTTTGTTACAGTGATAATCATGGAATAAAATGATCATGATTATCACTGTAACAAACGCCTATTTTGAGGGCCATGAGAAAACCTATTATTTGAAATGAATTAAAATATTGGACAAATGGTGGACTACATGTATTGTCAAAAGGAGACTAAGTGGAGAAATAAAACGCATTTTTTTCTTCAAAAAATTTTTTTGACAAAAATCACTGACTTATCAAACTGTCCTGGTATTTAGAATAGGACCGTTGAATACGTTATTTATGTCTTGATAGAGGATATTTAAGTACAATGTTAATATACATTAAGAATTTTGAAAACTTTACATGTGGTAAGGCAAAGTTGCAGCTTGCAATAGCTGTGGCACGAATGGATCGACTGGCTCAGTCGAAGAAGGACCACGTTCTCACAGAACACTAGTGTAAAATAGCAACATAATGCAAACCTATTTTAACCTTCAAAATAAAAAAAAAACAAGCACACTGTATGTGGAGTATGGATAGATGGTTAGTGGATGATCTGGCCCAGACACCTACATTTATCGATTAAGATATTAAGAATGTAGATATGTTATTAATGCTTGGCGACAAAGAAGAAATCTTTCGATACCAGTTGAAAGTATATTCAGTCCTCGTTACGGACCATACGATAGCTGCATTAAACTGCTATTTCACACTAATATTCTGTATGAAGATGGTCCTTGCCCGATCGAGTCGACCTATTCGTGTTGCAGCATTAATACAGCCGCAGCAATGATCTTATAGGAAAACTATAAGATCATTGACCGCAGCGTAGCTCTATCACGTATCATAATTTCATGTGTCCATCCTTATTTAAAAAAAAAAACGAAACATAATGAAATAATATACTATCGTGTATTTAATAATTTTTGTCGTCGCAAGATATATAGAGTAAGATAGATAAGTGACTATGTATATATGTATATATTATATACATATCTATTATCACTTCTGAGAAATACGACGGAATGTCCTGTTGTACATCATCGCAAACATAATAATATTATGTTTGTTTTACCTTTATATTAGGTGCTTAATTCTTATTGAATCTATAAAATAAAATTAAATAGTCCGTTTGTTACGTCAAAATAACAGTTTTTAACTAAATGCAGTATATATACGGTACGGCACTAAAAAGTATATATATTATACGGTATTTTTAACAAAAACACAAATTTTAAATTTTTTGTTTCTGTCTGTATGTTTGTTCCGGCTAATCTCCGAATTGGCTGGACCGATTTTAATGAACTTTCACAGACAGATAGCTGATGTTTTTAGTATAAGGAATAACTTAGGCTACTCTAATTTTGGAAAAAGTATTAGGGTTCGGCGCAAAAAAAAACCTAAATTACACGCGAGCGAACTGGCACCTAGTACCCAAGCTAGTACAAAATATGTTTTCCTTGTCTACCCTTATATATTACCACTCTTGTTCCTAAAGCTGTTTACCGTAAAGTTGCTTTAATAAAGTAGTTTCTATTTGATCTACAGAATGCCAGCGTAAGCAACCCAGTGTTGCTGTGTTTCGTATGGTAGAGATCTGGAGACCCTTTTTACTGAAAACAAGGCATTCTATCTTAGTTCTCATTCTCAGGGGGTGACAGCGTATCCGCGATTGATTCTTACTTGAGGATAGATGTAAATATCTACGGGCCACAGCATCCACTTACCATCAAGTGGACTGTGTGCTCGTTTGTCACCCTTATTCTATAAAAAAATCAGTTTTAGTTTCCTTGTTAAATATGTTAATAATGCAACATAAAGTTTACGTCAACGCAACAAAGTATCGAAAAAGATCCTTACCGGCCTCATTTGAACTAACACAATAAGCAGTTCAAACGCTTTTAATCTACGTCGGAACTCGTTGACTTGCAAGTACTTATAAAATTTCTAAGTGAATGGTGCTCATGAAGCTATAGACAATGCATTGTTATAAGGTCGTAACAACAGGGATAATATTTCAAGTGAATCGTTAATGCGTATCACGAAATATATAACTTGGATTGAGTTAAAGTAACAGCCTATACCTCTAACAGCTGGACATAGACCTCCTTTCTTCCTCAGACGTAGGTTTCCTCGCGATGATTTTCTCCACCGGCAAGCACGTAGCAAATCATAAATTAAAATTGCAATTAACATCGAAGACGAGTTCCTCGCGTAGTGTGAAAATTATGGCGCGCACTTAGCCCTGGAGCCAAGAGCTACCGCGGCTCGGATTATATTAGATACTGATAATTTTATAAATATAAAACACTAGCTGTACCCCGCGATTTCGCCCGCGTATATCACGCGTCTCTACCGTGCGACATGATATGACACCTCGCTCATTTAGTTCAATCATTTTAGCTAAAAAATTAACAAAATTAACGGAGTACTTTTATCTGTCGGCATATACACGTTATACAGAAAATTTAAATTTTATCCACTCGCCCTCCCCCCCTATAATTTAGCTTTCTATTGGTAAAAATTGATTAAAATCGGTCCAGTAGTTTGGGACTTATTTGGTACAAACAAACTAACAAAAAAGTCTTTCCTCTTTATAATATTATAGTATAGACAATGATTTTTTTATTATCTTTTTGTTCTTTTTTAATATGTGATTATTTTATTTTTATTTCTAATATCACACCCCAGTGACACCCGCATCGCATGGTACTGGCAGTGTACGAGATATAAGGATTTTTCGACGTTACTATTGAATATTTTAACATGGAAAAGTAGTTATTGTGAGATAACTATAATAGTTAGACATATGGTATTGCAGACTTTTATGTAGATATTGATGTCCTCCATAAAACTGTAGCACATCACTTTGCTCTATTGTCAATAGTTTCCGCAGCGTACGCGATATAAGGTTTTTTTTTGGTATTTTTTTTCACACTTTGGGTTACATTAACGAAGTTTTCATACGGATCCCTAAATTTTTTGAAAACGTTCTATAGCCTATGTTCATCAGGAATAATGTAGGATTCTAATGGTGAAAGAATTTTTCAAATCGGTTCAGTAGTTTCAGAGCCTATTCAATTCAAACAAACAAACAAACAAATCTTTCCTCTTTATAATATTAGTGTAGATGTATAAAGTTTACTTTATACATGTTAGTACAAAATAACAAATATAATTTACCGTGTAATGGCGTTAAAAGAATATCCAATACTTATCCCTACTCCAAATCATCATATAGGTTTTTAAGAGGCGACAGAGGGAAACAAAAAAATCGGCAGCAGTGTCTTCCTAATAACGACTAAAAATTAATAACTGCACTTGCCAACCCACTTTCCAAGCGTGCCAACTAATGACAATATATGGGGGAGATCTATGTTCAGGCTGTAACGATAAATATACCTTACTGGCTGGTGTAGCAGATGTTGTTCTGTCTATTCCGGTAGATGGCGCGTTGAGTTTCACTCCGAGATATCTTTGGACTTTTTACAGTGTAAATATGAAATTTATTATAGGTTAAACTTTGTGGTATTCTTTTTTATTATCCCGCTCGTAAAGAACGGCAAAGGGAAATGAAATAGGAGATTGGCAGATAAATATTTCCGCAGTCCGCCTGCCTACCGTGGCAACTATAGGACTTATCCCCCTATGAGGCAATATATGGAGAAGGCCTATTTTTAGCAGTGGACTTTAAATAGGCTTTAACGAATGAATGAAAAAGACTACAAGTTGAATTACGAGACTTATTTATTAAGTTGAGTAGTTTAACATAAAAAGTTTATAAACAATTATATTTTTTTAATAAAGGATCGGAATAATTTACCGGTGTCCGTCTGTTGTTCTGTACGTATACAATCTGGGTGTCTTCAAGGCAAGAGTGAAGAGGCTTTTGTCGCGCTAAGAACGTGAGAATTACTATCTAGGGCTTCATGTCACAGCTGTCCACCAGTTAGTATTATAGTCAAGCACTGACTTTAATAATTTTTTTATAGAATAATGGTACACAACCACTCGATGGCAAGTGGATGCTGTGGCTCATAGACATCGACATTTTATCTTAAGTTTAGATTAAGATTAAGAATCAAAATGCAGATGAGTTGCCACCCCTGAGGACTAAGATGGAGTGTCTCGTTCCCAGTAAAAAGGGGCTCCGATTCTCTACAATCACGAGACACAGCAGCATTAAGCTGTTATTTTACACTTTCATCATGAAAATTTCTTCAAGTTGGAAAAAGTTATCAATTTCGAGATAAACAAAAAACTAAATACATATAAACATAATAATAATGTCCTCCAGACCGAATTTCGGCCCCAGGGATCAGCCTCAACGGAGACTAGCCATCGGCGCAGGACAGGGTTATAATGGCAAAGTGTATGCGCAAGCACAGGTACACTATTCCCTCACACTTATAATACGCAGGCGCAGGACCAACAGCTTTACGTGCTTTCCGAGGCAGAGGGGTGAGACACCGCCAACTCCCTGACTACGGGCAGCTAATGATAATTTCTTGACGGAAAAACTCAATACTTGATTTTTTGGCCCGATTTCCGGTAAAATTGGTCTGCGTTTCTCTACACTCACCATGCGTAACACTCACCAGCGTAATACTGCTGTGTTAGCAGTATTGCGCTGGTATTCTGTGAGAGCGTGGTCCTACCCCGGTCGAGCCGACACATTCTTGCCACAACCAATAAATAACTGCAGCGTGGCTCTACCACGTATAAACCACGTTAAAAACAAATATGTAAAAATGACCTCACCTTGCAGCATCGAACGGTATGCGGTGTCGGTGATGGCGAACACGTGTGGCGGCACCTCGTGCCGCTTGATGCCTTTGTAGCGCTCCATGATCTTCTCCGTGTAGATCGGCAGCTTCTTGTACGGGTTCACCACCACGCAGAAGAGCCCCGAATATGTCTGCAATCAATTGGGTAATGTTAGTTAGGTATATATATATAGTTAAATAAAAATTTAATTTAATAAAACTAATTATAAATATGTATTCTATCGTATTTAATTTTAACATCCTACGTTGGGAGGGGGGGGTGGGTGTTTTGAATAGGTTTTTGAGGGATAATATTTGTAGGTTTTTTGGGGCGTGGCTATCAGCCCCACCACACATTGCTGAGCCACTGCTCCACGGAGCCGTCAAATGCTATAAGCAGCTGTGGTAAATTTGTTTTAAAAGTATTCTCACGGATCAACAACAGATGAAACGTTCCCCGGGGACTCGTAGGTACTCTAAGCCTATTAATTAGCAGGCACTACGCTTCATTACTGTCGTCGACCCGATGCGCCTGTTGACAGTTGATTGGAACTCGACACGGACTGTTCTCCGCAGCTATAAATGAAGTTGTGACGACTGTGGTGGTGCCATCGCTTTCACGTCAACTAACAAAATTAATAGAATCTTACGTTACACACTTATATCACGTTCTGTCTCGTTAGTCTAGTGGTTGTAGTAATGCGACCGCTAATCATGAGGTTTCGAATCCTGGGTCGGGCCAAAAATATCAATTATTGAGTTTTTACTTTAAATTCTCAGTAGCTGCCCGGGGTCAGAATGTTGGCGGTGTCTCACCCCCGTACCTCGGAAAGCACGCAAAGCCGTTGTTCTTGCGCTTGGTCTCTCTCCGGTCGTGTCGGTTTACCGTCCCATCGGATTATGAGAGTGAGGTAATAGAGAATGTACCTGTGATTGCGCATACACTTAGGCACTATAATCCCGTCCTTTGAGGCAGGCCGCCAAGCCGAACCGAAATTCGGTCTGGAGGGCATTATATCACGTTTATTAGCTCCTTTTTCTAACGCACAATGACGGGAAAGAGAAAATAAAGGCACTGTTCATTCCACAATTTTAAAGAGTCTCTAGAGTTTTTTACTAAGTTTACTCTTTCATATTTGTCTAGGGCTCCGTCTTGATAGGTTTTACTCTCTTTTTTATTTCTGCCACTAAATAACAGTAGAAGAGGAGAACCAGTATAAAATTACAAGCTGTGAGGCATTTCATCTTACAATTCAGTTACAAGATAAATAATCATAGGTACCGCAAAAGTGACAATGCCTGCTTTTGTTTGAAGTTGGTACAAGCACGCGTGGACTGTAAGTTAGATAGTAAAGTAAACGTGATTCAATTTTATTTAAAAAATCTATATATTTATACATTTATTATTAATATTTTTTATATTTATAAACTTTAAATTAATTGCGATTCCTTGGTAAATTTTTTATTTAAAAAAAACATTTATTCGATAAGTGGTTAAAATCTAATGTTTCCTAAATGTCGTAATCAGTGCCGATTACGACATTTAGGAAACACAGTGTTAACAGCACTGCTAGCGTACTTTTTTCTTAAATTGGTAACAAAGCTTTAAATAAACGTATTTTTAAGGCAATAATTCTCTGGTTTCGTACGGAGAAAACAACGCAAAAAAAAACAGAATAGAAAACCTGTGACGTTATATTTAAAAAATGTACCATTAGATATTTTTTAATTCTCTAATACGGTATGTTCATTTAATATCTAAACAAATATTTAACAATAATTATGAATATAAATAAGATAGAGAATTCAATTTCACTATCTCAGTACAAGTCCCGCGGAGGCAAAGATCCAGGTCAAGAATATACCAATAAATTGTCTATAACATTATATTACAAACAACCAATTAACCGACGGAACATTACGGCAAGTCAGTTGTAGTGATTGTTTATACTGTAACTACGACCTAGATGATATACTGCGTCTTAATGCACTGGGCCTATTTTCTGATAAGCTGCAGAGATATTTTAGTCTTAAAGGCAAAAATCTAATTGGTAAACATAATAAAATGGACCACTAGTCCTTACGTGTCCACGCTCTCACAGAATACCACCGTAAAATAGCCGTTTAATGCTGCTGTGTATCGTATGGCGTATGGTGAGTTCGGAGAACCGGAGATACTTTTTACTAGAAGCGAGGTACCTATTTCATCTTAGACTTCATCGACATTTTGATTCTCAGTCTAGAATAGATGTAGACATCTATGGGCTCAGCATCCACTTACCATCAGGTGGACTGTGTGTTCATTTGTCAGCCTTATTATATATAACAAAAATCTAATGGTAAGTGGCTACTATGCCACAATGACATATTATGCAACGTCAAATAAGGAAGACATGAGTTATTGCCCGAGCTCTAATATGGAATGCCTTACAGCTTGTATTTAAATGGCCTTTCTTAGTTTCAATCTCCATATATATATTTAAAAATTAAATTGGCTGGACTAATTTTGATGAATTTTTTTATGTGTGTTTAAGTGGGTCCTTCGATGGTTTGGATTCAAAATTGGATCCGTTAAAATGACCCGTGCTAAACCGGGCAGGATCGCTAGTCACGTATAAAAATGAAAAAAATATTAGAAGCGCTATGTATACTAATAGATATTAAATACGTAGAAATAATTAATGGATATTTTAATGTAATGCAAACTATATGCAACATATTTTACATTAAAACGCAGTAAAGATCTTAGTCGGCGACTTTAAAGACCGCCGCAAGACGGCGGTTCTTATCCGCGCCCCGCTGATAAAGGGGCGGCGATAATCTGAATTAATTTGCATTTGACCCGTCACCCGACGTCTGTGCACTAAGAGTTTTAACATACATGTTTGTAATCAATCTGAGACATACACGTAATTAAAGTAGAGATAATTTTCAAATAGCATATGTATTACAGATAATTTTACTGTAATCGCCATAGATTTTTTTATTTATAAACAAAGGGCTTTGTCGCTGATCTCATTATGACGCCCTAGTAGTAACAACAAAATAATATGTTATCTAATTACTAATAAATAACCTATAAATTCGCTGTGTATATATATTATATATATATATATATATATTTTTTCGTCATTCATCATCATCATTACAGCCCCTTGACAAGTCCACTGCTGAACATAGGCCGCCCCCAAGTAATGCCACAAAGCACGGTCCTGAGCCACCTGCATCCATCGACTTCCTGCATGTCTTACCAGGTCGTCACTCCATCTAGTGGGGGGTCGCCCTACACTACGCCTACCGGTACGAAGCCATTGAGGTCATTGAGCATAGTGCTTAGGTTCTACAGCGATTCTGCCATAAGATGTTAATACCGTATCCTTTCCAGTCCAGTAGCTTGAAAACGTCTTTCAACGCAGCGGTGAAGAGTTTCGGGGATATAACATCACCCTGTCTTACACTTCTTTGTAGTTGGATAGGTTTCGAACTCTGGTTCTGTACTCGGATAGCCATCGTAGCCCTACTGTACAAACACTTTAGCACTTCGATATACCGACAGTCAACTTGGCACCGCTGAAGGGACTGTAGCACGGCCCAAATTTCGACGGAATCAAAGGCTTTCTCATAGTCCACATATGCCAGGCAAAGTGGCAGATTGTACTCTTCGGTCTTCTGTACAATCTGCCGCAGGGTATGTATGTGGTCTATGGTACTGAAACCTTTTCGGAAACCGGCTTGTTCGGGAGTCTGGAAGTCGTCGAGTCTGCGTTGGAGAGATTCGTAATGAGTCTCGAAAACAGCACGTAGACGCGGTTCAGAAGGAAAATCGGTCTGTAGTTCTTCAAGAGAGCGTTGTCGCTTTTCTTAAAGAACAAGACCACCGCGCTTCTGCTCCACGCCTCCGGAGTAGTGCCACCATGGAGGACGGAATTGAAGAGCTTCTGAAGGACTTCTAGTACCGGTGTTCCACCCGCTTTCAGAAGCTCCGCTGTAATTCCATCCTCGCCCGGGGCCTTGCCGTTTTTAAGGTGGTGGAGAGCCATTCTAATCTCGCTCAGACTGACGTCCGGGATATCATCGGAATAGTGTCGGATAAGACTTGCTCTTGGACAGTGGCGAAGCTAGAGCTCCAAGCTAGGGCAAGCCTAAGATATAAATTGATAAAAATATAGATTGTTGTTTTTAGCAGTTTTATAAAAATACACCAATCTTGATCTGTCTCACACTTCAGTTTCATATTCAGTGCTGTCAAGGACGTGTTTAACAAAGCACACAGAAGGAATACCACTGCTAGATAGATTGTATTACATATCAGCAATTGTATAGCTTCGGTGGCTTTGAAGAAAGCCGTTTGGGTTTGTTTAAGCGAGAGAGAGAAAAAAAATATTTACATCCAATACAATACATGAACAAAAGTAAAACACGAACAAAGTACAAACAAACTATGTGCAAAATTAAAAAAAAATTACATACATTCTAATGGATAAGAGATAAGATAAGATAAATGGAATCGGAACTGTTTTTAATTGCGATAATTGATAAGTCTGAAATACACTCTTAACCTTGTGTTATCAAAACAAAGTTTAAAGATTTCCTCTCCGATTATCACTTTAACACACTTCAATTCATCACAAGGAACACTATTATACTCCATTCTCATTAAAAATCTTTAAAAAAACATAAATTTCGAACTCGTAATATTAAATCGCTTAAGATAAGCACACAGAGTAAATAAACATTGAAACGTGAAATGAACTTGCAAACGTATTGTCCGCGCGCCTCCGCTTTTAACAAATTTATTCCCAAAAGCGTGGCTTTAAATCTCTATACTAATTGCTATATATACAATCGTAGTTATATTTCATTATAGAATATTTTGCCATAGGTTAGAAAGAGAGCGATCGTCTTCTCGAAAGCCCCGTAAAAAGCCCATGCGAGCGAGGGAGACAACTGTTAGCTCTATTAAAACTCATTTTTTATGACAGCAGCAGTATCGCTAAGGAAATACGAGGTCATCGGTCGACATGTGTCGAACGGTGGAGTGCGCGGGAAATTTGAAATAGCTTGAAACATTTTACGAGTTATTTTATTAGTTGATATTATTGATTGATTCAGGTTTAATAAGGCAAGCCCGGCTTTTCGGCTTTAATGGAAGCTTCGGCACTGCTCTGGGATCGTTACTCACACTTGCGTGTGGCTCCAACGATGATGTGTACAGAATCTCAGGTCTCACTCACTCAGAATCTCAGGTGTCCCGGAAACGATGTTGTCACACTCAGTCTTCAGTTTTGACAGTTGGCTCTTTCTGGCAGACAGATCTCTGGCAAAGACTTTGGAGCCCTGGTTCCGCTCGATCGCAGCTTTAATACGAGCAGTATTAAAGTTGCGTAAGTCTCGCCGCATGCATTTGGAGATCTGTCTGTTCAGTTGCCTGTATGCTGTCAAATTTGTTGACGATTGCAGCCTCATCTCCCGTCTAACAGCCATGAGATTAAGAGTGTGATCGGAGAGTTTTTGTGTTCTTCTGCGGTGGGTCTTGCAGAACTTAGCTCCCCGACCGCATGGACAGTTTCCTCGAGCTTGTCATTCATATCGTCCACTGCATTGCAATCTTCTAGGCACTGAAAGCGGTTACGTAACTCGAGCTGAAAGGTTTCGGGATTCTGGATTAGAGCACGAGGGGGACGGAGCGTTGACTTCATTAGACGAGACCTCTCCAACTTAACGTTTAGGTTCTGTGTGCTTCTAAACATTCGGTGATCGCTGCCAGTTTTCACCCTTGCGATCACTGAGACATCACTGAACAGTTGGCGTCTGGTCGTCATAATGAAGTCAATCTCATTTTTTGTCGAACCGTCGGGGCTCGACCAGGTCCACTTCCTGTGGGGCCGCTTCTGAAAGAAAGAGTTCATCATAAAGAGTCGCTCTTTCTCCATAAAGTCGGCCAGCTGCTGGCCCCTTCGGTTTCGTTGCCCTACTCCAAGTTTCCCTACCTTCAGCTCACCGCTTTCTCTTGTGCCTAGTTTTGCGTTTAAGTCTCCCATCAACACCGTGTAGTGGGTTTTGGAGGAATGCATGGCTCTGGAAATATCCTCATACATTTCCTCCACCTCCTCATCGGGATGTGCCGAAGTTGGTGCGTAAACCTGTATGACCTTCAGCGAATACCGTTTGGTGATTCTGAGTATCAGGTACGCGACCCTCGTCGACACACTTCCAATCTTTAACGTTGTTGAGAGACTTGTGGACGAGAAATCCGACACCTCCTTGGGACAGATGGTCGCCCTCCCGGTGATAGAACAAGTTGCCGGACTCGAGGATTGCCGTGTCCTCCCCCTCTCTTCGGACTTCGGATAATCCAATAATATGCCAGCGCAACTTGTCTACCTCTTCTTCCAGCTCCAGTATCTTTTCAGTCCTCAGGGTGCGTGCGTTATATGTTGCCAGATCGAGTCGTCGTGGGTGGCAACCGAACCTCCACCGGAGATTCTTAGCACCCCCCTGCCCCGCCGTTACCATGGTCGCCACCGTAGCCAGGTATAGCGGGGCCGCCGGGGACTGAGTGCCGTTTGTTTGCGTCGTTATTTATGGGGGGATATTTGCCATATAGTTGTCAGGCTTGGCGAGCGGGTTGGCAACCGCAGTTTTTTATTATATCACAGTTGTTATCAGGAAGATGCTACTGCCCATCTCCCTATCATCTATATATATATATATATATATATATATATATATATATATATATATATATATATATATATATATATATATTATATACGTTATGGTGAAAGTTAAAAACGTAAAGTGAAACTAATCTAAAGTAATTAGAGTAATTTAGTCCCATTGCCGAGCACTGGCCTCCTCCGTTTTGAGTTTCGTATTTGGGAAGAATTCACGTCGCTTACTTATTCCGTTTTAGTAGACTTCGCATGCCTTCCAAATATTTTTTTTATTTCTTACATGCTGTTTTCTTGACGAAGTATTCCTACGTCGCCGAGTAAGGGGTAAATCGTTTAAAATTGTTAATAACATTTTTAATAAGGGTCAACGGTTAACGTATTCACGTTAAATGTTAGTTTACGCGTAGAAATGTTAAAAGGCTAAGGCTGAGGAGAGCTTATCCCCTGAACTACCGCGGTCCACGGCTGCGGAAAAGTAACATTAGTAATTACAAAAACATAATTGAGATTCGATTCCAGTACACGTTCCATTACGTCAATGTTGTGGCTAGATACGGGCGATCAATTATTCCCGCGTTCAATGTACGTAATGACGCAACTTGCAACAACTAGTTAGCCTGCACTCTCCTTTGGACGTCCTCCTAATTTGGCGATGGTCCTTGTATGAACCATCCTCCTACGTCATAAGATACTAAATCGTTTTGTGTAGCGTATACAAGGAAAATTTTAGAGGTTTCTCGTTATTTAACGTTTAAATCAACATCTACTCTCTGTCTACTGTACATAGACCTCTCCTATAGATTGCCTCATGGTATATATTTATTTATTTATTTCCTAGCAGGAAATAAATAAAATAATATTGTATATTTTATGATTCCAATTCTCTTTCATTTCTGTCACATCACAGATTTTTTCTACATATTCCACATCGATGCCAGTGCATTTGTGTGCACAAACTAAGAATCCACTCATCAGGTGAATCATGTAACATAGGACACTTGCAAGCTGCAACCAATATCAAACGAAGAACGCCAGTGTTGCCTTTTTGGACTAATATGGAATGCCTCACAACTTACAAATATACTGTTCTCTGTACTGAACTCACGGTTGCTTTGTATCAGTAGCAACTGAAATGGACAGCTAGACAGTGGGAAGGAGTGTAGGAATCCTCACTTAATTGACCTAGTTATCAACAAGAAACAAACTTATAATTCAAGAAAATCTGATATTTGCCGTAAAACATATCAGATTTTATTTAACTGGCATGCATCATTAAGTTTGTTTTATAGAAGTGAGGCATATGTAGTAAACAATGATATAACATTCATCAAAAAGTAGGCACTTCATCCTGCATACGTTATTTACTATGTCGCATTACCTTTGCATTATTTACACAATTGTGACTGGGGATACGGGCATCCATCGACTTTTCAATCGATAATTTTATGGCGGTCACCACACCAATGCCAAGCATTCCATTATAGACTTTGGTGTTTTATCAGATTGTACTGTTCACTGACGTACTGACGCATTCTGTTTATATTTGATGCGTGAGCTGACATGAATAATTGCGATAATTTTTTCACCTTTCGTCCCATTTCCGTATCAGTGCACTAGTGGTGATGGGACATGGGCCCATCCTATTTCAATATTAAGGGGATATAGTAAGTCAGCTCAAATTACTAATTTCGCCCCCACTTACCCGCGCGTCGTATGCTATGTACGGACATGTTTGTAATCACTAATACTGTAAGTAGATAGGTCGTTAGATACTTATTTCATTAGGTTTATCATATTTATGCCTGTTTCTTAACGCCAAGCCAGTCGCTTCTTACTTTTATTACGGTTATTTCCCATTTTAACTTTACGTCGTCCTGTTGCGTAATGTGTATCTCTGATCGTAAGCGACACAACTTCTCCCTTCAAAAGCCTAAGCGATACTAACGGGGCGACAGGAATCAAGCTTCAAGACGCCGATAGTTTAGGTAATTTCTTTTTACAGTGAAAAAAAATGGTATTTAAAAAAAAGTAAATAACATAAGCACTGCTTTATACTTAGTTCAGTTAGTATGCAAAGTTTCATGATCTTATTTAAAGTATTTCATGAATAACAGAGGTTTATTGTTCTGTATGGAGGTAACTTTGGAATTTTTTTTTCTATGGAGAAAATTTTACGGAATCGTGTTTTCGTCTAACATATTCCTTAACATTAATCCTCAACTTTACCATATATTTATTTCAAAATTAATCCTGCAATACTCTCGGCATAACGGAGGCTCTTGCTAAGCCATTTGAGGTTATATTTCCCCTTAACATTAATCACTACCTTTATTATATTCTATGTATCGTTTACATTATTTCTAATGAATATATAACTATGTAAGTCGTATATTTAATTACATACTTTCAATTAAAGCATCGCTATTTTTGCCCTTATTTCTTTTTTAGATTCATGTTCGCAAAATATCTTTACTGCCACCTGCCGAAGACCATAATGGTTAAACAAACACGAATGGACACGATACATCTCGCATCTTTTACGACACTTTTCATTGCCGTTATGGTTATTTTACTCCTGGCGTAAGGACGTGGTTTGCGGTCTTACATGTGGTAGAGATATTATGATCGTAGCACGAATGGGTATTTCTCACAGAAACCAGCGTAAAATGGCAGCTTAATGCTGCTGTGTTACGTATTGCGTAGTTATTTCGTATTGCGAGTGTAGAGAACCGGAGATCATTTTTACTGGAAAAGAGGCATTCCATCTTAATCTTCAAGGGTGATAATATATCTGCATTTCGATACTTAATCAAGGGTAGATGTAGATGTCTATGAGTCACGTAATCCACTAACCATCAGGTGGACTGTGTGCTCGTTTCTTACCATTCTGTAAAAATTGTATAACCATCTCCTTCTGCCAGGCGTAAAATATCGCAAGCCATAAGACCTTTTCTTACAGTCGCCTCTTACCACACCCACGGAATGAAATGGTCATTGGAAATCTCTTATTCGGCCACCAACACGGCAGAATATTGTGAAATACTAAGTATTTAATAGTAACTATTTTATACACTATGGATTCATTGATGGTAACTAAAGAAATGATTAACAAATATTGATGCAAAGGTACGTGTGTATTATGTTTGTAAATATTATAACTACTTATAAAGCTAAATGAGACTTAACTGTTAGACAAAAAGACAGTGACAATCCTGCAATAGTAGGGTAAACTTAAAGATTATATTGTTATTTAAATAACTTATATTAGTAACCTTCTGAAACTTAACCATGATAAAAACAGAATAGTAGGATCCTCTTCTCTTTGTCTTTTTGTCTAACAGTTAAGTCTCATTTAGTTTTATAAGTAGTTATAATATTTACAAACATAATACACACGTACCTTTGCATGATATTTGTTAATCATTTCTTTAGTCATCCTCAAAGAATCCATGTTTGTCGAAAAGTATCCAGCTTTACATGACAACAAATTCCAATAACTAAAATACGAGTAAATTTACACTGAGCATATAGTGTCAGCTTAGATTTAATAATGTTTAAAATTAATTAGATCTGATGTGATTTGATAATTAATGTACTTATGAGATATGTATCTATGTATAGATATAGTAACATAACCTATAAATAAAAAGATAATTTACTTAAAAAAAAACGCATATATTATTTTACAAAAAGAGAATATAAAACGAAAAAAAAGACTGCTAGCAAAATTTTATTAAAAGTCAACAAAGTTTCAAACAAAGTGGATTGCGGAGCGCGGCAGTGGGCGTTCCCGAGTTCCCGACTCGGCCCGATATTCCCGACCATGAAGGTTAGAACAGGAGAACGATCACCGTAAAAAATAGTGTCCCAGAAATATGGACACCATCAGTGAGGCGCTGCGATCGCAAAGTTCTGTCAATAAAAGTCAATTTCAGTCTATTTTTCCGATCAGATCCTAAACCACTTGCACATCCACGCACAATAAAATATTTCTCCATTTTTTTAATGTTTCTTATTGCCAAAAATTACAAAATTACGGAGCATGAAAATTTTCCAATAAAAATGAAATAAAATTTTAATTATTCAACTCTACTAATAGCGCCGCTATACATTCTACAATTTTCAAGGACAGGCGGGCTATGCTTTAGTACGTAGTGATCGTTCTCCTGTTCTCTAACCTTCATGTTCCCGACTTAGAAGTGTCGTTGTGTGCGTGCTGCGGCCTGTGGCTCGTGCGTAAAAGTCCGTATTGTCACGTGCCAGGCACACACACATTTATTATCGGCGTTCGGTACATTTCTTATAAGATAGCCTACTATTCTGTTTTTACTATGCCTTAATTGATCTTGGTTTACTTTTACTACACTCCTTACAGATAGTGTCAGATTAATACGGCACTTAAGCGACTGGTAATGTGACCTCTAACACATTCTAATAAAGGCTACACCCGAGTGGCGTTTGTGATGTGTAATCAGCTGTGACAAAATACAATGGCTCGATGGTCGCACCAACGCCTCGGCCATGACTCACGTGAAGAGCACGCGAGGTTCGACTAGATGTGAAAACGATGGATAGTTTTGGTCAAATAAATATATAAAAACGTGAAGTTTTTGCCTGTAATTTCAGAGGTGGTAGGCAAAGTGAAAAGGGCAGCGAGCTACTATGTGATCAAAAAAAATAGGGAACTGAAATTTGTGACAGAAGTTGAATGTGTGACTAGCCCATCGCTTACACAATCAAAAACCCAATAATCTTATTAGTCGCTATTACGAAATGCTAGGCAAGTAACGCCATTGGCACTTTTTTGAGTTTTTTGTAATAAGTCCCACATAAACATGGGACCTAAAATCCTAAACGAACGTGGGACTCAAAATATATCTTCAATATATTCTGCTTCTTCTTCTTGATTAATTAATTTTGATTGAAACCACTTTTACGGATTTTATCGCGTTTAACTTGTATGATTTTTAATTCCCCACGTTTCGGATGCTTTGCAGCACCCATGGGGTCACGGAGGACTGAGGTGACTGACGTCCCGATGTCAGTGTTATCCTGGAGATCCTTCAGCTTTTTAATTATTATTTATGGTCCGATCTACGCAGAATGAACTCACTGTGTCCTGACATCTTGCAGTGATATGCTTGGGTTTAGTTTTAATTTTATTAATTATAGGATCCCAAGCAGGTGGTAGTACCAAGCCTCCTTCTCTATTGAAATTAGGGATTTTTTTTTGATTTCAATTGCCGTACCATCTTTAGTAGGAATCTATCTTCTTTCGCGAGGATTTGTGGTCTATCAAATCTGATTAGTAGAGTAGTTTTAATCAATGTGTACCTAGTGTTCGCGTAAATATAAGAAATCATTAGTTAATTTTGATCGACTAATATATTGATATTGTGCATCACAGTCATGTTACTAAGTCGTTTTGACGGCTCCGTAACGCAGGGGCTAAGCGTTTGGTCGCGGGTTCGAATCTCGCATGAACCAAGTGATTGTACGGCCTCCAAACAACTGACCCAGGTCTGTATGTAGGTCTTTGCCCAGTTTATAGGTATATTTTAACCGTCTAGATACATAAGAAAATCTTAACATGTAAATAATTTTAATAATAATAATAATTTTAATAAAATCAAAAGATTCACTGTACGATTTCCAGACACCTATTGTGTCGAAGACAATAGCAATAAACTATATGTGGCTCATGGGACAGGGTATGTGTTACTAGTAGAGTTGGGCCGATTAGCCGCCGGCTTTTTAATTTACTAATTTCAGCTAAGATTTTTTCGTGATATTCTGCGTGGTAAGTGTGGCTACATTGATATGAGTAAAGCTTTAAATTTAAGAAAATAATAGTTTCTCTCCCATGCGTAAAACCAAGTCAGATCTATACGTAGGTAAATAAAATAAGTAGGTTCATACAAAACTTTTATTGAAAAATAGTAATGATAACATATTTTAATGTTAATTATTCTGGACATAGGAACTTTGGTAAAAAAAGGAATCTGAGGTAGCTATTTAAAACGAAACAAAAACCTAAGTATAATATAAGTAATTCTACTTTTTAACTTTTTCTAATCGTTATGCAGAGTAGCAACACAACAAAATAAAATTATTAATAATATTATTCTTGATAATCAAATTTTAAGTCGTTCCCTTTGCATAACAAAAAACACTTAATTATTAAATAAAGATTGTTTAACCACACGCATGTAGATTTTTAAGACAAATGGAAAAATACTTGTGCCGATTAATCGGCCAATCAATCGGCCATTTCTTACGAATTATCTTGCGATTCTTGCGATTAATCGGCTAATCGGCCAATCGGCCAATGTACTAATCGACCCAACTCTAGTTACTAGCTATTTCCCGCGTCTTTGCTCGCACGAACTTCGTTCCATTATAGTTCCATGGAACCTCTTTATCTGTCAGTCTATCACAAAAATTATATTCAAGGACTTGATATTCGTACAGTCGGTATTTTTTATTGTAAATGTATAACTGGACCACAGTGCCGCCTATCGGGTCCAGATTTTGTAATTTTCTTTTCTGGCACGAAATCAAAGTGTATTGTGAATATAAGTTATTTTGATTCATATATTAAATTATATAATATGCATTAGTTAGTAAGTATTTCATTTTAATTAATTGCAATATTCCACACTAATACTACCGAAATCAATATTTGTCTGTACCGTTTCAACTTGGATACGAATCGGGACCCAAAACTCGGCAGACAGGTACGCTAATCAACGAGTCATTCACGAGCTTTATATTGGTATACAATTGATGCTAGTTCTCTTGGCATAATTTACTGCACACGTGTACTAAGGTTCCATCGATCGTAAATATTCAGACGTTGGAAATTTGCCAACTCGTTAAAAATTCATTAGCGTTGCATGAATATAGAAAATCAAATACCTAGCGTTATTGTTATTGTTTTAGTGTTAAAGAAACCGCCTAATAGTCCCATAAGTGGACTTGTGGGTCTTCTTTCAATTTATGTGAATAAATCTTATCTTAAATGCAAGCGGTGCGCTTTACGTAAGCTTTACTATCTTATACGCGAGACATTTTTACGACGACAATCAGCAATATATTAAATTCTTTTTCAACCCGTGAATATCCTACTGCTTATAATGAACATGAGTTTTTTTTTAAAGAATGGGCGTGATTAATGAGCACACAGTCTATTTGATGGTAAGTGGATGCTGTGGCCCATAGACATCTACAATTATCCTCGATTAAGAATCAAAACGCAGATGCGTTGTCACCCCTGAGGACTAAGATTGAATGCCTCGTTTCCAGTAAAAAATGGTCTCCGGTTCTCTAGGCACACCATACGAAACACAGCAGCATTATGCTGCTATTTTACGCTGGTATTTTTTTTAAATGTGGTCATGCCCCGATCGAGCCGACCCATTTGTGTTACGACTATAATATAGCCGCAGCGTGGCTCTAACACGTAAAAAATTATAAAGTAACATAAAAATCGATTAATCAGTTTGAGATTTCGATATATACGATATTCTCAGCACGTCGTGTCTAAGAATTAAATTGCCTTTAATCAACAAGAGATCCAGCAACACGGCAGCTTCTGCGTAAAAACGTACGGGCGTGCGAGGTTATTCTTATCAATCGTCTACATAGCTTGCTAATCAAACATTTGTATTACATGAGCACAGAGTATAATATCGCACAGTACACAGCCCTTCAAGAACAAATGAGTCAGACACACGTTTATGGTTGCTAACGTTCACGGTGTACGTGATGTTGTTAGCCATATTTGGTTATTTCAAGATTTAGTCGACATAGAACAGTAATGCTCAATGCAAGCTCGACCGTATAAGGCGAACAGTTTTTTTTTTCATATAATTTTTGGGTCAGGTGCTCAATAAATGTAAGAATAACCTTGATATATTACGCGACTGGGACATAAAGGACAGCTTAAAATAAAATGAAAAATTTCTTATTAGCTTAACCTACCAACCGATGCGATGGGAAAGAAAGGTTCTCGAATGACAGCCTCAAATCAAATTAAATACACTTACTGTGAAATATACTCGTAGGTTACAAAAGATCTTATTACTTAGTATGAATACGTCTAAACTTACGTACAATATTTAATTAAATCTATTTAAGTCAATTATGTATAGAAATTACAAAAATATGGTTATTATACAGTTAGTGTCATAAACCTAAGTTAGGTTTGACTAATCACTAGGTTATTATTAATGATTATGGTTACTTCATATTTAAACTTAACATCATATAAACATCATCTAGTAAGGAGGTCAGTTACAATTGTTAATTAACGATAAAAATCAGTCTGCTAGCTATCATCAGCGATCGTGCTAGCGTTCACTCGAACACTGTTACATTGTCATTTCAATCATCATTAATTGTATAATAACATTTTATCAATCAAAACAATTTCAATTTATTTTTATATAAAATTGCGTTATAAGTTCTCACCCTTTATCTACTATAATATGCATGTATTATACATATAAACCTTCCTCTTGAATCATTCTGTCTATAGTAGAATACCGCATCAAAATTCGCCGCGTATTTCAAAGGATCTAAGCGTACAGACGGCGGGAAGCGACTTTGTTTTATACTATGTAGAGATGTCAGTAAACTGTTAGACAATTAATTGTATATAGTAGGTCTCATACCAATAATATGTTTGCTCTTCGTGATAGCACCGTTCCCACCAGTTATTGATAACTTTGATCTATATTGTGATCAAACTTGTTCTAATCTCTTTCTTGTTTTACATAACTTCGAAAACAGACGTGGATTTGATATTACTGAGATGCACATTTCAAAATATACATACAAAGCAAATAATTTAAGGGACCTAAACACAGCTATCTCTAATTTTAGTCCACACGTTGATCTCAATGACTCAAACATCTTTCTTGGGTCTGAAAGATTCTTTCCTTTTTCCTTGAGTTACCAAAAAATTTATGTCATAACGCAATATAGGTGTTATAAAACCATAATAAGCAACTAAAATACTTCTATTTTGACTTTTTTAGATAATTTAAAAAGTGCGTGGGTTAATTTATTATTTGCTCAGTTTTTTTTTTCATATTTGTTCAGCATGAGATTTCCAAGTAAGCTTATTGTCAATTGTAATACCAAGAAATTTTGTTGTTTGTTATTATTCAAGGTCTTTCTTGTCTTTCATAGTTAATATTAAGATTTTGAATGTTAGTTTTTTGTAGTTATTTTTATTATTAATGGCAAGCCAACAAAATATCATTTAAGACATTGCTTATTTCATTTTCACCTTCTTTTTAACTGTAACATTTTTTTTAAATTAGGTTTTTACAATATTATAATACGAGCTCACAGTCCACCTGATGGTAAGTAAATGCTATAGCCCATAGACATCTAGATACATTTTTCATCAATTATGAATCAAAATGCAGATATGCTGTCACTCTTGAGGGCCGAGATGGAATGGCTCATTTCCAGTAAAATGGGTCTCCAGTTCTCTACACTCACCATACTAAACACAGCAACATTAAGCTGCTATTTCACGCTGGTATTCTGTGCGATCGTGGTCCTTTCCTGGTCGAGCCGACCCATTCGTGCTACAACCATAATATAGCTGCAGCGTGGCTCTAGCCACGTAGAGATATTACTATTGCGGTACAATCATCACCAAATAGAACCATATGTTGGTGGTTTTTATAATTATTTTCAAACGTGCGTGATAATGATAAATCTTAAAATAGATTATACAATATACTTCTTTTTAATAGCACAAGCGATGAATAGTTTCGCAAATGAATAATTTTCAATATACGCATAAAATCAAATCCAAGATAAGCAAGATCCAAGACTGTTCCAAAAAATACCCACTTCATTATCCGGTAAACATATATAAGTATGCACTATGATCCACGCGCCTTTTAAATTAGCAAGATAAACATTAGATTCATTTTTATGGCTAACGTGAATTTTGAATGTTTACCGCCTTAGTGTAGTACAGTTGTCTAGAAAGATGGTTTTTAATTTAAGGACATTTAAAAGGTGCATAGTACGCTCTATGTACTGGACAAATACTGTGGCCCATAGACATCATCTACTCAATTAAGAATCAAAATGCAGATGTGTTGTCACCCTGAAAACTAAGATGCAATGCCTCGTTATCAGAAAAAAAGGTTTTCGGTTCTGTACAGTCATCATACGAAACACAACAGCATTAAGCTGGTATTTAACACTTCTAAAACAAAATTTTCTTTAATGGAAAGAAAAACTAATAAATTTTGAGATAAACAAAAACCAAATATATAGAAACATACAATAAATATTACAGCTCGCCTAAAATATATTTTAACTACAACACCTAAAACAAAGTGTGCTTAATCGGCAATAAGTCGTGCTTGACATGTAACTACGTCAACAACTAGTCGTGGCCCCACAGGCCAGACACTTGCCTTAAATTTGAAAGCACGCAAACCACCCAGGTTTAGTTCTCATATCTGGCGCTACCGACTTGCAGTTTTATGAACAGATTCTCCATTAGTCCGACCAAGAAGATAAACATCAAGATAAAGTTGCCCCAAAGTGAAAATATATTTAAAAACACGCAAACTGCACTTTAACGCATAGTCGAGCAACTTGACAGTCTCTTGTCTTTATTGTCTAGTCTCTCTGAGTGTGAAGCTTAAATTTAACGGCATGTCTTTTTGCTAAGATACTTGAAAAAAAAAAGAAAGAAAAAAATACTTTGTCATTGACATCATACTTGCGTAGTGTTAGTTTCGTTACATTGGATATGCAGTTGACTGTACGCAGTAAGTACTGAAATGTAATAAAACGTCCTCCTCCTACAGTAATGATATTATTTACTGCTTCAAATTTAGACTGTGGTCGATTTCGGTTATGTCGGTATCCGGTTCGTTCAAAGATCACTATTCGGAAGTAAGTTAATACGTATTATGCTTACCAAACAAATGAGTTATAATTATATAGTAGCTTTGTTTATGTTTACTGGAAATGAGACATTCCATTTTAGTTTTCAGGAGTGACAACACATCTTTTTTTATAATAGAATTAGGGTGACAAACAAGCACACATTACACGTGTGTGCGCCAAGTGGTTCCTGTGGTTCATAGAAATCTACATTAATCTTCCGTAAAGTCTATAAAATGCAGATGCGTTGTCACGCTTGAGAACTAAGATGGAATGTCTCGTTTCCAGTAAAAAAGTGTCTCCGGTTCTCTACACTCACCATACGAAATACAGCAGCATTAAGCTGCTATTTTACGCTGGTATTTTGTGAGAGCGTGGTCGTAACACGGTCGATCCGACCTATTAGTGCTATAACCATAATATAGCTGCAGCGTGACTCTACCACGTCCAATTGCATTTTGATTGTCGATGCAAGACAAATGTAGGTATCTATTGGCCACAGTATCCACTTACCAACATGTGGATTGTGTGTTTGATGGATCGGATGACACCCTTATGCAATAAAAAGAAACATTGAGTTCGATTCACGCTAGCGTAAATAAAGTTGTTCATTTTATTTTATGGTTTGTTGCGGAAGGAACAGGGAATCGATATCTATGAAATTAAAGCCCTCTAACACGCATTGAGGTGGGGCAAACTCTGGCGTTCCTAACCCTGAAACCCTCTGGGGAACAAGATACATCTGCCCAGCAGTTGAACGCAAAAAAAGATTGGAAGGAATGTATATAGTATTTACATTTGAAGGATGCAAAAATTTTAATAATGCATGTCTCAAAGATTATATACACAAATTTACAAACTAATTACAAATGAAAAGCTTAATAGCGGCATCGAGAGATGGGAGAATCGTAGCGGAAAGGCAACGATACGCTGCAAGTCCGCATCCTCTGGCATTGGTTGAATGACCCGCGATACTGCAATCAATTTCTGTTGAACTCATTGGATGAGATAAACACGAACTAACGAAAGCACTGGGAAACAATACAAACAAATCGAAAATTGGAAGATATCAGGAAATCATGCTTTGAGAAAACTTAATTGGGAATGTTCACGAAACAAATACGTGTCTAGAGCAACGACAGATTCAGGGTCTCTTCGTGGCTGTCTCGATTCTACAATACATCAAGCATATTTGTGAAGGCGCATACTAATGACTTCTACACCACTGTCGGAAAAAAAATTGTCTCATTGCTCGGCAGCCTGTAAACCCCCTACTGTTTTATTTTTTCAAATATTAATTAGTGGAGTTTTGGCAATAACACTCACTATTCAGCCCAGCTATCTCCATAGATTGCCACAAAGTACTATCTTGAGCCACCTGCATCCATCGACTAACTGTGTGTTTAATCAGGTCGTCACTCTATCTAGTGCAGGGTAGTCCAAAATTGCACTTGCCAGTATGAAGCTGCACAACGAGAATCTATCCTCCACTACAGCCTACTGATAGCATGAGCTATGTCAGTTAACCTTCTTCTTATGGGGATATCCTCCCTACAGATTTTTGCTCGCAAAATTTCCAGAGCTAGGTAAGGTTTATTTCCATCGCACGCTAGGTGACTATGAGTAGGTGTAAGTAGTGTAGGTATTGCCATAATAAGTAAAAAATAATAAATAATATTATTAATAACGAGTTCGACAGTAATTTCGAGGGTATATGGCCGCAGTTAAAGTTGCAAAACATTAAACAAATTGCACATTTGGTATAATTAAAAAAGCTTTGCCGCTCTCCGATGAACTGGACAACTTATGCATTATATTTATTTGCTGTCATTAATATGAAAATTTTATTTTACGATTTGCTTTGAAATTTATGCTCATTAAAAGCTTTTATTTGACTTGCTTTCTTCGTTTCTCCTTCCGGTTCAAGTTTTTAATTACTTTTCGAAGCACATGCTGACGTCCGATTAAGCTAATATTTGGCTTTTTTCATTGTTCGAGGCAGGTCTAATAAGACCAGTATCACTGCGACCAGTAAGATCTATTGTGGTCGCTGCTGTGGTTCACTGCTACGCTCTATATCTTCAATTATGTTTATTTTAATTTATTTAAAATTTTTAATTAACTTAATTTGTTCGCGCGAAATAAACGAAATTAATATCTTGTAATCGCATACTAAAATATTATTCGATTGTAATTTTTAGGTTATGTTAGGTTAAACATACTATTTTATAAAAGAAAATATTACTATTTTTATTTTAGAGCTGATAGATACTGATTAAAATTCAGGTAGTATTTATCTTGCTATGTAGATTCCAGAACTTTTTTTAAAGTGAATTATCACAATTCTTGTAAAGTAACTTAGCCTGCACGTGTATTTTTAAGAACGATCTTATTCATTGCACTGTGTCTCGAATACTGGCTAACGGTTTTTACAGCTGCTACGAAATAACAGGTAGTAAGGCCCAGACCCTCCAAGCCCCTTCCCCACTTCTCTATGAAATACCTTTTGATGGGATACAATTTTCCGAAGGTCACTCAGGTATATAGGTATAATTTTAAAATAGCAATAAATAGGCATCTACGAAAATCTACAAAGAAAATTCGACAAATTTCTCAAAATTTTGTAGATGTCATATTAAATATTAACTTTATTAACTTATTTAGTTGTTAATTATAGTAGTACATTTCGACTTACAATTTTTTGTTTATTAATCTAACATAAAACCTAACGTTTTTAGAGTAATTAAAGTAAAAATTTTAATGAATACCTCAAAATTGTACATAAAGATTAAAAAATTTTTTACCAGTATCAGAAAATAGAGATTTCAACGAACAAAAAGCCCACCGACTTTTTTGAAATTTCAGATATTTTGACGTGAGAATTTTAGATTGAAAATTAGGGTGCTTTTTCGATATCGAGTCAAAATAGGGTGAAAAAAATTAATATTTTAAATCTTCAAAATTCCAGTGTGTTTGGGACATAAAGAGGTAAGTTTTCACCAAATATCATGAAAAAAAAATGTTTTTTGTAAAAGATAAAAATAAAAAATCAAAAATGTGGTTTTTTGGATTTTTCACATGAATTTTGAGGTTATGGAGAAAAAGTATAGATACAAAAGTTGTAGATCTTTTTATTATCTACAACTTTGCCATTTAACTTTTTTTCGATAGGACTTGTAGTTGTGCCGGAAATGGAGATTTACCGATTTATACCCTTAAAAACTTACCCCCTACCCCTTCCCAACCTCAGATCGCCCGTAATTTATTTTTCCTTTCATTTTAGTGGTATTCCCTTCCTTTTGCAATAGGTTTCATCCTACTTTAAATTTTTTTCGTTTCTAAAATTATCGACTCTGGTCTATACCTAATATTGCAGGAACAAACTAAACAAGAGAAATGTGTGTACGGTCGGTCAAGTAACCAGAACAGTTGTCAGTTATTAATAAACACTGATAAAATTCTGGTAACATCCTTTCGCGCTTATGCTATAGCAACTTTCGAATAACGATATTTGTTGTATATTGTTTAGTGTTTATTTTAAAAGGAAGGGGTTTCATTCCCTTCCCATATCATATAAAAATGATTGAGTTACTGTGGCATAGATGTGCAGAAAATCTTGTTCGAGTATGTTGCCCTTTAACCGTGTAAGGATATCTACTACTCCATCGACCCGTGGGTATCGTAAGAGGCGACAGAAACAAACAAACCAGCAGATGGGCAGCAGCGTCTTCCGAACAACAACTAGAAAGCAAAACATGCTCAAGTAAACGAGTCCGCAAGTGTGACAACTGTGGCAAATATCCTATACCTTTGAACGAGCAATTCTTGTATATATATATATATTAGCAGGGATGGTAGATATGATAGGGATATAGAACGACGAGTAAATGCAGGGAATATAGTGAATGGGGCACTACACTCTATTATGAAGAACCAGAATGTGTCAAAAAAGGCACGTATGGTAATTCATAATGCTCTGTTAGTCCCTACTTTAATGTATGGTAGTGAAAGCTGGGTGTGGCAGAAGAAGCACGAAAGTAGAATAAATGCTGTAGAAATGCGGTCTTTAAGGAGTATGCTAGGGTTGAATCTGAATGACAGGGTGAGAAATTGCGTGATAAGAGATAAATGTGGTATGCAAGATGATGTTGTGACCAGGATTAAGAAAGGAATGCTTCGGTGGTTTGGTCATGTAGAAAGAATGAATGAGGAAAGAGTGACAAAGCAAATTTATATGGCAGATGTGAACGGCCGAGTCGGGAAGGGACGCCCTAGAAAAAAGTTTATCGACCAAATTGGCAATATTTTGAAAAGGGCCCACGTTAGAAGTACCCTTAACCGACGAGCATGTATGCGTAGATATATGGATGTAAAGGAGGCGAAAGAGGTATGTCAGGATCGTGCCAAATGGAAGTCCGTAGTCTCTGTCTACCCCTCTGGGTGACAGGCGTGAGTGTTTATGTATGTTTATATATATATATATATATATATATATATATATATATATAATCGGAATCTCGGAAACGGCTCCAACGATTTCCATAAAATTTTGTGTGCAGGGAGTTTCGGGGGCAATAAATCGATCTAGCTAGGATTTATTTTTAGAAAATGTCTTTTTGTCCGTGTTTTTAGGCAATGAAAAACTGCTACAATATCGTTAGAATATGAAGGTAAATTTTGACAGTTTATTAATGATTACAAATAGCTTAATTGGTATATTGGGCGGTTACAAAATCGTAATACCATGGTTCGAGCCCAGACCGACCGACCGACTTTTTTTTAATTTTTTTTTTCAAGTTCCTTTCTTTTTTGAGAAAATCTATTTTTAGAGCCCTTTTAAGCTATTGCATAGCTTCTATCGCGGGCCTTGAGCGCGGGGACCGAATACAGAAATTCCGTAACGAAAAAAACCACACGCTCCCCACTCCGACGGGCACGGAGGTGTGGCGTTGAAAGCCGTGCATCGTCTAACGTGGTTTCAGTTCGGCAGACTTCGGCACTCGGCAGACTTCGGCACGGTGTTTGTGTTCGTGCGACTAGACGTATGCGTGTACACTAGCTGCTAACTCAATGATAAAAATTCCTGAATAACCTACATGTATTGTAAGATATTAAAAATATTTTAAACAATATTAACTTCTCATTTATTCAATAAGAGAAAAAAATTTGTTTTCTTATCGGTCACCACGCTCAAAAAGTGTAACTTGATTTAATATCAAAGACTTAACTCCATAAATAAATAATTATAATTGCATAAGTTGATAAAAAATGCTATGCAATAGCTTTACCGCGGCAGTCACCGAGTGCCACACGTATTTTTTTTTAGTATTTTTTAAAACACGAAAATTTAAATTAAACTAATTGCACTCACGATTTTTTATTCAAATAACCAGTTCAGTTTTTTCTATTATGTCGCTAAGATCAAAAAATATTATTCGTATTTCATCAGTATGTAATTTGTATCTAAATATAATTTCCAAAACACACGAATTAAAAAAAACCGAGCGAAAAATACCGAGCAAAGCTCGGTCAACCGGGTACTATCTTCTATGAGACAATCTGTGGGAAGGCTATTTTTATAGAATAAGGCTGATGGTAAGTGGATTATATGACCCATAGACACCTACATCTATGATCGCTTAAGAATCCAAATTTAGATGTGTTATCAGCTTATCAATTATCACCCCTGAGGACTAATATGGAATGCCTCGTAAAAGGGGTCCCCGAATCTCTACACTTACCAAGCGAAACACAGCAACATTGAGCTACTAATTTACGCTGGTATTCTGTCAGAGCGTGGCTCCGTCCCTGGTCCGAGCGATTAACAGCCGCTCGGGAGCGCTAAGGCCGCGTCTCTCCCCGTACCGCACCACACGATTTCCCCGTCTAGACGCCTTCGATGACCGACTCTTAGTATTTAGGCTGTGGTAGAGCCATGCTGCAGTTATATTATGGTTGCAGCACGAATGTCCGCTAGTGCTATTTTGTCACGCAAATAAATTAAAATGGTTGACACTACATGTGCTGTAAAAAACTGTGGGTCATTTTCATTTAAAAATAAGGATTTACAGTTACATCAGTTTCCTCATACACAGTAATTTGTTTAAACGTGAAATAAAATAATATCAGATTTTTTATTTTTTCATTAATTTCCGTTCTGACAACCATGCCAGTTTTTTTTTTTGCAAACGCGATGATGGACTATATGTTCTTCAAAGGCTGTGGCTCTACCACGTATAAACGATTCCTAACAAAAGTTGCCTGCTCAACGGCCTCTGTTCAGCAAGGGACAAAGTCCCCGATCAATAGGTTAGGCTGTAATTAGCAATTTAAAATAAATAAATCGACTACTTATCACACACCAGAGCCAGACAAATAAATCATTACAGTACACAAACCCCTAATACAATTCCGTCTGTACGCAACACAGTAATCTCTCAAGTGAGGGGCCGGTCTCGTTGGAAGGGCGATGCACCTGCTAGGAGGGGGAGGGACGCCGGGGCCATCCACCTGTCGCCGCGACTATCCCGCCGCTTTCATTTTATACCCAAATGGGGATTATTTTCATTTATAAATAATAACGCCTAAGCTTTCGTGGACCGTAGAGCCATAAACTACATCCACATTGTCACTGGAACGTGATGCGCGGTGTCCTATACGAATTAAGTCGTGTTATAGGACGTGTCTAAATAAAATATGTATATATGTAATATAATGATTTAATATAAATAATGAGAACATTAAAATGTTTTAAAGAAATGTTAATATAAACAATCGCCAAACATAAAACAACGTGACACTCTTTTCATCTCAATAATGCTCTCGAAAATGAGAGCGGGGATATTCTCATAATAAAATATTAGTTCTGGAGGGATCAGCGCACGAGTACCGAAAACAATTCCACCTCAATTTTTTGCGCGGTTTTCTTCAGAAAGAAAACTATTCCACCTCAATTTTTTTCCGCGATTCTCTTCAGAAAGAAAACTATTCCAGCTCAATTTTTTTGCGCGATTCTCTTCAGAAAGAAAACTATTCCAACTCAATTTTTTCCGCGATTCTCTTCAGAAAGAAAACTATTCCACCTCAATTTTTTTCCGCGATTCTCTTCAGAAAGAAAACTATTCCACCTCAATTTTTTTGTGTGATTTTCTTCACAAATAAAACTATTCCACCTCAATTTTTTCGCGCGATTCTCTTCAGAAAGAAAACTATTCCACCTCAATTTTTTTTCCGCGATTCTCTTCAGAAAGAAAACTATTCCACCTCAATTTTTTTGCGCGATTCTCTTCAGAAAGAAAACTATTCCACCTCAATTTTTTTGCGCGATTTTCTTCAGAAAGAAAACTATTCCACCTCCATTTTTTTCCGCGATTCTCTTCAGAAAGAAAACTATTCCACCTCAATTTTTTTGCGCGATTCTCTTCAGAAAGAAAACTATTCCACCTCAATTTTTTCCGCGATTCTCTTCAGAAAGAAAACTATTCCACCTCAATTTTTTTCCGCGATTCTCTTCAGAAAGAAAACTATTCCACCTCAATTTTTTTGCGTGATTTTCTTCACAAAGAAAACTATTCCACCTCAATTTTTTAGCGCGATTCTCTTCAGAAAGAAAACTATTCCACCTCAATTTTTTTCCGCGACTCTTCAGAAAGAAAACTATTCCACCTCAATTTTTTTTGCGCGATTCTCTTCACAAAGAAAACTATTCCACCTCAATTTTTTTTGCGCGATTCTCTTCAGAAAGAAAACTATTCCACCTCAATTTTTTTTGCGATTCTCTTCAAATTATCCTACTGACGCAAACGTGAATGTGAAAAGAGTGAATACAGTTTGCCATAGGGCAACTCGGTGCTAAATAGTTTAAACCGATTTTTCTTTCAATTGCAAGGAATTATTATTTTCAAACGGGACAATTCTTTTTTTATATTTTTGATGAAGTAGGAATAAAAAAGGTGTTTTTATGATAAGGTTAATATTTTCGGAGGTATGAAATTTTAAAGGTTTGAAAAACCCCAAATTCGGATATTTTTGGCCCATTAAAAATATATAATAAATTATTGAGGTGGAATAGCTTACGGTAGTCATACGCTGATTCCTTCTGAACTGCCTGCCAAAATTTTTATTAAGTATTTGTTTAGCAAACTGAAGTGACAAACGCACTTATAGTGCACCTGATGGTTACCTGCAGCCAACTTCAAACGAAGAAGCCTCCATACGTTGTCATCCCTGAACACTAAGAGGAAAGGCCACGCTACCTGTAATATTTTTTATAGAATAAGGGTGACAAACGAGCACACAGTCCACCTGATGGTGAATAGACGCTGTGGCCCATAGACTTACTTTTATGTTCGATTCAATTCGATAAGAATCAAAATGCAGATGCGTTGTCACCCCTGAGGACTAAAATGGAGTGCCTAGTTTTCAGTAAAACGGGTCTCCGGTTCCCTACACTCACCATACGAAACAAAGCAGCTCTAAGCTGCTATTTTACGCTGGTATTCTGTGAGAGCGTGATCCTACCCGGTCGTGCCGACCCATTCGTGCTACAGCCATAATATAGCTGCAGTGTGGCTCTACCACGAAAAAAAAACTGTTTCTCTATACCCTTAAGATCAGAACACAGCAACACCTATCCAGACACTTCTGGGCGGAGTCCTACAACCTCGTAAGTGGGCTGCTAATTTGGATTATAGTCCAATTATAAGTAGTAAGTGGACTATTCATTTTGATTAGAGATTTTTAGATTATTAAGGGCGTTAAAGACATGATAATTTATTACGGTTTGAGGAACGGTTCAAAAAAGAAGACTATAAAAAGTTGTACTAGTTGATTACTGTTTCGCAGTTCTTAACTCTGTATACCAACCGGAAGAAACACTTGACCACCACAAAATATCACCCTTCTAGTTTAAACGTGCAGAGTATTTCTGTGTATAACACTCCCAGTTCCAGTCCCAGATTTTTATCGCATTAAATTTTTTAGGAATCTTTAATAAAGCTGTTTTAGCAATGACTTTATTTTTTGTTACAAAATATAATCTAGGTATTAGTGCGAATCACACCTAAAATTCGTGCACGTTCAACGATTCAAATAACGTGAAAAACCTCAATATCTTTGGAACTTATGAACATCTCTAGTGTGGAATCCAGTACACAAAGGACCATCACAAAATCATCAGCTCTTTGTGAGTTAAGCTTAATATGTTCGTGCAACGTACGAAGCGTGTCGAGGTTAAATAGCATAATATAACAATTATTGAATAAGCGTCAGTAATTAATGACTGATACGCGATTATATCGTATTGTTATTCACTTAATGAAATTCTTTTGTTTCTTCTGAATGAAACATTTACTAAGCCTATGACTTCTGAAATATTTAAATAGATAAGTAAATCACATTTAATTTAAACAACTTATTCATAACTTAATAGCAAATTTAAAATTTGGGTCATTAGAAAAATTCAAGTCACAAAACAATATTACATTGGTCTTGGTCGTATAATAAATGAGGAAACGATTCATTTCTGTGAAATTATTATGAGACCAAAAGAAGTGACAATGTTTACATCTAAATTGATACGCATGTATGAATAATGTCATTTTATAATATTATTACTATTTTTTAAATACAAAGCAGTTTATGAAGGCAATGAAAGGCAATGATAATGTATTTGACGACGTCATATCAACATAAAATATTTAAACGCGCTAACTAACGACCTATTATAGTTTTATACATGTTTTTTGTTGGTTAGACGTGGTAGACCACATTTTGGAGGCGTTTTCGTTATAAAATCAACTTACGGGAAGAAATATTTAAACCCGGAAAAATACATGATCCGATCGGGAATTCGACCTATACCTAACCTACCACCAGCACCACAGCTCTATCGAGCCAGTAGAGTCCAGCATATCTCTCAGTCGCTTCTACAACGAAGTCATTCATTATGATAGTAAACATATAAAAATAATTTGAAAGCTCAATAGACGTCAGATGTAGTAACGCCCTTGACCTAGAACGCCCGTTGGTACTCCGCTGAGTAGAGTCCGACATCGAGTCATCAAACTACCCACATATTACAAAAGGGTACAATAAATATAATCATCATCATTACAGCCCCTCACAAGTCTACTGCTGAACGTAAGCCTCCCCCAAGGAACGGCCCAAAGCACGGGTATGAGCCACCTGCATCCATTGACTTCCTGCGTGTCTTACCAGGTCTCCACTCCATTTAGTGGAGGGACGCCTTACTACACTAAATATACCCTACAATAATTAAATCAGCCGTATTGGTGACGTGCTGACGCCGAACGATTTTCCGGTCTGCTGCGAGACCGGTCCGCAAGCACCCGGGACTTTCGCCCTTGATGCATTATAATTAGTTACGGTCTTCGACCCGCAAGGAAACGCAGATTTACTAAATAGTTTCTTTCTTAAGGGTGTCAACTGACGGCATATTAATTCAGTTTGACTTTATTTTTATTTATAATTTCTAAGCTTCGCAGAAAAATTCTAGTTTCAAAAAACATATTAGTAATACGTAATTAGGTATAGATCACCTCTTATTTTATTTTTTATTTATTTAACAAGTACACTTACAATACACATATATGACATTATCAAAAAAACATGCACATCAATAACAAGTGTACATAGCATTCACAAGATTGAGTCATGCGACTTAATTTTGGATTAATTTGGAGTAGGAATAACATGCAATCAATTCAATATTCAATACAATTAGAAATTATTCAAGTAAACTATTTACCTGAATAAGAAAAAATATAAAGAAAAAAATCTTGTTCTTGCTATTATTATTTATCAGCTACTTTGAAAAAATACCGCTAATATCATATCAGTCATAAAAGCTCCGCATCGATTAAAGCAAAATTATCAGAATTACATATAAAATTTAAATCTAGTTTCAAAAAACTGTCGAATAAAGATGCTAAAAATTGTAGCTCGCAGATGTGATGTACACTTCCAATAGAGAAGAGCTGATGGCAAGATACATTTATTGCGCATTCTTTAATTTTTAGCACCGTTTACCTTTTTAAATCGAACCGAATTACTTTACCGATTTTTAAACCGAAAAACAAAAAGTTGACACTTCATCGGAATATTTTTTGTCTATTCAGTTTTCACAACTCTACACGTTGTCCGATTTCAATGATTCTATATTTGTTATAAAGAGAATTACTACACGGGTGGCTCAAGGTCTGGTGATGGGATTTATGAGAACATCATAAAAGTCGTCAATTTGCAAAGACGTCGGCTCGACGTGCAGGCGAAGTCAATTAACCTCGATGATATTATTATTAGTTCTTAAAAACTATTTTTACTTATTTAAAGTTTATTATCCTATCTTTATAACCAATAATAATGCCCTCCAGACCGTATTTCGGTCATGGCGACCAGTTTCAATGGATACTAGCAATCTGCGCAGAACAGGATTATAGTAGTGCGTGCGCAAAACACAGGTGCACTCTCTATTCCTGCAAACGTAATATCATTATAATATGATACTAGTGGTCATAGCGATAAGAAAATATATTAATATCATAACAATCATTCGATAAAATAACTATTAAAATCAAACAAAACATTTCTTATTCATCATCGCTGATAATTTATAGCAAGGCGTGCATTTTCCAATAAAAACTATTGCACGGTAAAAGCACGAGCTGTGCGTCACACCTACTCCACAGTTCCGCTGTTTTAAACTTAGCTGCTTAGAACTTAAAGAAAACTATAGCTTGCATTTAGTGATAGTCGTTAGCGAAATAAATTCACAAACACATGAGTCACAGCCGGACTATACGAAAGTCCGGACATACAACGCCTAGGAGACGTTCCTTTTCAAATAAAAACGGCGCCAGTCGTCTGTCTGTAATGAACTAATAGCTCCCCTAGGACGCGTATGTTTATTTAATATTGTCTGTTACATTGGCCATGTTTCGCTATGTTTGTGTTTCATTATTTTATATTCATAAAATATTGAAAATAAATAAACATGACCAATCTCAAAAAGAGTCCGATGACTCTCCCGTAGGCGTCCATCATCACAGCGTTTTGTATTCATCACCATTATTATCACGATAGCCACAAGACTACAGCTGACAGGCCTCGTTCAAGGAACATCAGAAGTCAGAACACAGTCGTAAGCCATCTGTAATCCGTATCTATCGAATACCTGCATCTCTTTTCAAGTTGTAACTTCATGTAGTGCGTCGCACTACCCTTCGCTTACAGGCATGAAGCTGGTACTCGAAAATCTTTATTCTCTCTTGGTTGTCCATTTTTCGAGCTATAGTAATATATTAATATCTTATCAATTACTCGACTCCGAAGAGTTAGTAATTCCTCCATTCCTGGTGTTTATAACAAAGTCCCAGAAAATATGCAGACCATATCTATCAAAAGGTTTAAAATATTTATTAAGCAAAAATTGTTTAGTAAGGGCTATTATACTACTAAAGAGTACTTGATTGATAATAACGCGATGGGAATGAGGTGATCACTACCATGCTGTTTTTAAATGTTTCCATAATATTTGTATAAATATTATGTATCCGCTTCTTCCCTGCTGCTCAGACATTATTATACGAAAAAGTTTTCGGCAAAATAATTTTTGGAGTCCGTTAAAGAAGACCTAGTAAACATTTTACATCATCGCCGGTCGCCACTAAACAGGCAATATAGCATTGCGCTGAACGTGATCTCCGTCTGTCAACGTCACTCGACTCCGACAGATTTTGCCTCCGACAGCGCAAATAAATTGCGATTGTTCGCCACTGTCCTATTGTTCTCTTGGAAATGAACACCAAATGCTATGATAGGCAGCGCACCGGCTGCTTAATTGCGGATTAGTTCGAATACATGTCACTCAATGTCTGAGCAATAGCACAGATTTTGGTTATCATGTCTGGTTGCTTACAGTGAGGTCGCGGAGTAAGAGAAATATCCTTTACTCCAATTTGTCTCGTAGATGATTTCATTGTCTGCAATAGGTAGGGCAGTATAACCATATCGAAATATTTGTAGAGACGTACGTCTCATGTTCAAATCTGTTTACCTTCCTTTACCACTCTGTACAAAGTTCCGAAGAAATAAACAGCGACCTGTGTCAGCCGAACGGGAGAGTGCCGCACTCAACTAATTTATACGTAGATATATTTGAAATTCATTAATCTAATATACAAAAATTATTTTCTATTTGTTCGTATTTTATGCGTTGCCATATCGTTCAACAGATTGAGTTAAAACTTTGTCAACATATTGCTCGCGAAGTGCACGCAATATGTTGACAAAGCGAAACGAAGGCGCGAAGTTACGCGATCGGCATAGTTATATCACTATATTTAAAAACGCTTCGTTTTCTTTTACAAGCCGTTTTACAGTAAATGAAAAGCAAACAAAATACTAACATCCTAGGTTACTGAATGAATAGTTTGTAATATTAACTGTTTTTAAATGCACCTCAAGCTTAAACCCATTGTTACGAAACGAAACGTTTCTAGAACATAGGTATCGGGCATTAGAGGTTTTGATTTTTTGCACACCTCCAAGGGACCGTAATCCGAAGATCGGGCTAAATGGCGCGCCTTGTGAGAGGTTCAGCAGTGGACTGCCGTAGGCTGGTGATGTAATCCTTAGTACTTTATATTATTTCAGTTCATAAGAGTTTTGACAGATGGACAGGCAGGCGGATGGACAACAATCGGCCGAAATCGACAAAATTAAAAATTAATAGAAAGGAAATTTTACATTAAAAATGCCATGGCTATGAGTATGAGTTAATTATCAATAATCTTCACGTCAGTATCATTTAGGTCAACGCTCCGAGATGAGATTTTTCTGACTCATCGCGACCAAGTTGAGCCTTTCCACGGGCTTCCTTCCTCGTATTTGTCGCCTAAAGTGCATACCTGAGGGTGCTCTCATACGTGAGGAATTCTCTTAACTGTTTCAAAACAAAAAGGTTATTTCTAAGCTTCGTGGTAAAGTAAGAAAATAAAAATTAATTTTCGGATCCGTCTATCGGACCGTCTTCGGTAAATAAAAGAATCTGAATTCTAATCTTAAATCTTAACAAATTTGATCTTACGAGATTATACTAAGCATTTCATATCATTTAAAAGCACCAAAAGAGTGGTTATAAAAAAACAAGATAGGGGCTTATTTTCTGACTCGGAGTCATTCTAGATTAGCAATGTTCCAAATGTATGAAAACCAGTGCAATTACATGCTGTCATAGTTCTCAGGGGTCAACATCAACGTCAAAATCAACGTTAGAAGCCTTTATTAAAAAATATTTGCAGGTTGTGTGTCCATGGACTTCAAAACCCACTTAACAACAGGTGAGCTAATAGCTTATAAATTATTTCAATAATATTTTATTAGCGACCTCGTCATCATCGCTGATTCTGAGAAGCACTTGCTAAAAATAAAAAAACTTCACGTGAAATTGTTTTGTTTATGACAACTGAAAAAGTTTTTTGACTTCCCAGTGGGAAGTTATTGTAATAGGTCTAATTTTGCTAATTGCAAAATTTTAACATATCTCCACATTTCAAGGTATTTAGCAGCAACAGCAATGCACATGTATGTATATATTTATGTATGTATGTTTGTACGTATGTATGTATGTTCGGAATTCGGATTCATTTTTCGCCTCGTGTATCTCGAGAACAAAGATTGACATTGACATGGGACCAGATTCATTTAACGCATAATTATGTAACTTAGACCTCATTAAATTTTGATCATAATCGGTCGAGTCGTTTTTTGTGCCGAATGAAAAATTGTATAAAATATTAAAACATGATTTTTTTTTCTTTACACTATGAAGTTAGTCGTGTGGACCTTTCGGGTCGCACCTAGACCGCTTTTTTTTAATATCAATACAAATAGAACATCAAGAAAAAAATATATAAAATGGAAAATACATTTTCCCGCTATTTTTTATTTTATTAAAATTGTCAAACGGGCACAGACTGTGTGGGAATGTAATCTGTGCATCTTTATTGATACTTGCTGAAGATTCAAGACAATGAGTCAAATACAAATAATCTTGTATGAACAATTAGGTGTAAAAAAGTTGTTTTCCCGATGGATACCGCATTCGCTCTGTGAAGAGCAAAAAGCGGCTCGCGTTACTCGGTGCGTCAGAACTCTCGAAAGATTCCACGCAGGATCCTCAAATGCTGTATACAACATCATATCAGGTGACGAATCCTGGACATACGCGTACGAACCCGAAACAAAGAGCCAGTCACAAGTTTGGGTGTTCGAAATTGAGTTAAAGCCAACAAAAATTGTTCGTTCACGGAGTGTTGCAAAAAAAAATGGTGGCCACGTTTGTCTCCGAAACCGGCCATGTTACGACTATTCCTCTTGAAGGACAAAGAACGGTTAATGCAGAATGGTATGCTAGCATTTGTTTGCCACAGGTCGTTTCTGTACTCCGTAAAGAGAACTGCAACCGCCGCATCATCCTCCATCACGACAATGCGAGTTCTCACACCGCACACAGAACAAAAGAGTTTTTAGAGCAAGAAAACATAGAATTATTAGACCATCCACCGTACAACCCCGACCTAAGCCCTAATGATTTCTACACTTTCCCTAAGATAAAGAATAAATTGCGTCGACAGAGATTTTCATCGCCTGAAGAAGCTATGGACGCCTACAAAACGGCTATTTTGGAGACCCCAACTTCCGAATGGAATGGTTGCTTCAATGATTGGTTCCATCGTATAGAAAAATGTGTCAAATTTCGCGGAGAATACTACGAAAAGCAATAAATACATTTTTAAATAGTAATGTTGTGTCACTTCCTTGATTCCCGAAATTTTCAGTGCCGGCCTCGTAATGGTTAATCCCCCGACCTCCCGGGGTGCAATATTTTTTCCGGTTTTTCTAAAAATTATGTGCATCCATCGCTCGCTTAAATTACGGTTGTAGCACAAATGTATCGGCTTGACCGGGATAAGACCACACTCTCACAGAAAACCAGTGTACCGGGGACCCGTTTTACCGAAAACTAGGCAAGATGTTTTCAGAGGTTACAACGCATCTGCATTTTGATTCTCAATCGAGGGTAAATGGAGATATCTATGGGCCACAGCATCCAGTTATCATCAGACGGACTGTGGGCCCGTTTATCATATTATGCTATAAGCCTGTAAGAGATAACTTACATACTATATAATGTATATATAATAGCTATATTATTTGCTACAATAGTGCATTAGTTTTAGAACTAAGATGGGATGGATGCCTTGTTATCCTTACTATGCTCGTTTAACGCTAGTCTTTCGAAACACCTTAGCAGCCATCAATGATTCACGCTCGGAATACCTACCGCAATTACGCACATTTCACCTTAACGCGGCCATATTAAATCACCCGTTTGCTGTATGTACAAAATATTTTCGTGTAGCGCCTTATTCATCGACCCAAATACATAATTCCGCGTACAAGGCGATAATACGGAGACCGATGGGTTTTCCGACGCGAGCACCTCGAAGTAGGCTATGGATTAATTTAATAATAACATTCAATGTGAACAAAATGACACCAATGTCGGTTTTATTTTGTTACTTTCCTTTTATGGTATTATTTTCCTTTAACCTCAATTGCGTTCGGCATCAAACCTAATGCAATGCAAAAGGAATTTAATTCTAAACTATTTTAATTGTACACTGTCCAATTTTGGTATAATACAGACGTCTGAAAGTTTTAGTTTTCAAGAATGGGTCTACTGAACTTAGGCGGGACCAGGACGCTTTTTCAAAATACTAACGTAAATAGCATAGATAATATTGCTATATTTCATGTAATGTACAGAATCGGCGATCTTTTTTCCGGTAACTAAGCCTTTGATTTAGAACCGAGTTAAAAGAACGAGAAGGTTCTATGCTCGATGATACGTATGATTTTTATGTATGTTCACCGATTTACCGGTAACGGCTAAACCGACTTAAATGATCCTTTTTCTTCGAGTGTCCTATATACATTTGAAGAAAAATTACATCCCTAAGGGTGGTAAAATAGGAAATGATGATTTTAATGTAACTATTTAGACGACATCCTAGTGGATTACCTTTTAAAGTCGGTTTGTACTTTTCATTAAAAGTTTAATTATCACACTCAGGGATGACAATGATACTGATTTTTCAATCTTAATCGATGACAGATATAGGTATCCCAGGGCCACAGCATCCACTTGCCATCAGGTGGACTGTATTCTCGTTCGTCACGAGTATTTGTATAAAATTTAAAACACTAACCATTTATAGAACTATTTATAGAGCCACGCTGCCGCTAAATTATGGTTGTAGAACGAATGGGTCGGCTCAACTGGGGTAGGACCACGTTCTCACAGAATACCAGCGTAAAATAGCAGCTAAATGCTGCTGTGTTTCGTATGGTGAGTGTAGAGAACTGGAGACCCTTTTTCGAGGCATTCCATTTCTAATTCCTCAAGGGTGACAACGCATCTGCATTTTGATTCTTAATCGAGGATAAATGTGAAGGTGACCATCAGGTGAACTGCGTGCTCGTTTATCACCCTTGTTCTAAAAAAAAAAAAACTAAATAACAGCTGAATAACTAGTAACAATTTAAAGAATTTCGATGAAGCAATAAGGAAGCACACATGTGGCACACGTCTAAAACCCGGAGCCTCGAAGCTCACCGTGACGCAAGGTGACGTGATGAGTCACCGCAACGGTTGCTTATCCGTTTGTCCGGTTGGACGCCGCTACATTAACACGCCACTATTAGCCACGCTAATAATGTCACAATGTTCAGTTTTATTATTTCGTATCAACGCACATAACATAATATATTTATCTAGTAAAGAAGCAATCGTTGAGAATAACGAACATTTAGCGGAGGCCTGGTATAAAGCTACGCTAAAGAAAAGTATGGTTTGTAAAAAAATTTGTGACGAAGATTATGAAAGGAGTGTTTTAGTGGTATGGTCAGAATATAAACTAGTGAGGAAAGTGTGGTTTGCAAATTATTGTGACGAAGATTATGAAATGAGTGTTTTAGTGGTATGGTCAGAATATAACCTAGGTGAGGAAAGTGTGGTTTGCAAAATATTGTGACGAAGATTATGAAAGGAGTGTTTTAATGGTATGGTCAGAATATAAACTAGTGAGGAAAGTGTGGTTTGCAAAATATTGTGACGAAGATTATGAAAGAAAGGAGTGTTTTATTGGTATGATCAGATTATAAACTAGTGAAGAAGTGTGGTTTGCAAAATATTGTGACGAAGATTATGAAAGGAGTGGTTTAGTGGTATGGTCAGAAATCAGAATATAAACTAGTGGGGAAGTGTGGTTTGAAAAATATTGTGACGAAGATTATGAAAGGAGTGTTTTAGTGGTATGGGCAGAATATAAACTAGTGAGGAAAGGGTAGCAAAAAAAGTCTGCAGCAAAAGAGGCAGATTCGGCAAGGGTATGAAATTTAAGTCAAAATGAAGTTTAAAGGGAAATATTACCTCAAATGGCTTAGCAAGATCCTCCGTTATGCCGAAAGTATTGCAGCATTGATTTTGACATAAATATATAGTGAAGTTGAGGATTAATGTTAAGGACTATGTTAGACGAAAACACGATTCCGTAAAATTTTCTCGATAGAAAAAAAATCCAAAGTTACCCCAAACTGAACAATAAACCGCTGTTATTCATAAAATACTTTAAATAAGATCATGAAACTTTGCATACTAACTGAACTAACTATAAAGCAGTGCTTATGTTATTGTACTGTACTGTACTGTTATATGTACTTTTTTTTAAATACGATTATTTTCACTGTAAAAAGAAATTACCTAAACTATCGGCGTCTTGAAGCTTGATTCCTGTTCCTGTCGCCCCGTTAGTATCGCTTAGGCTTTTGAAGGGAGAAGTTGTGTCGCTTACGATCAGAATACACATTACGCAACAGGAAGACATAAAATTAAAATGGGAAATAACCGTGATAAAAATAAGAAGCTACTGGGTAGGCATTAAGAAACAGACATAAATATGATAAACCTAATGAAATAAGTATCTAACGACCTATCTACTTACAGTATTAGTGATTACAAACATGTCGGTACATAGCATAAAACGCTCGGGTAAGTGGGGGCGAAATTAGAATTTGAGCTGACTTACTATATCCCCTTAAGTCCCTGTATGAAGTTCCTGGACCAAATCGGCAATATAAAAAAGATTGGCCCAATTAAGAGTGCTCGTATCCGGCAAGCATTTATGTATGCATAGATATATGGATGTAAACGTGTCAGGTTCCTGCTAAATGGCAGTCCGTAGTCTCTGCCTACCATTCTGGGTAGCAGGCGTGATATTTTATTTGTGTATTTACAGAACTACACTGCTGCATTACGGCTGCAATAATGATAAGTGTCCCCCAGACCGAATATCGGTCATGGCGTCTAGTATCAACGGAGACTAGCCATCGGCGCAGGAAAGGATTATAGTGCCCAAGTATATGCATAAGCACAGATGCACTCTCTATTCCTTCACTCTCATCATCTGTTGCAACGGTAAACCGACACGATCAGGGAGAGATCAGGCGCAGGACCAACGGCTTTAAGTGCTTTCCGAGGCACGGGGGGTGAGACGTCGCCAACTTCCTGACGCCGGGCACCTGCTGTGACTTTTCTTGGCGGAAAACTCAATAATAGATTTTTGTCCCGACCCGGGATTGAACCCAGGACCTCATAATCAGCAGTTGCACTACTACAACCACTAGACCGACAAGGCAGTCAAAATTCGGTCTGGAGGACGGTTGTAATACGAATTGGTCGTATAGACTTCGAGAGGACCACTCTCTTTATTAAATACCAGCAAATTCTGCTGTTTCGCATGTTGAATATCGAGAATCGAATCCTTTTTTACCGGTGACGAAACATTCCATCTGAGTTTTCAGGGTGACATACATCTAGACTTTATCGAGTTGAAGAAGAACAAAAAGTGATAGGGAGCAGCAAGAAAGGTGTTTTTTATATAATAGGTGTAAACGAGCACGCGACTCACCTGATGCTAAGTGACTGCTATCGTCCATGAATTGCAACACCAAACATCGAAACATCTGGTTAAAGTAACTTCTCTGTATAAAGAAAAAAGGCCCATGGCTAACAATGAATAAAAAAAATCTATCACAATATTTCCAAATAGTTTTTGCTTTTTATTTTATAAATGGAGGTACAAGTTAAGTGTTAATTTAAACGAATCAAATGAACCCCCGGCACCCAAAGAGCAAGAGCGCCGACATGTCTTATTTAACATGTAACGCTACGTGACGGGGACGTGACGATTCGAATCGCGTAACGCGAGGCCAACGTGAGAATATCAATGAAGCTAAGTACTATACGCTAGACCATACATGGTAAAGGACGTAAAAGAGACTTTCCCTGGAGTGTTAACGAACAATTTTCAGTTACCGCCTTTTACGGCGGTGTCTTTCTCACTCTATTTTCATTGATGTAGAAGGATGACAAACAAACACACAGTTCACTTGATGGTAAGAGGTTGCTGGGCCTCTACATCTATTCTTGATTGAACATCAAAATGCGTTGTCACCTATGAGGACCTAAATAGATTGCCTCATTAGCAGTAAAAAAGGTCTTTGGTTTTTACTACTGGTTTATTATAATTTAACACTGACATTCCGTGAGGGCGCGGTCATGGCCGTCACCTTCATGCTATAGCTATAATACGAGCGTGGCGCTCATACGCGTAGCTTATCCACTTATGTAAGTCATCAAACATAATCAACGGTTGCATTGTGTACGGATAAGCCAGATTTAGTGTGGGCAAAGCTTTAGTTCATTTTTTATATCAAATTGAGGTTTCAAAGGAAATTAAAGTTCACCTGATGATGATTACTGCAGCCCATGGTCATCTGTAACCAACTTCAAATAAGGATAAAGCTGGAATGCCTGGTAATGCCTGCCTGAAATGCTAGCAATTATATTGTCTCTCTATACACGTTAGACTCGAACACGCACTGCTATTTGATGGCTGATACGACACAACCTATGGATCGTCAATAAAGGGGATAGATCAATGATGCCGCCACAACTTGCAGGAGCATTTCCTTCTGAACTGGGAGAAGCCTAATATATGGTAAAGTTGAGGATTAATGTTAAGGACTATGTTGACGAAAACACGATTCCGTAAAATTTTCTCGATAGAAAAAAACTCTAAAGTTACCTCCAAACTGAACAATAAACCGCTGTTATTCATAAAATACTTTAAATAAGATCATGAAACTTTGCATACTAACTGAACTAACTACAAAGCAGTGCTTATGTTATTTACTTTTTTTTAAATACCATTATTTTCACTGCAAAAAGAAATTACCTAAACTATCGGCGTCTTGAAGCTTGATTCTGTCGCCCCGTTAGTATCGCTTAGGCTTTTGAAGGGAGAAGTTGTGTCGCTTACGATCAGAATATACATTACGCAACAGGACGACGTAAAATTAAAATGGGAAATAACCGTGATAAAAATAAGAAGCGACTGAGTTGGCGTTAAGAAACAGGCATAAATATGATAAACCTAATGAAATAAGTATCTAACGACCTATCTACTTACAGTATTAGTGATTGCAAACATGTCGGTACATAGCATACGACGCGCGGGCAAGTGGGGGCGAAATTAGAATTTGAGCTGACTTACTATATCCCCTTAAACATAGGCCTCCCCTACAGATTACCTCATAGACGGTTATATGCCGTAGTTGCAATTTTTGGCAAGCGAGTTTGCCACCGTAGTTTTTTATTTTTAATCGTCATTAGGAAGACGCTGCCGCCCATCTCCTGAGTTATTTCCCTCTATCGCCTCTAATGAAACCCACGGCATGATATGAGATAGTGGACATTCTTACACCGCCAGTACACTGTACACTGGATTATTTACGAGGTTACAATGATGATATATTTTTTTAAAAGCAAAACATTTTTAGGAAGTTTCAGAACAAGAATCCTATTCCAACAAAACCGCAGATAAGCTTCATGAATAAGCAGATAGATATAGAAAAAAAATACCAGAGTAGAGAATAGAATATCTGAATATACTTAGAAACATAAAATTCATGTTCTATTAATTATGAATAAATTAATAGAAGCAGAATAACTATATTTTAAATTTCATTCATTTCTTTATGGTTCTGTATGGTTCTTTATGGTATTCGCTACAAATATGTTTCATTTACGGTTTTAATCAACCGACCTGCTGTTCACACAGCGCAATGACAAAATTAAAAAAAAAATACGGCCGCCACGTGCACATGCGTGCAGGCCCCATTCTGTCGACGCAGCCTGTTATAGCCAGCCTAAATGCTTACAGCTCTATTAAAACCTTCGCAAGACTCTCTAGCCCTATATAGACACATGAACCTTATAAACATATGTTCTATAATCGTTCAGAGGTTTCTCGGAAACGGCTAAGCCATTTTAAATATTTTTAATTAAATAAGGGTATCCCATTTCAATTTGAAGGAAAAAAATTCCGTCTTTTAGGATGAAAAAATAGGGAATGAAATTTTTATTGTAACTATTTAGACGACATTCTAATCGTTACCTTGGGTTTGTGATATTTAAGTCCACAAACTAACTTTTTATAAAAGTGTAAAAAAATTTGTCCGAAAAAGTAAAAACTGTCTTCAAAAACTAAAAACAATAAAATTATTTCCACATACTAGCCTCAATTTCTTATCACCGACTTAAGAAGCTATTATTTGGAAATTTTGTTGGTTTTTGAAGTATGTATTTATTTTCTACTTTTTACTAAAAATTTATTATGTAAATGCTTTTATTAATCCATCCATCCATTATAGCTTATAAAAGTCCACTGCTGAACATAGGCCTCCCCCATAGATTGCCTCATAGGGGGGATTTTGCTATAGTTGACACGCCTAGCGAACAGGGTTGTCAACCGCAGATTTTTGCTATAGTCGACACGCCTGGCGAACAGGGTTGTCAACCGCAGATGTTTTGATTGCCCATCACTTGTTTTAATTTTCCTCTGTCGCCTCTTAGCACACCAACGGGACAATACGTGTTAGTGGGTATTCTTAAGCGGGCTACATACGACACGATATCTGTGGCGATCTAGGGTGGAAAGAAATCGGGGCTTTTATCGGGGTAGACCTTACACACGGGCCTGCCTAGCAGTACGCGTTCGGACTTGGAGCGGAATGCATATGCGATAGAGTTCTTCAAAATACCTCCGAATCTCTTAAAATACCACCGTGTTGGTTTGGCATTAGCCATCTCGGTTAATTTATTCGAAAATAGAAAAAGATAAGTTGCTGGGTGAAAAAATGGCTCCAAAAGAGATAAAAATTAAGCCACATAAACGTACTAAATGGCCTGTAATCCAAGGACGTGATTAATTTTCTCCGGATGGATGAAAACAGTTTTTATAACCTTCTAGAAATGATTTCGGCACTTATATAAAAACGTCAATTTCTCCTACCTATGCTATTTAGTTATTTCTTCTCTTTGTTCATTTCTGCTTTGGTCAAAATCTGGTTATGTATTACACACAACAAACAAGGAAATAAAATACTTTTGTATAATAATATGTATACTTTTTTTTTTAATGTAATCTTTATTTATGGAGTAAAACTATCAGAAAATAAAATAGCTTATTATCTTTTTTAAACATAAAGAAACCTTTAATTTCGGACATACTCCCTTTTATATAACTTGTTTGTTGATGTGGAGATGGTGAAGGAGTAGAAGTTAGTTGTTGATAAGAAGTTGAAGGCACGTAAGAGATCGAAGAGTGGTCTTGTGGAGTTGTAAGAGATATAAGTGCGGTCTTATGTTGATAGCGTTGGAATAGGAGTTAGTTGTTGAGGAGAGGCTTTATCTTCTCCTTACTTACATCATACACTCTACTTTACGAACGGCAATAAAAAAATTAGTTTAGTAGGCATTCTTGACCATGTCACTTCGCAGGGTCACAGGCTAGGGTGGATATGATTTGAATTTCGATAAAATTTCAATTAATTAATTTATTTTATTCACTTTTTTTTGGTTTTTTGTAAAATATCAGTGCCATAGGCTTCTACTCCGTTTATATGATTAAAATGTAAAAATTTTGTTATATAAAAAAGGTCATTCAGTATCACTGCTTTGTTAACTTCCTTCCGCGAGGGTTGCCGGCAGCGACTGCCAAAAGAAATCGGGCCGATACGCCTACACACAAGCAGTAAGGAGGGGGCGGTGCCCCGATCTAGGAAGCATCGGCTGATCTAGGAAGGATTTTTGCTCCTGCCAGCCGATTAAGGAGGCGATATCGGCCACGACTTAGGATGGCCCTACATACGACACGATTTAGAGGCAATCTAGGAGGCATCCCCACTACTCCACCCTAGATCGCCACCGATATCGTGTCGTATGTAGCCCGCTTTACACCGCCACTGCGCGGCAATTTCACTAATACTATTTTTATATGACCGTTCTGGAACACAAAACATTAAATTCTTCGACTTTCTCACAAATAAAATAAAATAATAATATATAGAATAATATACAAGAGTTGGATAATTTTTTTGACATTCGCTGAACGTTGAATGGCACTGGTATTGATAACATTTTGCCGTCACTAATAATTTGTACTCAGGCTTGTACCTATTTAATTAGTGTGTGATATATACAGAAGCTATTTGCAGTAGGCGACCACTTAATTACGTAGACAATTAAGCCGATATTCGCGTGATAGGAACAAATTATTACATGAAAGTGTCGAAGAAATCTTGTATTAAGATATAAATGTATTAATTGAAAGAAACAAATTTTTGGATTTTATCGCGTTTAATCGGAATTGTTTATAATTCCCGTTTCAGGTGCTTTACAGGACTCATGGTCATGGTGTATTGAGGTATTTGACGTCCAGAGGTCATCGTTAACTCTGGTTTACCTTTAGCTTTTATATAGTAATTTTTAATGTTTACATTAAAAAATACAAACATTATGTTTCGCGTATTTTATTATGATTTGACGATGAATTCGATCACATACTCTATCTTTAAATAAGAAAAAAAAAAACGGTTGATTTAAAACAGTTGTAAAAAAATGTTTGTATCGTAGCGCAACTTTATATTCATTGACAGAGTAATACGCTATTTAATAATTAAATTAATCCAAAGTTTAGGGAGACTTCTTAGTATAGCAATGTTTAACGCAAGAGTTATTGGCTTATTGGTTATTGTGGTCCAATTAAATTGGAAACCGAGCAAGACGTAACATCAAAAAATATAATTCTAGTTTTAAACAAAACCAAAACGTTGAAAAAGAGCTTTAAATCACTAGATATTTATTGGCCTCACTTCATTCAGCCTAATTTATGACGTCTATTAAAGGTCAATTAAACGTCAATAAATTTCATGCAATTTTGATAAAATAAATGGATTGGCTTTTATTTTAAGGACCTTTGAATAGCAAAATAGGATAATTAGATGAACAATCTTAAAGCGGTTTCAAAATCAGCATGGTTTATATTCTTTGCACACTGTGGTAAAAATTAGAGAAACACTTCGTTAACGTTGGAAATTCGACACTAGCACCTCAGTAACATTAATATTCTTAATATGAATTTAATTTAAAATTCGAACGCGTGCGACGACCTTCGCACACGAGGACGTGCCGTGGCTGGCGCGGGGAACCAGGCGGGATTGCTTCACGATTTTGTACAAAAATACTAAAGACATACAAGGTTTACTATATGTTTTAAAAATCGAGGGAAACGTACATATTAAATAACTTGAAAGGTGAAATTAGACTTGTGTTTTTGACCTTGTGTAATTATATAACAAACTAAAAAAATAAGTAAGTATATATCGTGTCAACCTCTGTGCGACCGTCAACAATCTTGCATATGCAGTTTTGAAACTAGTTATACAAATGGTAACATTAAAAAAATTGTACAACTGAATAAAATGAGGGTGTACCGTGGTATACCGAACACATCTGCGTACCCTTTTAGAGGGTACAGGCGTGATCTTATGTGACTGATAAACGTATGATTGCGTAAACGATACAGATATGGGATAGCAGTAATTGCGGTTGATTCGCTGGCATTTATTGAAGAGTTCCGTTGTCTGTTTCCTAAACTCATTATCAGATCTTCACTAAAAAATTTAAATGGGACCATTTCGGAAAAAACCTCTGTAGAACAAAAACAAATGTTGAATATCCGCCTTTATATGACGGAGTTATGTCCGAAGATACATAAAAATATATGAACATCCGAATTAAGAATCTCCTCCTTTTATAAAATCGGTTAAAAAAATGGTAACCCTAAACAAGCCGATAGTACTCCTTGTCGCGACTCGCCTCAACTACAATTGTATTTTACTATTAACGACATTAAAAGAATTTTAAGTTGAATGGAGTAGTAAAGTTGGGAATTTAAATAGATTGGGTCGGCTCGACCGGGGAAGGACCTCGCTCTCACAGAATACCAGGGTAAAATAGCAGCTTAATACTGCTGTGTTTCGTATAGTGAGTGTAGAGAACCGGAGACCCTTTTTTACTGGAAACGAGGCATTCTATCTTAGTTCTCAGGAGTGACAACGCGTTTGCGTCATGATTCTTAATCGAGGATAAATGTAGATGTCTACGGGTCATAGCATCCACTTACCATCAGGTGGACTATGTGCTCGTTTGTCACCCTTATTCTTTAAAAAAAAAGTTAAGAAACTTGTTTGGCGTGTTCGAATTCAGAACTTGAGTCCAATCCTATAATGTTCGTTTGCAAAAATCATAATTAAATATAAAATATTAAAAATTGACTATAAACGAATCAAAGGCGAATTACTGTGAAATTATAACGAGACAGAAATAACATAATCCCTCAAAAGAACCCCAAAACATAACGCGTAAATACCGCAAAAATATTTGAAATAATTATCCAAGTTCGTCATCATCATCATTACAGCTAGTAAGTCTACTGAACATTGGTCAAGGAATGTCACAAAGGACAGTCCTAAGCCACCTGCATCTATCGACTTCCATTAAACATTATTGGATGCATAAATTGCATGATTGTAGAAATATATTGGATGCAGACTTATAAGGGTAGTTCCTCGTAAGACGTATAAGGAAGTTCCTCGACTAAAATTTTATACGTCATAGAGCCATGCTGCAGCTATATTTTATAGTATAGCTGTAGCACGAATGGGTCGGCTCGACCGGAGAAGAACCACGCTCTAAGAATACGAGCGTAAAATAGCGCCTCCACGCTGCTGTTTTTCGTATGGTGAGTGTATAAACTGGAGACCCATTTTACTGGAAACGAGGCATTTTGATTCGTAGCCGAGGATATATGTAGATGTCTATGGGCCACAGCAACCATTACCATCAGGTGGACTGAGTGCCCGTTTGTCTCCCTTATCTTATAAAAAATAACTGACGATATATCACACATTGACCAAATTGAGAGTACCCTGAACCGATAAACATTTATGCGTAGTATGGATGTAAAATAAGACAAATGTGTCATGATCGTGCTAAATGGAGTATCTAGATCGCCCCTGGGGCACCGGCATGGGTGTGGTATAATGTTTTTTTTTTTTGTTATGGCATGTATGTATGAAGTAAATATTGTCTACCTAAATGCATTAATCACACCTTTACTATAGGAGAATGACACAAAATAAAATAAATAATTAAGATCGACAATGATCGTGTTTTGGATTAATGGTGGAAATAAAGAAACAAATTACACGACGCCACACTATCTGTGTGAACACACATTTGAATGTCTCCAATTAACCCACTTTAGTACACGATTGTAGACGACAATTTAATGTTAATACGAATTATCTTACGAGTTCACTAACGAAGAAATTAGTAACGCTGTACCCTGCATAAATTGTTCGAAAATTGGCGGAAAATGCGTTAATTGATGAGGCCTCCTTTGTTTAAAAAATAAACCCTAAGATATTCGAAATACTGGTTGTAAAGAACTAGGGCGGCAGTCCGCGACCCATAATCCAAATGCCATGAGTGACGTTTCTCGACGACCGGTTCCGCGCGCCTGGGCCTCAAGGCTGGGCCTGACTTAAGCGGGACCATCGGCTACAATGTTACTCTCCCAAAAATGTTAACGTAAAAATACTTAATGTGGACTGTCAAATATTTTAAGTGGTTTTTTTTGTTTAATAAATATCTACAAATTCAAATTGTTAATGCATGACACAAATCAAATTTATGATGGCACATTATTGTGTTTATGTTAGGGCTTTATAAAAAACAGTTTGATTCAATAGTTATATATAATTTGCGGTTCGTACAGAATAGTTTCACAATTCTTATTTCATTACTCAAATCGAATCAACATACTTTTACTTAGTGTAGTTACGGCAAAAAAGAATTCATCATACAACATAACTGCTATCTTAGTACAATGGAGATCACCTTTGGCTGCCACTGCCTGTATGACCTGTGACTGCCTCGTCGGTCTAGTGGTTGTAAACGCTACTTATGTGGTCCCGGATTCAAATCCCAGGGCGGACCGAAATAGTGATCGAGTTTTCTGTCAAGAAATTTTTAGTAACAGCCCGGAGTTAGGATGTTAGGTAGTGTTTCAACATCGTGACAGATTTCCGTCCTATCGGATATTAAAAGTGAGGGAATAGATAGTGTATCTGTGCATGCGCACACGTTCACTATAATCGTATCCTGCGCAGGGTAGGAACTATAGTTCATGAGTGTGTGGCTGATGGCTAGTCTTCGTTGAAAACGGCCACCGTGACCGAAATTCGTTCACGATAACATTATTGTTATTACAATTGTGATTAAAAATTCTGAAATAAAAAAAAACTGACAATATACTGATGTAGTCTAAGTCCGACTATCGTTGTTATTAACGAGATGTAAAATACCCAGACCCGAGATGGAAAGCAGCACCAAAGCCCGCAAAGTTTACCTTACGAGTGAAAAGAACTTATCACTGTAAAGATTGTATGCCAACTAGTCATAATAGCCAGGAACTTACCTAAAACAAAAATAAAAATATTATTAAGTACACATACATAAAATACATTAATTAAAATAGAACAAAAAAAAGAGAACCCTTCACCCCATTTCGTCCTGTGGGTGTAGTAAGAAAAGATTAGGAATCACCGATAAAATATAGCCTAATATAGATAGGCAGGATATTGGTCGTGCAGATATGGTTTAGTCTCGGTACTGTATTTTGCAAGGTTTTTTTAACGTGATATAACTTTGCTGTAATTATATTATGGTTGTAGCACGAATGGATCGGCTCGACAAGGGTAGGACCACGCACAAACAGAACACCAGTGTAAAGTAGCAGCTTAATGCTACTGTGTTTTGTATGGAACTGTAGAGAACAGGAGACCCTATCAACGAGGCATCCCATTTTAGTCCTCACGGGTGACAACGCATCTGATCGCATGTTAATTCCTAATTGATCCATGATGTCTATGATCGACAGCATCCACTTTCTATTAGGTTGACTTATTCTTTATTCAAAGGCTTTGGTCATCCCTGAACTCATGCTTCCTGTTAATATTTTTTGACATGCAGTCAAATTTATAAATTCACGTATTTTACCCGACTGCCCCAAAAGGTGGGTAATGTTTACCGAGTGTATGCAATCTGTGGGAAGCCCCCTATGTTCAGCGTGGACATTTCAGAAGCTGTAGTGAATGAATTATTAAATTATTAATTATAATTGAACAGCAACACTTCTTTGCTCTCTTTGAGACAGTTATTCATTACTTACTTTGATAGACTAAATATTTAGCAACACTCCCAAGCCTATCCGTCAAGAAGCCATTGAGACAGTGGTTTCTGTTTACTTCTGTCTACAATCAAAACATTTCGTAGAATGAACACCAAGGATAAAAGCAATGAAATGTAATTAATTCTTAAAAATAAATAATAGATACAAAAATTTTAAGAAGTATGTAGTTGTTTTTATGTAAGATAAAAGTTCTTCCACTAGATACTTCACTAAAATAATTAAAAAACTACAGTAATATAATAAAAAAAATTTGAGATTGTTCTATGTTTCTGGTGATCATAATCAAAATTTATTAACTTTTAATAAGTATAATTTAAATAAAATTGTTTTTCTCTATCTTTTTATGAAAACTCACATGGGTTACCGATTATATCGATACCAGAAATGGTTATAAAAATGGTATAAAAAAACTGCGTAACTTTTTTTATCCACGTGTCGAATTTCTTGTAAAATTTTAATGCGGTCAAGGCGACTTTTCAATTAAAAGAACGCCATAATCGTGAAAACGATTTTTTTTAACTATATGAACAAAACAATTAAATGAATTATTATACAAACAAATAAACATTGGGACGGTTTATAATTTGAATAAAACTAATTTTATGTATATTTGATCACATTTTATTTTTACTTATTTATATTTCCCAGAATTTTTGTTTATTTTATATCGCCTATGATCGCCAACAAAAGAAATGTATTCACATTAATCCAAGAAATCATAATAATTAATAAAATTGGTGATTATTCCAATTTTGTAGCTCAATCACACCAAGCCGTACCTACAATCTGTCGCTTGACTATTACGGCATACATGCTAAGGTTTACAATACCAGCTTGGTATAATATGTACATAATATATCTATACGATGGATCGTGACTTATTCGATTCCCAATGTAAACCGTATATCATTGGTTTCGCAACAGAAACGTTGTAGAGAAAGGATCTAACGTTTCACGTACATATGTTTAATTCTGAAATTCACCAGTTAAACATAACCATTTACATTTTACATTAACGGTTTACTAAGTAGTGGCAGTGTGAGAATAACCACTCTCCCATATAGTCCTGTGATTGTTGTAAGAGACGACTGAGGGAAACAAATCAGAAGAGGGACAGCCGCGTCTTCCTCGTAATAAGTAAAATTAAAAACACTGCGGCTGCCAACCCGCCTGCCGAGAGTGGCAACTATGGCAAATTTTCCCCGAATGAGGCAACTCACAGGGGAAGCTTATGTACTGCAGTCGACTTCTGATCCATGGTTACTGCATGGTTTACACATCACTAATAGACATATATCTTTACCAACTATAGCAAGTGATTTATGAAATATTTTTCTCTTAATTTTGGAATATCAATGAACAAAATATTAAATTGTTAGCAAAACATAACACAACCGAACGAACTCTACCACCACGATCAACATAACCGAATACGTAACAGTAAAAAAATACCATGTTCGCGTAATTATGGGAAGGAAGGAAAATTAAGAATATAAAACAAACAACGCGTATATGAGGCGTGATGACAAAGGAAAGGAGTTCGATGGTGGTGGAAGTATCGCGAATGCGGATGCCGCGTACTGAGCACAATGCCTGGGAATGTTAGCGCATACGAGCTCGCGTTGTAACCAAACAAAAACATATTATGAGTGATTTCCTATACGTAACGTCACATTCTCGGTGAAAACTCGAAGACTTAAACAGGAAATTTTAAAAGAAATATAGAATAAGGATGATAAACAAGCACCCAGTCCACCTAACGATAAGTCGATGATGTGGCCAATATTCATCTACATTTATCCTCATATCTCATATACTCCTTATAATAAAAACGCAGTTGTCACCCCTGAGGACTAAGATGTAACGCCTCATTTCCAGTATTCTCTTTTCAGTAAACTTTTTTATTACTAATTTATCCTATGGACTTTTAAATCATCCGCTTGTCTTTAATACGAGGTAGAGCCCCGTTGCAGCTATATTATGGTTGTAGCACGAATGGGTCGGTTCCACCGGTAGGTAAGAACACGCTCTCACAGAATACCAGTGTAAAGTAGCAGCTTAATTAATGCTGTTGTGTTTTATATGGAACTGTAGAGAACAGAAGACCCTTTTCAACGAGGCATCTCATTTTAGTCCTCACGGGTGACAACGCGTCAGCATTTTGAATCGTAATCGAGGATAGATGTACATGTCTATGGGCCACAGCAAACACTTACCATCAGGTGGACTGTGTGCTCGTTTGTCACCCTATCCTATTAAAAAAATTGGGGTTATTATTTTTATTCGTACCTATTTTATTGAACTAACCATAAGAACAATATAGTGTTCTATTTTAACTACACTAATAATTTAACAACAGAGTAAAAATCAAGTAAAAATAATAAAACAAAAGCAAAACCTTAGTGTCACCATATTCGAAAAGTTGCGTTTCAATTAAAAGTTTTTCGGTTTCTCGTAAAGCTACAATCGATAATCAAACACAAAACTATTCTCAGTGGTGCTCTTTAAGTTTTTGTCCATTTTTAATTTTGTTTATAATTTTTCACGTTAATCTAACTAATATAAAATATAGCTGATATTTCATAAGGAAACTATATTCCTAACAATTAAACTTCTCCATATTACACCTCATTCCAAAGTGGAAATGCCCTGGTTACAGAAAAAGTTATGGATACCCTTATTACATTAGAAACCGTCATCTGCCAGTAACATTCGAATTCATTTCAAATTAAAGTGACAAATAAACTAACAGTCCACCTCATTGTAAGTGGTTACTGCAGCCCATGGACACGAGCAACCGACTTCGAACAGAGGGCTACAAATGCTATGTCAACTCTGAACACTAAGATGGAATTTCTCATAGTCTGTAATTATACAGGAGCTCTATACCCTTCAGTCCTGAACAAAGTACCATTTGCTTGGAGGCAGAAAAAAGAAAGAGGGTGTTACCTCCTAGATAAGGAGTCCTAACAGCTCGTAAACTTTTAAGCAGGAGTTGGGAGATTTCTTTTACATTATTTTTATGACAAACGAAAACACATGATAGACAACTATATATATCCTCGATTAATAATCAAAATGCAGATGCGTTGTCACCCCGGAGAACTAAAATGAAATACCTCGTTTCTAGTAGAAAAGGGTCATCGGATCCCTACGCTCATCATATAGCTTAATGTTGCTGAATTTCATAAGGTGATTGTAAAGAATCGAAGACCTATTTTACTGGATACGAGGAATTCCATCTTAGTCCTCAGAGGTGAAAGATGATTTTTTTTATAGGATAGGGTGACAAACGAGCACACAGTCCACCTGATGGTAAGTGGTTGCTGTGGCCCATAGACGTGTATCCTCGATTACGAATTAAAATGCAGATGCGTTGTCACCCGTGAGGACTAAAATGGAATGCCTCGTTTCCAGTAAAAAAGATTACTGCTACAACTATACTACTAATATAATTGCAGCACGGCTCTACCACGTATAAAATATATGGGCTACAGTATCCACTTAGGTACTTACTACTACTAGGTAGCTACTACTTAGGTACTACTTAGGTGGACTGTATGCTCCTTTGTCATTCTTATTCTATTAAAGAAGTACGAAAAACTGCAACATGAAGCTGCTATTTCACTGGTATTTTGTGAGAGCGTGATCCTTTCCTGTTGGAGCCGACCCATTCGTGCTACAACCATAACCGTTTATCAATGTAGTCCGTTTCATCCCCATCTAGTTGTCCAATCAACCAAATAGCATTGCGAGTTATGACTACTACTAAATTCATATACATTTGAGTTTGAAGGCGCCTCTACGCTACACGCCCCGCAGCATTGCTCTGCATTGAGTCCTAAGCCTCTTTCGAAAGTTACTTGTCGCCGTCGAGATCGTTGCGACCACGATTAACTAAGTTACGAAGTACTTTCGTTGTAAGTTACAGCTCTTAACACATTTCACTATACTTAAAAAGGTAAACAATTAAAGGACCTTTAAAGCAGTTTATTGCGCAGCTTATTTTTATTTCGGCTCGGCTCTACGTAACTCGTTAAAAACTGTATTTAAGATTAAGTGGATTGCGGCCATTGCCGCTGTGAAAATTGCGAACGTATAAGGTAAAACCTTTATTGCAAGGTGTTAAATGTTGCCAGCGATTGTACGAAGGTTTTATCTTCACTCGAATTTATCAATAATATTATTATAGTTATGGAAGTGCAGTAATAAATTTAACCCTTCAAAATAATTTTTTTTAACGTGGTAGAGCCACCTCCTATTCAGGTTATTTAGTTATTAGTATTAACTTGCCAGGCAGACGTTGTTCTGCCGTATCCGAGGACTCTCTGTCATATAAAAAATCATTAGATTCGTAATAATATACATCGAGGGTCACTTATTGGGATAAAAACTCTCCTATCTCTCAAGTTGGACCAAACTTCACACAGTGTGCAAAATTATATTGAAATCAGTTCAGTAGTTTAGGAGTTTATCGCGGACAAACAACCTGACACGTTATTTTTATTTATAAAGATTATTCAGGTTGTAGCACGAATAAGTCGGCTCGACCAGGGAAGAACCAGGCTCTCCTAGAATACCAGCGAAAAATTCTGCCGTTTCGTATTGTTATTGTAGAGAACCGGACACAATTTTAACTGCAAACGAGACAATCTATCTTAGTTCTCAAATGTGGCAACGCATGGGAATTTTAAATCTTCATAGATGTGATGTCTTTGGGCCACAGTATCCAACTACCGTTAGGTGGAATGTGTGCTCGTCTATCGCCCTTATTTTATGAAAAAATTGCCCTTTTCTGCTTATGAGTCCGTCTGAGAGAACACTGCAGTTTTCTGGTCTGATGGTTATATAGAGCCAGTATAATTGGCTTCGCATCTGCAGCTTTTTTGTGTTTAAAGTGGGTGGCAGATATTCATGTACTGCAGTAGCCACTTACATCGGGTGGACTGTAAGTTTGTTGATCACTTCAGTTGTATTAAAAAAATCTCGTGAACTGAGCAGATACATTGGCATCCCCGATCATCCTAAGATGGAATGCCACGTTTTCAGTAAAGAGAGTCTCCGGTTCTCCACACTCACCCTACAAAAGACAACAGCATTTAACTCTTGCTTCACTTAGGTAGTCCGTTCGAGGGTGGTCCTTCTCCAGTCGAGCCGACCTATTCGTGCCGCAGCGTAGCTCTACCACGTACATTTTGCTCCCTCCGCCTACTAATGGGTGTGAACCATATACAGGTCACATATACATAAACATATGGACATTTCTTAACATAAAATTCCCACGAGCGTAATTGAAACAGCACATATGCTTATGGTCACGCTAACATACCATAATATAAGTTATCGTAACTGAAATCGCATACGATCGAAGCGTACGCGGGAATCGAACCCCGCTTACCGTTACATCATTCGTGTAACGCGGCATCCTGAGTGCGTGTACTTAAGACCATATGGCATATTATGATGGCGACCCACTTTGCGAAGGCTCGAACCGGCCTTTGCCTTGTAAGGCGGCGCGGGTTACGCAAGTCGGTTGGTTCAACTATATGGCTCACGTACATTATAGTAAAATTAGTCGTTGTCAGTTATGATAATATTTTATATATTATAAAATTTTAATGGGTGTACAAATCGAGTAGAAAAATAATATTTTCTTAACACTAATTTCATTGAATATTGAAATGAATACATGTGTCTGTATGTAAGACAGTTGTAGTCCGAAGATACATTGAAAAAATTATAGCGTGGCAATTCTCAGAATAGGTAGTAAAATTTTCAACAGTACGTAATATTATAACCGTGGAAAAAATTGCCACACATCCATTATACTTGTACATTGTATTTTTATCAAACATTTAGTAGCTGTTAATTTTTCTTATATTTATCTGAATTTAGGGTTTATAAATAAAACTGAAAGCAATAAAATTTATTATTATATTAAATAAGATACATTTTGTTGAATGCTAATTTACTGATTTAGCTTTTAACTATTATCAAAATGTGAAAAATTGAAAAACGTGTTGGTTTATAAAACTATTTCACTACTGACATTAATAAATGCAAGACATATTTACGTCTGGCAAGAGCCCTTTTCATATTTTCATACAATTTTATTCGACGACGATGCGAAAACATTAGTAGTGTCAAAATTTTTTGTTAAGGGCTTTACTGCATACCAAGCGATTTCGATATAATCGAATATTTTTGACATCCCTAGGTTGGTTTTCGTATAAGGAGCGGTAACAATTTATCGATTTCAAAAACTGCAATGCGATCGGGTCATAAGACTTAACGAAATGAAATGTTTACTCGATTTACTGAACCAAGAGACAGACAGACATTTTAATTAATCCGAATGTCAATAAAAGTGGTAAGTAATGCGTAATAAGAATGCGGTCAAGTGTGCGTTTCATTATTTTTTGCAAAATTCAAAATATTTTTATATTTTCAGTTTAAGCATTTTATCGTTATTTTTTATACAACACTAGCTAATATTATCAAATCTTTATTTTCCCTACATATCATACTTTAAATTTAATTAAGAGAAAAATTAAATTAAATTTAAGATATAATAAATAAGGATACCTGGAATTGGCATCGCTGATAAGAGAGGCATATGAAATTATGAAATATGTAATATCAAAAGTCCCCCGCTGAACATAAGCCTCCCCCGTAGGGGATCTCACAGGGGAGAAGATCCACTGCGATAGTTTATTGGCATAGTTTCCACGCTTAGGAGGTGTGTTGGCAATGGCTGTTTTTATTAGTTGGTATTAAGAAGACGGTGCAGTCCGTTTCCTTGCTTGTTTCCCTCTGTCGCCTCTAACGCCGTCCTCAGGACGATATAAAAGTAAAGTAAAGTAAAGTTACAGCCTATATACGTCCCACTGCTGGGCTCAGGCCTCCCCTCATTTCTGAGAGGGTTTAGGGCAAGGAAGTGTCCGCCGCGCTGCCCAAATGCGTGTTGACGAACTTCACATGTTTTCAAAATATTTTTTTTTTTCTTATTCCTCAGACATGCAGGTTTCCTCACGATGTTTTCCTTCACCGCCGAGCACGTGGTAAATCAGCACTTAAAATTGCAATTAACAATTCCATTGGTGCCGGCGGGGATCGAACCCGGGTTACTCGCGTTCTGTTATATTTACAACGAGCGTTAACCACTGAGCTACCACGGCTCTTTCAGGACGATATGGTATCAATCAATCAAAATAATAAGTAAATAATTAAATAAGACACCTCCACCTATGGGGAAACAATAGGTGGACTTGATGCCCATTATGTGGTGCTAGTGAAATTTAGGATTACGTTATATGTGTATTACGTAAAATATTTTTATTTCTATTTAGCTCATTAAACGTACAAAGAAATAGCATATTAAATTTAAAATAGAATAAGCAAGAGTTATATGACTACTTGTAGGAAAAATTACATTTTATTTCACAAATAGGCTTGGACGAAATCGATACAGACATTTATTACTCTACTTATACGGTAATGATCTATTGCACTAACTCTTGACTGAGTGACAGTACAACCATCTGTCTCTATAGCATGACCAATAGAATATATTATGAGAGCTCTCATAGCTTCACACTAGAGGAAAAATCTCAATAATCTATCAACGAGTGGAGGTTTGTTTCACATGTTACTGCCGTACAGTTCCCACCAAAAAAACTGTGCAATATAAAAGGCCTGAAAGCGAACGTCGATTGCGAAGTATCGCCGTTTAGAGCTAATCGATGCCAACATCTGTACGCCGCACGCGGCCCATATGGCGGCAAAACCTCGCCATATATAGACTGGATGTGAATACAGTAGATAGGTCTAGCCGTACTTAGCTACAGCTTTTGAGATAAAGGACAATGCTTTTGAAATTATGTGACGTGTTCCCGCCATTTTTGGACTGCGTTCCGTGTAACGGTACGTTTCGGTCACACACGCGAGGGCTGTTCGTTTTATTTTTCTTTTCTTTTTTACATTGCGAATGATTAATGGTGTCGGTGGCCAGGTCAATGCTATCTTCGAGTTTCAACAAAGTATTCGTATATATGGAATATAATACAAGTTTTATATTTTTAAGCTAATACTCTCACGTATTAGGGAATTACCTTATATTCATATCGAAGCTTAGTTCAATGTACAATGCTGACACCACTAAAATTGTTAGGTTATAGTATTTTTAAGTGCTAATTTATCACGCGCTTGGCGTTGAGAAAAAACATCGTAGGGTTATGCGATATGAAAAACAAAATATATTCCATTGAAGTAATATGTACATAATAGCTCAATGATATATTCCGATGAAATATTTCTACAATCACTAAAAAGTTTTGGGAGGTAGAGACAAATATAGAGGACTCCCTGTGTGACGTTCTTTAGATTTGTGCAAAACTATGACATTTTTGTTACCCGTTACTTAGAGTGAAACTCCAAAGATTATCAATTCCGTGAAGTAGAGAATACACAAGGCTGATATAAAGGTATTTCCTGTAAGAGACGCAGATAAACTATTAACCTTTGACATTGTGCTATACTTAATAAGCGCCGTCACTGCGTTCATTAAACGGATCATAAAGAACCTCTTGTATCACGTTACAAAGCAAATAAACCGTTTAATTAACTATGAAAAATATCGCTGGACAAATACAAGAGCTGATTATGCCAAGTACACTTTAGAAACTTGACTGCAACACCCATGGGATATTGACTCTTTAAGCACGATAGATAGGAACTAAAATATTGTGCATGCAGTCGAAATAACAAAAGGTCTATAGAACAATGATGCTTTAGTCTCACCTTATAAGGACTAATTTCGCTGAGGAGTCAAGATGCCGAAGCATTAACGCGGGAACCCCCCGCGTCGATGCATCGCTTGCATTATGGAAAAACATTCTTAATATACGTTGAGGTCATCGACACCGAGGAAGACAATTTGCAAATGCAAGACGAAAATTGAATTGCGGCTTAGCGAGCGCTTTGTTAAAACAAGGTATAATTTTTTTTAAAACGCTCTATTTTCGACGACCGTGTTGGTTCAAGTTCGGAGTACCCGTTTAGCGAATTAGTTGTTCATTATATCAACGTAAGTTTATGAAACAAAATTAATTGATCGTTGTAAGAAAATCGAGGTCGTAAGTATGTCTTCAGTTCCATTAGGAAGTCGATAGGTGCAGTTGGCTCAGGACCTTGCTTATTGGAATTGCTTGGGGAAGGCTTATGTTCAGCTGTGGACTTGTGAAGTTGGTAAATATTATGATGATGATGTAAGTACTTTGCGCGCAGGATTAAGATAGGATTGGAATATCTGACAACATAATTTTTGATGACAAAATGACATTATTTAATTGCTAACGTAATTTAAAAATATCGCATTGAATCCAAGATCAAAGTGACAAAATTTATTCCAGTTATTTTTGACTTAAGTTTAAATAAAAGTAACAGAAATCAATAGTAAGTAATCCTCGGTTCCTCGGATATTATAGTAAGTGGTCGGGTGTCAATAATTTCAGTCAAAGGTCCAAGGCACAAGCAAACATAGACTCTACCCTATTGTACCACTGCTAGACTGCTGGAATTTTCTTCTCGAGAGGAGTTGGATGTGTCAGTGGATTATTTTGGATTTAATAGGGTTGTGGAATGTCTTACGCCTCTATTCGCCTCTATCACACGTTGAATATATATATATATATATATTTTTTTTTTTTTTTTATTTCTTGAAATTCTCTCTCTATCCAAAACGGTTTTATGAGGCGACGCTGTTGTCGAGATCCAGAAATCACTCGAGCGAAGCAGGAGGGGGCGCTAGTATTACATAATATATAATAAGTGAAATCGTTCATTCTAAAAGCTGTTTGAGTTTACAGTACACCAGGTAAACATGCAAGAAGTCGCCTTCACGATGCTGTGTCACAACCAGGTTACGTCGGCTCGGATTTATCGGGGTAAGTCAGCACTCAGCACTGACACAGATTGGAGGCGATGTGCGCCCGATAAGGAGTCCGACAACCTAGTGAATGTTGCTCCACCGCTTTTCTGTTAAAAGACCTACTACAGTCGCTACGACCTCCGCGCACCCATTATGTCACATTTGAACACAGCTGTCATAAATTTATTAAAATCCTTCAAAATAGTAAAATATCACGCACTGGGGCAACGCGGTGGACACTTCTATGCTCTAAAACCATCTTACCCAAAAGACCCGTGCACAGGAGTGGAAGGTATATAGGCTGTAACTTGATTTGATTTAACTTCAAAATAGTACTCGAATAAAATTTTAAACTATAGGCCAAAGTTAGATAAAAGCCACATTATGTGTGTTCAACATGAAGTGAAAATACCAAAAATATATCTTAACATCGAATAGATAGCGGTGTACCTAGACCGGCATGGCGGTCACCGTCGAGGAACTACCAAACATAATAGTAAAATTGGTAGAGACAGCTCTTACAGAATACCAGCATAAAATAGCAGCATAATGCAGCTGTTTTTATGACGAGTGTAAAGCATCAGAGACCCTTTATACTGGAATCGAGGCATTCCATCTTACGAGGGTGGATTAAAAAGTACTCGGCCTAACACGGATCCATTCAATTCTAAAAATCAAATCTACCCACATTATTTAGTTCAGTTCAGACTAGTTTATTGTGTGAAGTTCGAAACGTGTGCGATAATTAGTTGTGATTTTATAAATTTATTAACAAAGTAATCGGACATAATTTCCGCGAATGGAGCAAATCGAGCAGCGTGCCGTCATTAAGTACCTCCATAAGAAGGGGCTATCATCAAAAGCCATCCACGATGACATGGTCAGTACATTAGGCGATTGTGCTCTGTCATATTCATCCGTCAAAAAATGGATAGCAGAATTTAAGCGTGGTACAGAGAGTGTGAAAGATGAACCCCGCTCTGGAAGGCCTTTGACGTCAACTACTGACGAAAATATTAAAAAAGTACTTGATTTAATAATGGGAGACCGCATATTAAAAATTAGAGAGATAGCCGAGATTATAGGCATCTCTTATGAACGAACTCAAAACATCATTGTCAACGAGTTGCGTTTCCACAAGGTGTCTGCGAGGTGGGTTCCGCGACTGCTTTCAGTTGAACAAAAAAGGACGCGATTTGATTTTTTGAATCGTTTTGTTACTATGGACGAAACATGGGTTCATTACTGTACACCGGAAACAAAACAACAATCAAAACAGTGGAGAAGACCTGGTTCACCACCCCCTAAAAAGGCTAAGTCGATTTTGTCGGCAAATAAGGCGATGGCTTCAGTATTCTGGGACTCGAAAGGTGTGATTATGATTGATTATCTTGAAAGGGGTCAGACTATAAACTCTGATTACTACTGCACTTCTGATTATTACTACGTCGTTTACGAGAGGAAATAAAAGAAAAACGTCGAGGAATGCTCAGAAGAAAAGTCCTGTTTCATCAAGATAACGCCAGTGTTCACACGTCAGTACAGTCAATGGCTGAAATTCACAACTGTGGCTTTGAACTGTTACCGCATCCGCCGTATTCACCTGATCTGGCACCATCAGACTTCTTTCTGTTCCGTAACCTAAAAAAGCACTTGGGAGGTCAAAGATTTTCGACAAACGACGAGGTCAAAGCAGCTGTAGACGCATATTTTGACTCTAAGGAAGAATCATTTTTTTTCAACGGTCTAAATGCTTGGAAGGGGGAGGTGGCAAAAGTGTATTGAACTTGATGGTGATTATGTAGAAAAATAAAAATATAACTGATTTAGTATGTGTTTATTTTCTTGGTTAGGCCGAGTACTTTTCAATCCACCCTCGTAGTCCTCAGGGGTGATAACGCATCTTCGTTTTGATTATTAATCGAGGATAAATGTAGATGTCTATGGGCCACAGCATCCACTTACCATCAGGTGGATTGTGTGCTCATTTGTCATCCTTATTCGGTAAAAAAGGGTCTCCGGATCTCTACACTCACCACACGAAACACATCAGCATTAAGCTACTATTTTACGCTGGTATTCTGTGAGAGCGTGGTCCTTCCTCGGTCGAGCCGACCCATTCGTGCCACAACCATAATATAGCTGCAGCGTGGCTCTACCACGTATAAAACTTCTACACTAATCTACAGGACAGTCCTATGTATACGGCCAGCACTGGACCTTTGATAGACTGTAAGGGATAAAGGGAAGAAAGGTGATGAGCGAGCATACTGTCCGTGTGATAAACAGAGACGAATTAACGCTGCTATTTTACCGTGGTAATCTGTGAAAGGGTGGTCCTCCTTCCTTACCCGGTGAGCCGACTTAGTCCTGCTATAACCATAATACAATTGCAGTATGGCTCTGCCGCGTATACGTATACTAATTGCCAAAATTATAGGTCGGTAAAATTAAAAAAAAATATTCAGAGTTATCCACGAACACAATAATGTATTTCCTTTGCATGGGTTTTGTAAATAGAGTTTCAGGTTACACATTCAGTTCTAAGAAAGAATTTTATAACTAAGTAGTGAAGTAGCTCTTCTATTTTTAGTTGCACGATTCCGATCGATCTGACTTCTGGTTGCGTCGGCACCCTTACTTGATTTGCCAGTTGAATTACAAACCAATCCCAAGATCGCGCTTCTACCTGCTTGCTTGCAATATGATATTACTTGTAAAAAGGATTGTCATATAAAATGTTTGTAAGGGCATACAAAACAACGTAAATACCTGGGTCTCAGAAAGTTTTACGAAACCAATGCTAGTTACAGCTATTAAATCTTCAAGAAAAACTCTTCACCATGATCTATATAAAGTTTCAAGCGCATTAAACTGTATTGATGACACCTGTATTTCTTTCAGCTTATTTTTTTATTTCAATTCATTTTCATAAAAAGAAGTCGAAAGGTGCCATATGCAAAGGTGTGGAGGGAGGGGAATTTGAAAATGGAATATTCTATTTTGTACTTGTAATTTATCGTCCAGTTTCCCGTACAAAAATGTTTTTTACCACGGTCGCACGATTTCCAGAATCTTGATTATCACGACAATTTCTGAGTTGAAAATGAAAATTGTTATTGGCGCATTTAGTTATATACAATAAATAGAAATTCTTGCGTCCCTGAGTGCACGACTTAAATTTTTTTGATACACCAGCAATGCGAGGTTAATTTTTGCCGGTACCACTGAAATCATTTTGAGATATTAAATATTTCCGAGGAAAAGTTAACTTTAAAAGCAACGCGGCGGGGTCTTTTATCCTCCAATACCCTCTTAGAAAAGAGAGGACATCTATCCCCACAAGTGGGACGAGAGTATTTCTTTATATTTTATTATAAACCTTTGTTTGTATTAGAAACCATAAAATTAACAGTACACCTCGAACGCGAAGTTGAGAGGTTGGACTGTCGAATTTTTTAAGACACTCGTTTCATGCAGTGTTTATTATTTTACATCTACTAATGTTATCGAAAACACATGATTAGAAAGAGGAAACACTAATGAACAAGCCTGATGTTTATAGTCTGTGGTTTATAAATTCTCTGAGTACAATTTTCATACTCTATTCCCATTTTCCAGTCTATGGTGGTTTGTTATGAGACCTTAATTGCCGTCTGGTCGTGCCGTCGCGGACATAAACATTTCCTTCTCGCTGTTACCGTGTTTAGTTTAACGCCGTCTAGACAGTGGGGCTTTTAACCTTAATTTTAACTTTCAATGAGTACACAGTCCACCTGATGATAAGTGGATGCTGTGGCCCATAGACATCTACATTTATCCTCGATTAAGAATCAAAACGCAGATGCGTTGTCACCCGTGAGGACTAAGATGGAATGCCTCGTTTCCAGTAAAAAAGAGTCTCCGGATCTTTACACTCACCATAAGAAACACAGCAGTATTAAGCTGCTATTTTACGCTGGTATTGGCTGTATATGGCTGAGAGAGCGTGGTCCTTCCCCGGTCGAGTCGACTCATTCGTGCTACAACCATAATATAGCTGCAGCGTGGCCCTACCATGTACCAAAAAAAAAATGTCACCTGAATTGTATAAAAAATATATATCACTCAGCACTCTCATGAAGTGAAATATGAACTAGTTACGACAGCGTAGAACCCGTCGAGCAATAAGCAAGACTCTAAGGTAGCACAAACATCAAGAAATACGAAGCATTCATTCAATGAATAAATATAGTAGAAACAATGGTTGTAACGAAAACAAGTGCAAAAATAACGCCAGTACGCCTACAGGAACTGTATTATACACGAAGGAATCGTTACGTCAAAGACCATAACACGGCTCAGTGGCGAACGTATTGTTGCGCGCCTAAGTTGACGTCATGTATCCGGCACTAGCGCCATCTAGTGTCGGGGACGAGAGCGAGGGGAGCTTTCCAGAAAATAACATCACTAATCTTTCAACCGACAGCGCTATCTAGTATCGAAACGAAGAACTAAGCTTCTAGAAGCCCGACACTCGAACTTTCGACGCCTGGTCGATTGGCACGCGTATTTACTTGAATATTCGGGATGTTTCGGTGCTAATGTGTATTTATAGACGCTGCAAGATGCGATCGGGGAAGCCTTGAATTTGGCGAGACAAGCGAAGCTTCGGAGCGAAATAAAGTGAATCAGTGTGATTAAGTATTGGTGTCTTCTAAGTTTTAATTAGTGTAGTGAATTAATTTTCGAACGAAGTCAACGCCAGCAGGAGACGAACCAAAGAAGATTTGGTGGTGCGACGCCGCAGACGTCGGAGGGCCAGCCGCCGGCTGCAGGCCCGTCAGTAGCTCCTACATCTGCAGCACCTGACTTAGGTGCTCTGATGGTGTTGCTGCAGGAGCAGGCTCGCCGACAGGAGGAACAGGCCCGACGTTTGGAAGAACAGCTGCGGGGCGGACAAGAGGAACAGGTCCGTCGTTTGGAATAGCAGCTACGGGACGGACAAGAGGAACAGGCCCGTCGGTTGGAAGAGCTGATGCTCCTCATGAAGGACCTTCACGCTACCTTCGGGAAGGAGATCAAGGAGGTGAAGGATAGGGTTGCTCAGCATGACAACCGCCTGTCGGAAGCTGAAACCCGAATCAACCAAGTAAACAATCGGGTTGACAACGCGATGGCTGACGTGAATAAAACGCTGGACGACCTCAAACTGGGGGATGGAATTACAGCTCCCGTAGTAGCTACAACACCTTCGCTACGTGGGTTCAAAGTGCCACCGTTCGACGGGATTTCTTCCTGGTCAGCTTACAAAATTCAGTTTGAAGCCGTTATGTAGGCGAACGGCTGGAATAAAAGTCAGGCCATGACTGCTCTCACACTAGGCCTGCGCGATCAGGCCTTAACCGTTCTGGAAGCTCTCGGTGAGGAACTGACTTATGAGCAGCTCCTTGAGGAATTGGAGGCGAGATATGACGACGCTCACCTGGAACACGTCTTTCGTACGCAGCTTAAAGATCGCGTGCAGCGCATCAATGAAAACCTGCAGCAGTGGGCTCTAAAGGTGGAGAAGCTGGTGCGAAAAGCATACCGGTCTGTACCTACGCTCATTGAAGGGAACCTGGTGCAGACATTCATCGACGGCATCCGCGCCCTTGAAGTCAGAGCTGGCTGGGCTGGGGCACCACAAAACGCTTAAGGACGCCCTGGCCCATGCACTGGAGGTAGAAGCCGTGCGACAGGATCATCGTTCCCATCGCGTCAGGGAGGTTGCAGCAGCTACAGTTCGCGACCGCAACAAAGGATACAGCCCTAGGTGCTATGGCTGTGGGGAAAGGGGCCATCTTCGATGCAGCTGCCCTAAGCGAACCCTAGAAAGAGAAGGTGAACGATCTCAGGAGGGTAGTGCGGCCAACAGCACCGCCCAGCAGCAGTAGGGAAACGAGTAAAAGCCAAAACTGCGGGGCGGGTGCTGGCTGATGTTAAAAGAGCCCCAAGGATCTCGATCTCACAAACCCATGATGGGAAAAGTCTAATCATCAAGGGCGAGGTCAACGGAATGTCGTGTAAACTGACCATAGACACTGGAGCCTCTCGTACGGTTGTTAGTTCCCAACTTATAAGTCAGTTGCTTGGGAACTTCGCATACAACCGAGAACGCATTAATTTGGTAACAGCCACCCGTCAGCGTATACCCGTCCGTGGAGAGAAGGAGATGGAGTTGAAGCTAGGCAACGTGATCTACCTGCATAATGTCATCGTGGCTGATATAATGGACGACTGCATCCTTGGCCTAGACTTTATGAGGAATAATTGTTGTGAGATCGACGTTAAGCAAGGTGTTTTGAAATTTGGACAGGAAGAACTTTTTATGGAAGGTGCGTTACCAGGGAACGTGTACAGCATTAAGAAGATTGTTCTTCCGCCGAGATCGGAAACGATTGTGCCGGTTGGTCTTTCTCGAAACGCTGGGCAAGCTCACCGTTGTGTACTTGTGGAAAGGGTAAACAATGACCTTCCATGGAAAGTAGCTCGAACCTTGGTCAGAACCACTGACATCTCAGGAGTACGTGTGCTGAACCTTTGTGACCGGGAACAGATTATAGAAATAGGCACGCTCGTTGGTACTTGTGAGGAAGTGGATTGGTTACGTCGGTGCCGATATCTATTGAGTGAGACCCATAGCAAGGATGCACAAACGAGAGTGACCCCACTTTTGGAAGACTGTCGCAGCGTTCTCTCCCCAAACGAAATAGTCAAGGCAAAGAAGTTGTTACTCAAGTACGCCGATGTATTCTCATCAAACGATGCTGACATAGGAAAGACTGGCTTAGTTCAACACAAAATAAACACAGGAGAAGAATTGCCTATCCGTCAGCGGCCAAGAAGATTGCCGGTAGCACGTGAAAAGGAAGTAGAAACCATGATTGAAGGAATGGTGAAGGATGGTGTTATTGAACCTTCCTTTAGTCCATGGTGTTCACCCGTGGTGCCGGTAAAGAAGAAGGAATTATATATATAATTAATAATAAAAATAAATTAAATTAATTAAACGCGATAAAATCCGTAAATAATAGTTTTATTCAATGTGTAGTGTTCGCGTAAATTTAAGAAATCATTAAGAAGAAGGATGGCAGCATGCGGTTTTGTGTTTACTACCGCCGTCTGAACGACGTTACGAAGAAGGACAGCTATCCCTTGCCAAGAATTGATGACACGCTGACATGCTTACAGGAGTAAAGTGGTTTAGCACGCTGGATCTAAAACGTGGCTACTGGCAAGTTGAAATTGACCCTAAGGACAAGGAGAAAACTGCGTTCTCGACGGGAAAGGGTCTGTGGCAATTTAAAGTAATGCCGTTTGGGTTGTGCAATGCTCCAGCAACGTTTGAAAGGCTGATAGAACTTGTACTTACCGGGCTAATTGGCGATGCCTGTCTGGTCTACTTGGATGACATCATTATCGTGGGCCGTACGTTTGAGGAACACCTTCAAAACCTGGAACGCGTGCTCATGAAGATTCAGAGTGCCAACCTCAAGTAGAGTCCGAAGAAATGTTCACTATTCAAACGGCAAGTCAACTTTTTGGGGTATGTAGTATCGGAAGAAGGAATCCGCACGGATCCAGAGAAAATCGCCGCTGTCAAGGATTGGCCGGTCCCAAAAGACAAGACGCAGGTTAGAGCATTTTTGGGTTTGTGCTCCTATTACCGGCGATTTGTGAAGAACTTTGCAGATATAGCCAAACCTCTGCATAAGCTAACCGAGGAGAAGCAACATTTCTGCTAGGATGAAAGTTGCAAATATTCGCATTCCAGGAGCTCAAGGACCGTCTGTGCAAAACACCTATTTTGTGATAACCTGATGCAAGCAAAGAATTTATAGTTGACACAGACGCAAGTGATATAGGACTTGGCGGTGTGTTGTCTCAACGGAATGGTGACCAAGAGGTCGTGATATCGTACTTCAGCAAGTCGTTGTCAAAACCGGAAAGGAACTATTGTGTCACAAGACGCGAATTGCTAGCTGTGGTAAAGTCGTTGCAGCATTTTAGCAAATATCTTCTGGGGCGAAAATTTCACTTACGAACTGACCGCGGTGCCGTTTCCGGAGAGTGAAAGCGGTAACAAGTATTTCATGGTTGTGATGGATTACTTCATTAAGTGGCCAGAAGACTTCGCCATTCCAAATCAAGAAGCTTCAACAGTTGCAGATAAACTAGTTCATGAAGTCTTCTGTGGTTTTGGAGTACCTTTAGAGATTCACAGCGATCAAGGAAGGAATTTTGAGTCTCAAATATTCCAGGAAACTTGCCGAGTTATGGGTACTCATAAAACAAGAACGACTTCTTATCACCCGCAATCTGATGGAATGGTAGAACGATTTAATCAGAAATTGGAGAGGTACCTATCAAACGTTGTAGACAATCGGCAACGAGATTGGGACAAGCACATACAGTCGTTTTTGTTGTCATATCGAAGCGCTGTTCACGAAAGTACAGCAGTGACACCAGCTTTCGCAAACTTTGGAAGAGAATTACGGCTGCCTGGAGACCTGATCACCGGGATACCACCTGATGCCCCACGCAGTATAACTGATTATGCAAATGACTTGCGGAATAAAATGAATGACATTTATGAGCACGTCAGACAATCGGGCCAGCAAATGTCTAAGAAGATAAAACCCGGTATGACCACAAAATGAACAATAAAGGGTTCGACGAAGGTTCACTAGTGTGGTTGCACAATCCAGTCCGCAGCAAAGGGAAATCTCCTAAGCTTCAAGCTAAATGGGACGGCCCGTAGCGGATTGTAACCAGGATCAACCTTGTAACCTACCGGATACAGAAAGGCGCAAGAGGGACTCCTAAGATCGTCCATGTGGATCGCTTGGCGCGTTATTATGGGGCCGATAATGCTCGGGACGAGCATGTCTTAGGAGGGGGCAGTGTTGCGCGCCTAAGTTGACGTCATGTATCCAGCACTAGCGCCATCTAGTGTCGGGGACGAGAGCGAGAGGAGCTTTTCAGAAAATAACATCACTAATCTTTCAACCGACAGCGCCATCTAGTATCGAAACGAAGAACTAAGCTTCTAGAAGCCCGACACTCGAACTTTCGACGCCTGGTCGATTGGCGCGCGTATTTACTTGAATATTCGGGATGTTTCGGTGCTAATGTGTATTTATAGGCGCTGCAAGATGCGATCGGGGAAGTATTGAATTTGGCGAGACAAGCGAAGCTTCGGAGCGAAATAAAGTGAATCAGTGTGATTAATTATTAGTGTCTTCTAAGTTTTAATTAGTGTAGTGAATTAAAGAGTTAATTTTGGTAATTCAATCGGCAGTTTTTAATTGTCACGAACCTCAAGCTCGTAACAGTATTTACCAGAAGGAACTTGGGTTCGAATCCCTACTAAATTATTGATTTAATATATCTAATAAGTAGAAAAAAATTATTTCATTTAAGCTTGCTTAACTAATGTATTGGCAGCGTAAGAAAATCCAATAGCCCATATTGCTGTGAGTATCGTGAAAGACGACAAGGGAAGCTGAAAAAAGATGGTGATCGCATAAGGCAGTTCTCCTGCCTTAGACTCACATGTTTGACGTCCAGATGTAATAATAAACTCGGGCTAACTTTACCTTTGGTTATTAGTTCAGGTTCTGATTTAAGGCGCTAATAAAACGCAAATAGGTTTTTTGAAACAATGTTTAGGCAATCTATACTATGGCACTGGAAAAATACATTAATCTTAAACATATATCCAATTTTATTTTCCAAAATACGTTTTTGAAAATTTTTCGATATAAAATATTTGTAAACTAAACTCTTCAAATTACCTTTCAGCAAAACATCTGTAGCATAACTTATAAACGTGCGTTGATAAAATTAATAACAGTAACGTATCATATTTGAATACAGAATATTTTTTATTTTCGATTACTCAACTTATATTTAAGAAATTAACTGTTTTATGTTTCGTAATTGATAAGTCATAAGCGTCAATTCATCGCGCCTTATTTTCTTTTGTATGCAATTCGACACGAAGATTTTGCTGATCAGCGGGTAGAACACTATAAAATGTATGAAATCAACGATAAGTCACGTGACTATGCCGTGACTCATTGCTCAGATATGTCACTCAATCATGTTTTTAGTTTTCTATAGCATTAACGACCATAGAAAGTCATCTTGTCTGACCCCGAAAAGCTAATCATAATCGAAGTATAATTTATTTGTTTTCGCAAATCTTAAATTACTGACTAAAAGTATCCCATTTAAGTATCAATAAACATTAAAACGCTAGTACGGAGTACATAACCGAAACGAACCTTCCGACACATCGATATATTAATAATATCGAGCATTACATCACCGTCGCAACTGAAAATAATCGCCTGTCTATTCCACGTACGCGGCGAACATGTAATAGAACACGCACACGCGGGATTTGACGTTGAATCATTAATTTGCAAGTGTGTTGAAGAGTGTTCTAAGACAACTTAATAAAGATTAAGATTAAAATGTTTTTATTTAAATATTTTTATACCTGGCGACATCGTTTATTTTTCTTTAGGTTGACTGGCAAAGGATTTTAATATATCTTTTTATAGAGTGATAGCAAAGAAAAATAAATAAATAGATAAAAGTTATCGTTGATTGAACGTATGGAGTAAGTTGTTACAAACGATATTTTTAATAACAAGCATAATATTTTAATTAACACATGTAAACGCCATTCGTTAGTATTCATCATTATCCACAGCCTTTTAAGTCCACTGTGTGAGAAATACTTTCCAAGCATATGCCAAATGGCATGCAATACTTGGAGGACATTTTCCGATCAATTCGTATTACTTAACCCAAAAATGTATATTTCTATAGAATAACTGACAAACGAGCACACAGTCCACCCGATAGTAAGATTTTACGCCGGTATTCTGTGAGAGCATGGTCCTACCCCGTTAACCCGGTCGAGCCGACCCATTTATACAACAACTAATATAGTTGCAGCGTGAGTCTACCGTGCCGTGTAGTGGCGGTTAAGAATATCCACTACCCCATATCTTCCCGTGGGTGTCGTAAGAGGCGACAGAGGGAGACAGGCAGGAGATGGGCAGCAGCGTCTTCCTGATGACAACTGTGACGTAATAAAAAACTGCGGTTGCCAACCCGCTCGCCAAGCGTGGCAACTATGGCAATTACCCCCCAATGAATAAATACACAAACAGACGGCCCCCAGTCCCCGGCGGCCCCGCTATTCCTGGCTACGGTGGCGACCATGGTAACGGCGGGGCAGGGGGTGCTAAGAATCTCCGGTGGAGGTTCGGTTGCCACCTACGACGACTCGACCTGGCAACATATAACGCACGCACCCTGAGGACTGACGAGAAGATACTGGAGCTGGAAGAAGAGGTAGACAAGTTGCGCTGGCATATTATTGGATTATCCGAGGTCCGAAGAGAGGGGGAGGACACGGCAATCCTCGAGTCCGGCAACTTGTTCTATCACCGGGAGGGCGACCATCTGTCCCAAGGAGGTGTCGGATTTATCGTCCACAAATCTCTCGTCAACAACGTTGTAAAGATTGGGAGTGTGTCGACGAGGGTCGCGTACCTGATACTCAGAATCACCAAACGGTATTCGCTGAAGGTCATTCAGGTTTACGCACCAACCTCGGCACATCCCGATGAGGAGGTGGAGGAAATGTATGAGGATATTTCCAGAGCCATACATTCCTCCAAAACCTACTACACGGTGTTGATGGGAGACTTCAACGCAAAACTGGGCACAAGAGAAAGCGGTGAGCTGAAGGTAGGGAAATTTGGAGTAGGGCAACGGAACCGAAGGGGCCAGCAGGGCCAGCAGCAGGGGCCGACTTTATGGAGAAAGAGGGACTCTTTATGATGAACTCTTTCTTCCAGAAGCGGCCCCACAGGAAGTGGACCTGGTCGAGCCCCGACGGTTCGACAAAAAATGAGATTGAATTCATTATGACGACCAGACGCCAACTGTTCAGTGATGTCTCAGTGATCGCAAGGGTGAAAACTGGCAGCGATCACCGAATGGTTAGAGGCACACTGAACCTAAACGTTAAGTTGGAGAGGTCTCGTCTAATGAAGTCAACGCTCCGTCCCCCCTCGTGCTCTAATCCAGAATCCCGAAACCTTTCAGCTCGAGTTACGTAACCGCTTCCAGTGCCTAGAAGATTGCAATGCAGTGGACGATATGAACGACAAGCTCGTGGAAACTGTCCATGCGGTCGGAGCTAAGTTCTGCAAGACCCGCCGCAGAAGAACACAAAAACTCTCCGATCACACTCTTAATCTCATGGCTGTTAGACGGGAGATGAGGCTGCAATCGTCAACAGATTTGACAGCATACAGGCAACTGAACAGACAGATCTCCAAATGCATACGGCGAGACTTACGCAACTTTAATACTTCTCGTATTAAAAAAGCGATCGAGCGGAACCAGGGCTCCAAAGTCTTTGCCAGAGATCTGTCTGCCAGAAAGAGCCAACTGTCAAGGCTGAAGACTGAGTGTGGCAACATCGTTTCCGGGACACCTGAGATTTTGAGTGAGATTGAGAGGTTCTATGGGCAGCTGTACACATCATCGTTGGAGCCACACGCAAGTGTGAGTAACAATCCAAGAGCAAGTCTTATCCGACACTATTCCGATGATATCCCGGACGTCAGTCTAAGCGAGATTAGAATGGCTCTCCAGCACCTTAAAAACGGCAGGGCCCCAGGCGAGGATGGAATTACAGCGGAGCTTCTGAAAGCGGGTGGAACACCGGTACTTGAAGTCCTTCAGAAGCTCTTCAATTCCGTCCTCCATGGTGGCACTACTCCAGAGGCGTGGAGCAGAAGTGCGGTAGTCTTGTTCTTTAAGAAAGGCGACAACGCTCTCTTAAAGAACTACAGACCGATTTCCCTTCTGAGCCGCGTCTACGTGCTGTTTTCGAGAGTCATTACGAATCGTCTCGCACGCAGACTTGACGACTTCCAGCCTCCCGAACAAGCCGGTTTCCGAAAAGGCTTCAGTACCATAGACCACATACATACCCTGCGGCAGATTGTACAGAAGACTGAAGAGTACAATCTGCCACTTTGCCTGGCGTATGTGGACTATGAGAAAGCCTTTGATTCCGTCGAAATTTGGGCGGTGCTACAGTCCCTTCAGCGGTGCCAAGTTGACTGTCGGTATATCGAAGTGCTGAAGTGTTTGTACAGTAGGGCTACGATGGCTATCCGAGTACAGAACCAGAGCTCGAAACCTATCCAACTGCAGAGAGGTGTAAGACAGGGTGACGTTATATCCCCGAAACTCTTCACCGCTGCATTGGAAGACGTTTTCAAGCTACTGGACTGGAAAGGATACGGTATTGACATCAATGGCGAGTACATCACTCACCTTCGATTTGCCGACGATATAGTCCTTATGGCAGAATCGCTGGAGGACTTAAGCACTATGCTCAATGACCTCAATAGTGCCTCCCAACGGATAGGTCTTAAGATGAACATGGACAAAACAAAGATCATGTTCAATGTCCATGTCACACCTATGCCGGTAGTTGTTGGGAGCACTATGCTCGAAGTTGTTGACGAATACGTTTACCTGGGACAAATAGTCCAACTAGGTAAGTCCAACTTCGACCGAGAGGTCAATCGACGGATTCAACTCGGCTGGGCAGCGTTCGGGAAATTACGGCATATCTTTTCGTCAGGTATACCTCAATCTCTAAAAACTAGATTGTACAACCAGTGCGTGTTGCCAGTGATGACTTACGGATCTGAGACGTGGTCCTTCACTGCTGGCCGTATGAGGACTCTTAAGGTCGCTCAGCGAGCTATGGAGAGGGCTATGCTCGGAGTTTCTCTGCGTGATAGACTCAGAAATGAGGATATCCGCAGTAAAACCAGAGTGACCGACATAGCCCAACGGATTAGTAAGCTGAAGTGGCAATGGGCCGGCCATATAGCTCGAAGAACCGATAACCGATGGGGAAGAAAGGTTCTCGAGTGGCAGCCTCGTACCGGTAGGCGTAGTGTAGGGCGACCCCCCACTAGATGGAGTGACGACCTGGTAAGACATGCAGGAAGTCGATGGATGCAGGTGGCTCAGGACCGTGCTTTGTGGCATTACTTGGGGGAGGCCTATGTTCAGCAGTGGACTTGTGAAGGGCTGTAATGATGATGATGATGATGATGATGTGAGTCTACCACTTATAAACACCCACACGTTTTACTGGACACTTAAAGTTACGAAGACAAGAAATCCCATATATTATATCCCGTTCAGTCGATAGGCGGACTGCAACTCCGAAAACCAATCTGTGCAACTATGTTTACTTTAATAAATGCTGCTAAAAATCAGAAAAATAGGTCGTATTGCATACTATCGAATAAAATTGAACACACATTGCGAAATTTATACTTTAGTAAATAATGTACATTACACTTAGCATTTTTTAACGATTTCAAATAAATAAATATGTTATCAAGTAGACTGCACAGAACGTGTATATTTTAACGAATGTAGGTACACCGTACTATAGTCACAGAAATCTAAATAATAAGGCAATTAAATATAAAGAAATAAATTACCTTATTATTTAGATTTCTGTGGATAGAGGATACATACTTTCACGGTGTTTCCATATTTATAATTTTAACCAGATTCCATAATTAATAAAAACTGAATATGAATATGATGATTATAATCAGTTTATATTTTATCAATAATTTAATCATTTTTATAGTTTTCATGCATCAACAACTTTTAGTTATCTTAAAAATCCCCGTAAAATATCTGCAGTGCGGAAAAAGAGCGGGCAGCTTCAGAGCCCGCATTGCTTGGAAAACATCGAGTCGTATCGTAGTCAACCGTTTAGGAAAGGTTTGCGAAGATTCGGAAACGGAACGGATAATATAGTGGCGGTATGAGAATATCCACTACCCTATATCGTGCTGTGGGTGTCGTAAGAGGCGACAGAAATAAAATTCAAACTGGTGGTGGGCAGCAGCATCTTCAAGGCAACAACTTTTTTTTTTATATAGAAGAAGGGGCAAACGAGCACGCGGCTCACCTGATGTTAAGTGACTACCGCCGCCCATGATAAACCGCAACACCAGGAGAATTGCGGGTGCGTTGCCGGCCCTTTAGAAAGGAGTAAGCTCTTTTCTTGAAGGTCCCCAGGTCGTATTGGTCCGGAAAAATCGCCGGTGGTAAACTATTCCACAGAGAGGTTGTACGTGGAAAAAAAACTCAAAATAATAAAAGAACTTCGGTTGACAACCCACCTGCCAAGCGTGGCAACTATGGCAAAATCCCCATTGAGGGAGCCCTGTTGTCAGCAGTGGACTTTTGTGACACATGGAAAACAGATGTAAATAATAAAGCTTCTTAGTTCTTCAAATTTAAAAAATCGTTTAAGGTATAAAATAGTGTGGAATGAATTGTAGATTAAGAGCTTTACATAGTTAGGTGATATGTTTACACTCTACCAACACGTGGTATTGTCAGGTATACTTCAAAACTTGAAAACGAAATTGTACAACCAGTGCGTGTTGTATGGATCTGAGACGTGAACCTTCACTTCTGGCCGTATGAGGACGCTCAAGATCGCTCAGCGAGCTATGGAGAGGGCTATGCTCGTGGTTTCTCTGCATGATAAATTTAGAAATGAGGATATCCGCAGTTGAACCAGAGTGACCGACGTAGCCCAACGGATTAGTACGCTAAAGTGGCAATGGGCCGATAATATAGCTCGAAGAACCAGCAACCGATGGAGGAAAAAGGTTTTCGAGTGGCAACCTTGTCGTACCGGTAAGCGAAGTGTGGGGCAACCCCCACTACGATCGATGATTGCAGGCCGTGCTTTGCGTCCTTGGAGGAGGCCTATGTTCAGCAGTGGACTGGTTGGATAATGATGTTGATGAATACGTGGTAGAGCCTTGCACTCTTATAGTACCAGCGTATAATAGTTACATGATGCTATTGTATTTCTTTAGGCGAATGAAACGAACCGGTGATTTTTTAACTCATATTTTTATTAATTACGTCGCAATTCTCAAGGTTGACAAAAAATTGCATTTTGAACCACTGACCCTTTTACTCATATTTTTATTAATTCCGTCTCAATTTTAAGGGTTAACAAAATAAATAAAATTTAAGTGTTTGTAATGTCAAAATAACAGTTTTTTACTTAGTTCATATGAAATTATATACGCCACCTATACATAAAAAAAACAATTTTTAAATTTTTTGTCTGACTGTTTGTTCCAGCTAATCTCCGAATTGGCCAAACCGATTTTGACAGGATTTTCACTGACAGATAGCTGATGTTATAAGGAGTAACTTTAACTTTTATTTTAGAAAACAAAAGGTGCAAAAAATTTAAACACCCATTAAATCCAATCGCAAAAAATTCCACACAAAGTCGCCGGGAACAACTAGTTGTAAATAAACTGTAACATGTCTTTAAAATAGAAGACACGAGTTTCTTGCCGGTTCTCTGAAGTTTAGTTTATGCAAATCGGTGCAGATTTTGACGTTCATAACAGCCTCAAGCAAGCCTAAATTAAATCAAAAAATTTTGATTTTTCACTTTGGTAGTATTATAAAAAAATATTTCAAGCAAATAATTTTTCGCATTTCAACAATTTTCCCGGACAAATATTATGTTAGCTCACGGTTAGGGCGATACGATTTGCCATTAGCGTCGCGTAAGGCTTGCCAACGCAAACACATCGTCTCGCGCAATGCGTCAACATGGCGAATTGGTAACATGACATAATACGATAAAAAACCGAACAAGTGCGATTTAGACTCTCTCAGATAGTTCCGTATTTTATCCATCCCAGGAATTATAACATTTCGCTGATAAAATGGAAGGTCAAAATTAACATTGCAGCAGAATTGATTTATCGATAGTTATTCATCCTAACGTTGACTTACGGTCCTTATTAACCGAGTTACAAAAACAAGGAGGTTCTATATTCGACGCGTCAGGTTTGAATATATGTTTACCGATTTCTCAGAAACGGCAAACCCGATTTTAATGAAACTTCACTTATTAGGATAAGTTATAATACTTTAGGGTCGGTCCAATATAAAATTTTACGAAAATATTTTACCTCTCAGGGTGAACAAATAGTGTAGAAGTACATATTTAATTTTTACCTTGGGCTTGTGATATTCAGAGTAAAAATAAACTTTTTTTAATTAGGGCAATAATTCTTTTATAAATTATATCTGAGCACCGACTTCTGAAGCTATTATGTAGAAATGACTATATTGTCTTCATTTTTGAAGTCGGTTTCCAATTTTTGTTTTTTCAATTAAAAACAGACATGCGCAATAAAACGCCCATAGATTTTCCGCACCTATTCTCAATGGCTCTATATGTGGAGATGCGACATTCCAACCCTTTATAACCACAAAGGTACGCTTAGTTCTTTATACACGGCTGTTTAAAATGACACAGGCTTTTCTCGCTCTCTCGCTCCATTTTTCTACAGGCTTCAAACTTCATACATCTTTTTTACTAGTTAGTACGCGAGGGATAGGACTCTCGATTATGAGTAAAATAATAGTCGTTTCAGACTTTTGATACTGCTCATCGTATTCGGTCTGGATTTTTTATTTAGCCTGAAACTAGATGCTTACTTTCCTATCTATTATTCTCAAGATCTTGAGGCCTTCAGCCTCTATCACACGTAGTCCCAAATCTTGAAAACAATTTTTTCTAACATAGGATAGAAAACTGTACCGGTTTTTTTTTCTTTATTTCATTCTTTTTTTAATAAAGGCGACCGTAACTCTTAAAGAGTTTTTTCAGTTGTTTCAGTAAACCTTAAATATAAGTAGTTCTAAGCAGGCAAATATTAGCAACTATATGGAAAGGCTATCTTAATAGCAACGAGTTTAAAAGTAAATTGTTTTTGTAAGAATTTCTTCGATCTCCCTCTTCAGGGTGCCTGCACGAAAACCATCGCACATCGAATATATCCGTGTAATACGAACAATCTATTTGCCCCGTCTGAAACTTTCATTTGACCTATGCCCCTCCCCGTCTGCCTCCACCGCTCCCTCCTCTCCGAGGGCTCGCCGTCTGCATAGGGTGCGGTTCTGACTTGTTGAGAGGTAATGCAGCCTCAACATTCTTTTTGCATGCAACTTTGGTGCTTAACTAAAAGTATCAACGCTCAGAATCGGATTAAGTAATAGTACTTCATTAAGACTTGAATTACAGTGTACTGCATCTGTTCTTTCAAAATTACATCGAACGACGAGTACAAAGTCAATGCCCTGGGCGTAGAGACCTAATTCTGGACATAGAAGTTAGTTCGCATTGAGTTGAGTATGATACATACCACTTTTGTCATTATCATCATCATCATTACATCCCATCACCAATCTACTGCTGAACATAGGCTTTCATCATAGAATTAGAAAAGTCACTTTCTGAGCCACCTAAATCCATCAGCTCTTCGGATGTTTCATCAGGTTGGCACTTCATCTAGTGACGGGTCGCCAAGCACTGCGTTTACCGTTTGTCGGTTTTTAGATAGACAGATAATTCAATATTGCACACACCAATACACAAAATAAGAGACAAACGATAAAATACAAAATGTTAAATAGGTAAGTACAATGGGCGGTCAGATCAGTAATAACCGCACCAAAGCGTTCCCACTGCACATATGGCCACAGCCATATGCCTAGCTAACGTCAGTTCAGTGTTCAATGTGACGCCGACAGAGTTGAGCCGCGACAAAAAATGGGTAAATGCGTAGTGAAAGAATGCTATTCGAGGTCACAAAAACGTAATAAATCAAGTCAACACATAATTTTTATTTCTTGTTTTCATATAAACGTAAAAAACCTCAAATAATTAAATAAAATTATTGAATATTGCCATTTAGGTTCAATGTTGCCACTTTTCCGCATTTGTGATTATCCTACATTAATGGGAGACTATATAATTAATGGAGTAAGTTAATTTGTTACCTCTGATTTTAAATATTTTGGAAATTATAGTAAAAATTACGTTTTAACTTTCATACAAAATAATTAATTATTCTTATTTTAGTTTATTCATGAATTATATATTAATATTTTATTACCTATTTTATATTAACAATTTTAATTAATTTTTAATTTCATATACATTTTATATTAATTGTATTTCATTACCTATTTTATATTGTTTGATTTATTAGTACAATAGTTTATTCATCATTATGTTTACTTCTATTCATCTGATAAGCTTTGTATCCTTTTTTCCTAATGGGACGGAATAAAGGTTCGTAAATAAAATATTTTTTTTTTTAATATAAAACTGCAACTTAAAAAACTCATTTTTATTGCTTATTTTAGGTAAAATTTTATATAGTAAGCCACACCAATACCCGCCATTGCATGTTTGTGTGTGTCTATCTTTATCTAATCTTAGCGACGATTTTGTTTTCGCAACTTGTGTAAGTGAGATAGATATATGTTTATTTAAAATTGTTATTAGTTTCAAAGCTACGTCGTCGCGTTCGGATAGTGGTTACACTTTTTTCGACGCGCGGTAATGTGGTTTGCTCCTCTAGTGTTATATAACTCAATGACTGTAATACACAATAGAATGGCTCAGCCATTATGGCTGTCAACCTCATTTTGTACCGAGGTTCGGCGTCGCCGGGAGCACACATACAAGCAATTACGTCGTATTAATCACTACTACAAACCCGATTCGCTGTGTTGACAGACGCATTTTAATACATATTTGGCATTTTCTAAATAGTTTGCATACGAAATTTGGAAACGATTGTAACGTGAAAACACATCTCGTGTTGACATTTATATGTGTGAATTGACGTCTTGTGGCATTTTAGTGGCTACACGGGCTCCGCCCACACCCCCGTTCTATTATATTATAGTATTCTATGGCTAAAAGCTAATTTCTGCCGAAAAACCTTTGGATGAACAGGATTATAAAACGACAGAAATCTTAGGCTCTTAGAGATTTATGGTCGGCCTATTGCAACGACAGCCTGCTACTGATCCGCTGGCCTATGTAACTCCTGTTATTATACGGATAATCTCATTACAGACTTTATCACGCAGTTTAACTCCCATCACAATATATAAGCACGGCTATCTATCTCTATAGCTCGCCGAGTGGATTTGAGTTTCATTATACTGCCAGCAATGCCGAACGATGCTCCTATTCTGTAAGTCATCTCTGGCTAGTAGCACTGGTTTTACTCGTTGTGTGTTATTAGATATACTATCATCGTTGTCGCTTGTAATAATTACAGCCCCTCAAAAGTCCACTACTGAACATAGACCTCCCGGACATATGGGTAATATTTGGGCGTGGGCGTGGGCGTCGTAAGAGGCGAAAGTGGGAAACAAGCTAAGAGATTGGCATAGTGCACATAACATAGTGTGGCAACTATGTCAAATATCCCGTATATAATACTATTCGAGGTCGAAATAAAAAACAGCCCTCATTGCAGCTCACATATACCTATTAATTTCGGACTAACCAGTTTACAACACAGTGTAGGGCCAGAATCTCAACAATCAATTTCACATCTCATGTCCAACTAATGTTGAACTTCCCGAGGAGAGCTAGACATCCAATTCCATCCAAAGCAGTCGTCAATCCGCCCGTCTAGCGTAACAATAGCAAATATTGGGGGGATATTTGTCAAACTATCACAAGACCTCGTCGTTTTAAATTCATATGTAGAACGTCTCTACGGCACCGCTTAGTTATCTGATACCTTCTGAAAGCCCTAAGTGAAATTATAAGCCTAATGAAATTCCTCGTGCATACATCGGCTATCCGGTTTAGACATGATCCTATTTAATCCCAAACGGCCGACATGGCCTCATCTCAATTTCGCAAGACGGTATATACATATTACGCTACTGCATAATGCCCTCCCTTTACGTAACTTGGTAACTACGTAACTTGGTGCTGGCGTTCTAATGAAGTCACACATTTGAAACATTGGAAACATTCCATTACGTTAAAAAATAGGTATATACAGAGATGCACGGAGTTACTCTTTTTTACTTGTAAAGCGATGTGATGTGAAGTGAAGATGATGACATATAAATATCAGTTTATTCTGAGTTTACAGAACAGAACAGAACAGATTTTCCTATATATAGCAATAAGCCACAAGCAAAATTCTCTAATGGGTGTCTTTTCAGAGGGATTAATCGACATTATACAATCATAAAAACTAATAGAAAACTATTAAATGTTTATTCATTTACATTAACATTAAGTCTTTAGTAACGAAAGAAGTACCATTTAGTTAAATTGAGTTAAATAGAGTGAAAAGTACTACTTAGTTCAGAGTGAAAGTACTACTAAGTTAAGAGCGAAAGTACCACTTAGTTAAGAGTGAAATATACTAATTATTACTTAGTTTCTACTGAAAAGTTTTACTTAGAGGTGATGAGAACTACTTACTTAAGAGTGAAAAGTACTACTTAGTTAAGAGTTAAAGTACTACTTAATAGAGAAAGTACTACTTAGTAAAGAGTGAAATGTACTAATTAGTTATGATTGCAAAGTTCTACTTAGGAGTGAAGAGAACTATTTACTTAGGACTAAATAGTACTACCTAGTTACGAGTGAAAGTACTAATTAGTGGTTTTTTATTTGGGGTTTCATTTTTTTGGGGGGGGTTTTTTTTTTTTTTAATTTTTTGGTCTTGAAGAAAAGTCATTTGCTCCATTTCTAATACGCCACTGCCTACCGATTCAACCGCTGAATGTCTTCATCAGCAACGCCTTATGATCTCTATTGCCCAAGTGTACGTGATGATTTAGAGAAAAGATGCTGCAGTACATGCGGTATTTACTTTGCATCTATCACAAGAGCTGCAGAACACAGGCGAGCAGCCCACAACAAGCGCGTATGTTCCGCAAAGTGCGAACCTCACGGATTGTCACAAGACGAGCTAATGAGTTACTGTGCGCAAGCGCCAACGGCTTAGAATGGCTAGATTAGAACGAAGTTGAAGGAGCAGATGATTTTAGTGAAAATTATATGGACATGTTGGTTTCAATAGTCTCTCTTGAGACCGCGCATGATTCTCCATGGACTGAATTAGAGTACCTAGATATTCTTTTTTTTAATCACAGTAGTCACGATTTAAGTATTCTATTGTTAAATCTTTATTACACTTATAACTCTCAACAATATTGATTACTAGTCTTAACTAGTCGTAAATAAAAGCACGAAGCAATTTTTTTTTTTTTCGTTTTACAATAACAATCCAACGCGTTTACGTAAGAAACCTACATTTTGAAAAATCTCACGTGAGACTGGGGGATGGGGGAGGGGGTTGAATAAAATCTCACGACATCTCACCAGGGGGGAGGGAGGGACAGAACATTTAAAAAAACACCTCACGTAATTTATGGACGCCCCCTAATCAAGTAAAAAATTAAAATCACAGAAATTACTAAAATTATGCAAAAGGAACCAACCAGTAAATAAACAATAAATTGCAAAAATTAAATTGAATAGAAATTCCTTAATATCCTTATCGATATCTTATCATTATAATCGAATGATGTAAAGATAAACCGATGCTTTCAGGGACGATAAAATAGGTATAGTAAGACGTCCTCGTTCTCATTGACTAAATAAAAATGTGAAACAACTGAACTATTTTATACATACAATAGTGATTTTTAATTTGAATATGTTGTATGTATTTTATCCTACGAAAATACATTTTTATCTTATGGTTGAAAAATCCGCCCTTGGGATAATAAGAAGTATCTGTGTATATGGACAGGAATATAATACTCTCCTGTGTTAGTATATGGACAGCTTTAGGCAAATGATAATTTATCAATAGGTATATTGTTTGTACATCCGCATTTAACTTACGCTGTGTACCTACAATTGAAAGTCAAATATAAAATGTATGACTCAAGTTAGCTACCACTGAGATTAGGAAATTCAATTAGCTATAGTCTGCGCGTTGTAGCATGATACGAATGTTCACGCTTGCACGCATGAAGTTTTTATTTTTAGATAAATTGTCATACAGATATTATTGTACTTCATGGGTACCCGCCCACTTACAAAATTGATGTGCCACGGTAAACTATGGTATGCCACACCATGTTCCAGTAATTGACCAATACACTTTTTCTACAGACACATTGCCACCGAAAACTACTTTTTTCAAATATAAGGAGGGAGATGTCATAAAAGCGATAGACGAGATAAATAAAGGCGCGAAAGTTAGTTAGAGAAATGTGCCAAAGGTACTTTTCTATTGGAATTAGTTTACGAGAGTATTTCTATAAGCTAGAGATAATTAGTCATAATGGCCGGTTTACACGACGCTAACTTATAGAAGCCAGGGAAAATAAGTTAGTATTAGTAACCTAGACAGATTAAACTCTGGCGCCATGCCGGCCGTTTAAACACAAATGCCCTTCTTTATAACTTAATAAGTTTGTGAAAACTTCCTAATCTGTGAAAAATCCATTGCCACTGGGTGACGACTTTCCTATTTTCATAGACAATTACGTATAATAAAATTACATGTTGTCAATCTGGATACTTTGAGTAAGCGGTTTTTTTTAAAGTCAAGCTGAAATTGTAAGCCAAGATTGTACACCGCAATTTCATGATTTCTTAAATTTACGCGAACACTACACATTGAATAAAACTAAATTTACGGATTTTATCGCGTTTATTTCACTACTTTTACTTATTTTTAATTCCCGACATTTCGGGTGCTTTACAGCAACCATGGTCACGGGGGGGACTGAGATGTTTGACGTCCCAATGTCATAGTTAGTCCGGCTACCTTCAGTTTTTGAATATTAATTTTTGGTCCGATTTACGCAAAACGAGCTTATAGTAAGTATCATGAAGTCTTGCAGTGGTATGCTTAGGTTTGGGTTTAATTTTGTTAATTATAGGATCCCAAGCAGGTGGCAGCACCCATCCATCTTCTCTATTGAAATTTGGATGTTTTTTAATTTCAATAGCCTCGCGTATCATCCTTGGTAGGAATCGGTGTTCTTTTGCGAGAATTTGTGGTTTATCAAAACGAATGTAATGGTGGGGACGATCTTGAACATGTTCGCAGACTGCAGACTTCCCGGAGCGTCGGTGCTTCACGTCAGCTATATGTTCTTTCACGCGTGAATTCATTTTAATCGTGATTGCTGTAAAGCACCCGAAACGTCGGGAATTAAAAATAAGTAAAAGTAGTGAAATAAACGCGATAAAATCCGTAATTTTAGTTTTATTCACCGCAATTTCACATTAAAAATGAAATAAAGAAAAGTTTTTCCAAGAATTAGTGGTCAGCAACCGCTGTCTACTTCACCTGAAGATGCCTCCTATAGATACGAAACACGTGTGGTACTAGTGGTGCTGGGAGTAGTGGTGACGGGGACAGCGCATGCAATTTAGGTAGAAGGGGAAATGCTTTTCAAACTTAGCAAGACATCATTTTATTATATCACGCGGATCTTAGCTAACTAATCTTCAACATCTTTAATATAGTGGATTTCCACAAAGTAACGCCCGATTCTATTAATTACGACAATTTCAGCTTGCTATCCTTTATTTTGACTTTTATTAACTAGCATCGTGAAACCCAGACATTAGCGCAGTAAGTGTCGGCTTTCGATCGCATTGATGTGGATTGAGCGATGCAGTACCACCGCCCTGTTCTATTTACACCGCCCCACGTATAGTTAGCTTAATAGCTTTAAATTGCTTTGCTTCTGATGAAACATAATTGCATGTCCCGTTATGTGCAAACTTATGGACAATAGGAAACTAAGTCTCAAATCTGAATAGACTGTTCTTATTGGAAAGAGGCATTTCATCTTAGTCCTCAAGGGTGATAATGCATCTACATTTTGATAAGTAATCGAGAATAAATGTAGATGTCTATGGGCCACAGCATCCACTTACCATCAGATGGACTGTTTGCTCGTTTGTCACCCCAATTCTACAGAAAAAAAAGAATATGATTCATTCACGTCTTCATCAATACATATTTATCATTATCGACTGACCACAGCTGGACGCAGCCCATTTCCAAGTTGAGAACTTCCGTGATGTTTTTCTAGCGTACTAGCGATTGCACCTAGCACAAACATTCTCAAATTCACCGATGTCACAATTTTAGATGCAATCTAACAGCTAATTTTGGCATTTCCCTTCGAATTAAACAATACTTAAGCAAACATGCATTTGTTACAAATCTTTTAAAACCCACATTTAATGTTCAAGACTTTCCCACCACCTTCGAGCTTTACGGCTGGCCCATTGTCGCTTCAATATTACCAATCCGCAAGGGACAATGTTATTATTCATGAGGTATTAATCAATTGATAAGTTTCTTTCTGTTGGAACAAAGTTTTTCCATTATCAACAGAATCTGGGAGCAATAAATCATATCGACAACAAGGATGCGAGATAATTTATTGATACGCTATTTATTGATTTTGCTTTGTTAATAACTTTATGAAATTATATATATATATATATATATATATATATATATATATATATATATATATATTTTTTTTTTTTTATTGTAATATGCTACACATTTCGTGTTCCGCATGCTTTCATCTGACAGACAAAAGATGATCTATTTTTACAGACTTCAAAAAGGAGGAATTCGATTCGACTGTATTTTTTTATGTGTGTGTTACCTCATAATTTTTCTCTGGGTGAACCGATTTTGATGTTTCTTTTTTACCCGAAAGCTAGTGCTTCTCATGTGGTCCCATATAAATTTAATCAAGATCTGACCCGTAGCTTTTGAGTTATCTTTAATAATGTGTATTTAATTGACTTCGAATACATTGATTAAGTCGTATTGAAGTCGGTTGTACAAAATGTTTAATTTTACCGCTTGTGTTCTTTTAATTTCTAAGTTATTTCGACGTGTGATAAAACTCGGGAGTTCCCGTTACTATTGTAATTAGTTATTAATAAAGGTGCAATTAAACAAGCGCAGCCCAGCGTCGCCAATCCGCATGTTAAGTATCTAATTTAATACCATCTTCTCTAGACCCCACCAGACAATATAAGATATGCCCGGTTCACCATTAACACTGAAATCTTATTTAATAGTTTTATAAACATAAAATTATGTAACTCGAATAATTTGTGACCCACGTTTAAGATGGGTCACATAATATCACATTAATCTTAATATATATATATATATATATAAATTACGTGTCACGTTGTTTGTTCGCGATGGACTCCTAAACTACTTAACCGATTTTGATCAAATTTGTACATGTGCAGTTTGGCCCAAATTGAGAGATAGGATAGTTTTTTTGCCCATGAGTGACTACTACACTATTTTTTTTGCGAATTTAAGGGTTTCTAATAGATCATGTTAGGGTCGTTGAAAAGGGCAGAATAACGTCGCCTGGCAAGCTAGTATTCTATAAAATTATTGTATTATCATTGGTTCTTAAAACGTCTGCAAAATTTCACATTATTCAGAAGGCGTGAAGGAATAAGTGAAAACTGAACTATAAAATTACATTACATTAACATAATAATAAAAGCGTGTTTAATTTGTTTTAGATAAACTACTTGTAGCCCACACGGTTTGTACCAATCGACCGTTTCTACTAGTTCCGCCAACCTACATGCTACTAAAAATTCCTGAAGGGAGTTTATCGCCTTAACACTGTACAACAACCTCATAAATTAATGAAGGAATTCAAAGTCCAGTACAGCAAGTCAATGTGTCAATGACATGTAGTTATCGAGATTGTGGTTCTTTATACATTTTAATACACCTTTTGTTTCCTTTTCAGACGAATACTTAGGAAATTAATAAAAACTATCAGCCCACCACAGAAAGGATATCAAGAAGTGAAGTGCACTATAAAGTGTAACGATGCAAGACAGTTTGCTTGTTGGTAAGGCTTTGTTTTGCTTTGAAGCCCATCTGGATTGATGATAACACACCACACCTGTATCTGTTGTCAAGCAGAAGTACTCCCGCTAAAGTGTTACTATTTTTAAGATTAGTGTTATGCGATCTAAAGTCCAGCTAATGCTAAATGAGTACCGGACCCAAGGAAAGCAGGTTTTTTGCTTTCAGAAGATGCAAAGGACGGACTGATACGTTGACACACTAGAAGACATAGAAGTAATGCCTGAAACAAGTAATTAAGTAAAATAAGTAAGATTTGGAGTTTAGGCCAACTAGTAAAATCACAGGCTCTTAGACATTTTATCCTAGTTCTTCTGAAGTGACTTCGTTTGAAGGTGTTTGCAGGTGTTAATTGGCTACTGTAACCTCTTACCTGCCGTGGACTATCCCTCGCTCATCAACCAATATTTAAAAAAAAAAGATCAATATAAATCCAGAGACAAGGGATACGTATCCGCGGATTTTAAATTCAATCATATACGAAACTTCACACACCTACATTCCATGTTATCATAAAAGCCCGACACTCTTATCTGAACCTACCTATACCACGGAAGCATAACATTAGTATTTACCATGTAGTGACCGAAATAAGAATATCTATCACCCAAGTCATCCCGTGAGTGTCTTTAGAGGCAACAGGAGATGTGCAGAAGAATCTTCTTGGCAACCCGCCGGCCAAGCATGGCACCTATGGCAAATACCCTTCCTACGAAGCAATCTATGGAAAAGGTCCATATTTAACAATGGACGGAATGGACTGAAAGTCTGGACTAACTTGCGTTGATATTGAACTTTAACATGCGAGTATACAACGCAATTAAATAGACACAATTCTAGCAGATGTGATTTTCACACCTAAGTAATCAGAGGTAGAAGAAGATAGATACTTAATATGCACACAGGCTTTCCAACAAGCCCCTATTCTGCGAATAAACTGAACAGAGTAATAAACAGGCTGGTGGTGCAGTTCAACGAGCCAAGTGTTTACGCACATCGCTAGGGTAAGGTTAAAATTACACGTAATAACGTATCCGTCGGAGGCGTGACCGTGTATCATAAATCACATTTAACGCCAAATAATTTTTACCTATCAAAGTCCAGTGTTAAACATTTTTTTAAATGTGCGAGATAATGGTAAGTGTATGCTGAGGCAAATAGATATCTACATTTATCCTCGATTAAGATTCCAAATACATATGAGTTGTCACACCTGAGGACTAAGATGGATACCTCGTTTCCAGTAACAAGGGTTTCCGGTTCTCTAGAAGTATGCAGCTGTTATTTTAAACTATTATTCACATAGGCCTCTCTATAGATTACAAAGGTAAGATATACTATAATGGTCACGCTTGGCAGGTGTTTTGTTACGGAAATTCTTTCTTTTATATTTGTTATTACAAAAGAGGTCTTTCTTATAACAAATGTAAAAGAAAGAAAAGCTACCCAACGGGGATTTTACCTCTGTCGCCTCCCACGGCACCTACTGCACGATATTGGGTAGTGTATAATATTCTTATACACTACCCAATATACAATACAAGATGGCAACGTTTCATTATCATATAGACCTTCCACATAATTAGTCATGAACTCCCCCACCCCCCCCGTCTTTGGCTCAGAAGTCCACTTGTTCTGGACTCCACGAACCGTGAAAGTATAACTGAAGCATACTAACCCCCATCTACCTTTCCTAAACACGATCTCCAGTCGCCTGACACCTATTCTACTGCACCCCAAACCAAGTTGACGCCTCAGCGACCCTCAAAAAAGGGCCTACTCCTTTCTAAAAGGGCGACAACGCACCTGCAATTCCCCAGGTATTGCAGATGTTCATGAGCTACAGTGTTCACTTACAATCAGGTGAGCTGTGCGCTCGTTTGCATCCTCTACCATAAAAAAACGAGACAAGTGCGAGTCTGACTCGCGCACCGAGGCTACCGCACAAACTTGTATGTAGAGTCTATTACGGTTACGGGAATCGAGTTTTGAGACGAACGGATGGACAAGGAAGTGATTGTATAAACGTTCCCTTTTTCCTTTTGAGGTACGGAACCTCAAAAAAGGGAATTGATCTAAATTTCGACTTGTACAAACAATACCCATGGGCCTTGATGAGGCATTTACATTTTATTTAAAATTGATTCAAGCATCAAATCTGGAACTTAGCACAAAAACCAAAAACTTACATGCTTCTTTTCAATATAATTGTTTTCAAATCGATTATAACTGTCAAAAATTGATTGTTGCGGAGAAAATTACACAAGGTTCGAATTGATGCTTCATTAAAAAGCGATTATAAGATAGACTTTAATGTCACAAATACGATCGACGTCACGGTGTTTTTTTATAATGATTGTTTTATTTTTTGTTTACGTTCACCGAAATTATAAGGGTTAGTTCTCTTCAAATTAAACCTAAGCAGTACTCTGACGTAGAAACAATTGCATTATTATAAAAGATATAATAGTATGAACCAAGTGTACCTTTACATTTTAGAGTCTGCAATGCTAATTTGGTAAGATGGTATTCCATCGGTAGATTTCCCCTTTTATCAATAGGAACTGGACACAAAGTAATACTACATAGTGCTTGTTCATTTTTTCGTCAGTTGACTGCGACTCTTTTCTGTAAGGATAAGTTTCAAAAAGGGAATTGTTTAAAATGATTTAAAAATATTTTTTTCCTAACTTGGCGACATCAACGCGCCAAAGTTCACCGCAAGTACCAGGGCGGCAGAGCATCGCTGGAGGTACACAGCGCAATATTCGCGTGGGCCGCTCTCCCCCTGCGCCACGTCCCCCCCGCGCTCTGCTCGGTTCAACGACCGGCGCGGCCGATTCGGCCGACGGCGCGCCTCACCTTGACATTCATCTCGAGCACGCTTTGACCATTACCCCGTATATATCCAAGAACCTTCAGAGATTAAAAAGCCGTAAAGAACATGGTTTCCTGAGGGAAGTGTCTAACAGTGGCTATAACATGGTCCAATAAGAAATCTAGTCTCACAAATTTCAAGGACGAAGATGAAATTATGCATATTCTGTTTAAAAACCTAATCCTAAATATGTTTTCAATATCCATACCATAATTAGCATTTAACAAGTATTTTATTGCTAGAACTACTTTCATTTTATAATAGCCTAATGATTTGTTATATTTACGCGAATTTAAAAAGGTTTATAATTGAATAAAAAAATTTTACGAATTTTATCGCGTTTAATTTTCTTTTTTTTTATTCTCGACGGTTAGGGTGCTATAAAATAGTATTTGCGTAAATATCAGAAATCATTAAACTATTATAAATTTACGGATTTTAACGCATTTAATTTTAACATTTTTTTATTCCTGACCTTTTTAATAGCCTAGCAGTTGAAAAACGTTATCTAATGGACCTTGTGGCCTTCGACTGTGCGATAAATTAATATAGAGAAATTGCCAATGTCACACATTTCTCTTCTTTGCTAATTGATTTACTTCGGAAACAGTGGAGCATGATTCCGTTACCGTTACGTGGGAGAATATAACAGTTTCATTCAAGCAGACAATGGAGTTTTAATTTTGATGAAAAGTATACGATTAATAACGCTGCATTTAAAATAATTATGTAGGAATTTAAAAATATTTTTATAATCAAGGAAATTACAAAAGCGTATAATACGTTATACTCCATACATTCATCACAATCTACAAACGTCTACTGCTAAACACAAACCCCCCCCCCCATAGATTTTCCCATAGCATAGTGGCCACGCTTGGCCAGCGAATTGACAATTTTTAGTACATGGCGGATGGCAGATTCGAACCCACGACCTTTTGAGTTCGCGGTCTGCATCCTGTCATTAGGATACTAATTATACTTATTCTTACACATAGGTATTATATATATCCTTATTTCTACAATATACTAGCTCATAAATCATTTCGGCTTCTTTGATAAATTGATGATTAAATGGACGCCAGAATACTTTAGAAAGCACCAATATTCAACACATTCAATTAAAGACCTCCAATTAAAGCAGTTGTTTTTAATTTATTCCGGACACATTAAAAAGCGGTGAATCATCTATAGTTGTACACAAACGACAATTTGGTGAATAAACGAACGTTTTTCATGAGAAACGCAAATTTTTTAAACTCAGTAAGAACTTGGAGACATACCCATTGTAACAGTCAGAAAGACAAATGAATTCATTAAATTAAGCTAGTTTTTACGGATTTTATCGCGTATATTAACTTATTTTATATACGTTTGTAATTTTAATCATGGTTGCGTAACATAATATAATCACAGTTTATAATTTTAACCGTCACTGTCCCGTTTTCAAACACCATAGTAAGACAATAGCAATGACCTATATGTAGTGCACGGGACAGCGAAAGGAATTTAATCTGGAGGTAGCCGTGGTTAACTATGACATTGGGACGTCGAACACCTCAGTCCGCTTGAAACGTCGGAAACGTAATATAAGTTGATATACGTGATAAAATCCGTAAAAACTAGTTTTATTTAAATGTTTAGTGTTCGCGTAAATATAAAAAATCATTCATCATCATCATTACAGCCCTTCACAAGTCCACTGTTGAACATAAGACTCCCCCAAGGAATGTCACAAAGCACGGTCCTGAGCCACCTGCATCCATCGACTTCCTGCATGTCTTACCAGGTCACCACTCCATCTAATAGGGTCGCCCTACACTACGCCTACCGGTACGAGGCTGCCACTCAAGAACCTTTTTTCCCCATTGGTTGTCGGTTCTTCAAGCTACATGGCCGGCCCATTGTCACATCAGCTTACTAATTCTTTTGGCTGTGTCGGTCACTCTGTTTCTACTGCGGATATCCTCATTTATAAGTTTATCACGCAGAGGACCTCCGAGCATAGCCCTCTCCATAGCTCGCTGAGCGACCTTGAGCGTATAAGTATAAGAAATCTTTATACCAGTAAATTATTCCATTTCTTAGTTGTACGCACTACATAAGACGAAGCAAAACGTTTGGTTCGAATTCGTGGTATACCAACAACAAAGGAGTCCATCTGATACTCCAACGGTGGGACTTATGTCAAACGGTCCAACCCTCTATTCAACACAGCTCGGCTAACGAGTAATGTACTTAATTGCACTTAAATTGCAGATGGTCCATAAAATCACTGCCAAGGTCAATTACGGTCAAGTGTCAAGTGGGCAAGTCATCAAGGAATAATGGTATTCGAATATGCCTTATCTTGTACGGGACCGCGTCGATAAGTCTGAGTCAGTGGTTGACACGTTATCTCGAATGTATGCCGATATGAAAGGAATGATTGAGATTCTAGTAATCTCATAATATAAAGAAAATAATTAGTTAATGGTAATGCCGTAGTGCACTTGATAAAGCGGCATTGAACTTCTTCTATTCTATTAGGTCTTTGAAATAAGTAGCCTTGGTGAATAACGCCGCAATTGGATAATCTTAGACTCAAATCAAATCAGAAGGCTTTAAGACGCAGTGGCTAGATGTCTGGCGGGGTCTATTCCCGCGAAGTATTTGTGTGGTCTAAAATAATTGATCTAAATCTAGGCGTTTGTCCGTGTGCAATTTATGTATATAAAACGTCCTTACGATAAAACTTCTTATATGAATTTTATCGCATTTAATTCTACTTATTTTTATTTCCCAACGTTTCGGGTGCTTTGCTTAGCAACGGGGGACGCGACAAAATCCGTAAAAGTAATTTTATTCAATGTGAGTGTTCGCGTAAATGTATAAAATAAAGCTTACAAAATATCAGTGTAAAATAGCAGCTTAATGCTGCTGTGTTTCGTATGGTGAGTGTAGAGAATCGGGGACCTTTTTTACTGGATACGAGGCATTTCATCTTAGTCCTCAGGGGTGACAAGTGACAAACCATCTGCATATTGATTCTTAATTGAGAATCAATGTGTATTTATTTACCATGAGGTAGACTTTATGCTCGTTTGTCACACTCATTTTATTAAAAAATTTAAGAAATCATTATGACTATAATTAGTTTAATTATTATAATAATTAAACTAATTATATAAGTATATAAATCGATCGATGATCCTAAATCATTCGATCATTCGAGAAGTTATGTCACATTTCACATTTATAAATGTAAGTATGCAACATCACGACAGAATAACTTACAACCCGTTGACGAGTATCAATTATGGTTTTTAATTTACTTCAAAAGGCATAGAATTAGAGATAATTTTATAATCAATCAAATAAACTAAACATTGTGTGTAAATGAGCTCCTGAAAGCTTTAAGAATATATAGAGGACCCCAGGAGTTCGGATCTTAAGATGCTGATGAAGAAGAAACCTTTAAGTCAGAAACATACTATTATGGGTTGGAAAAGTAACTACTTCACCGTACCTACTGCTATATACGTACGTGATAGAGCCACGCTGCAGCTATATTATTGTTGTAGAACTAATAGATCGGCTTGACCGAGGAAGGACCACGTTCTCAAATAATACCAGCGTAAAATAGCAGCTTAATGCTTCTATGTCCCGTATGATGAATGTAGAGAACCAGAGACCCTTCTTATTGGAAACGAACCATTCAATTTTAGTCTTTAGAGATGACAACGCATCTGCATTTGATTCTTATTCGAGGATAGAATTATATTTCCAAGAGGAACAGTGCAACTCAAGTGGACTGTGTGCTCGTTTGTCAACCTTATTCAATAAAAAATACTGATCCCGGCAGAGCTACGATGTGGGTTTTATGGTTACAGCACGAATAAGTCGGCTTCATCAGGCTCAAGCGTAGTCTTCACGCGCCAACAGAATACGAACTTAATAGCAGCATAATGCTGGTGTATATTTTGAGTGACCAGATCCAGATAAACTTTTCACTAGCCAGCCATTCCCTCGTAGTTTTTCGGAGTGACGACATATTTTGTGACAAATGTAAGAGGCGGACAGTAAAAAAAGTCAAACCTGCACATATAATGGAATTTATTTTTTACAGTACTGTTTGACAATTCCAATAGTGAATCCAAAAACGTCTATAGCTCTACGGATCCAGTACAGAAGATTAACATCAACACAAGATTTTTTTGGCGACTGTATCAAACAAAAAAAACCACAACGCGTTCACTTCGATATTGTTTACGATAGATAAATAGAGTGAATTAAGTCATTTTATTCTCTTTCGAACAAATTTTAATAATAATTATGTATAACGAATAAAATAAGCTCGAAGAACCGACAACCGTTGGGGAAAAAAGGTTCTCGAGTGGCAGCCTCGTACCGGTAGGCGAAGTGTAAGGCGAACCCCCACTAGATGGAGTGACGACCTGGTAAAACATGCAGTCTATGGATGCAGGTGGCTCAGGACCGTGCTTTGTGGCATAACTTGGGGGAAGCCTATGTTCAGCAGTGGACTTGTGAAGGGCTGTAATGATGATGATGGTGATGATAACGAATAAAATCATTATAGAAACGCTTCGTATCCTGTTATGTTAAAGCAGCGTACACTGATTTCTAAAATAATTAACAATATATAAACCTGTATACTACAACAACGGTGTAGTGGCAGTATAAGAATATCCATCTCCCATATCGTCCCCTGGTTATCGTAAGATTCGACAAAGGAAAACAAACCTGGAGATGGGCAGAAGCGTCTACCTAATAAGAACAGAAAAATAAAAAAAATGCGGCAGCCAACCCACCCAAGCAAAAATCGAATATAAACTCTATAACCTCATGCGCTACGGTAGTCACTTAACATCAGGTGAACCGTATGCTCGTTTACGCCCTCAGCCAAGCCAAGTTTATCTAAACTCTCGAATCTGACAGGAGACTACTGAACATATAAAATTCAAAAGAAACTATTTTTTCAATTTACCTTTTAAGTAATAGAAAAAAATAGTATATTTATTTATTAAAGATAAAGATTACAAGTAATCTTATTGAGTCATTTTTTTACTTCTAGCACTGATTCGGAAAAACCTCTTGGTCTTCCCAGACAAGAAACCCACCAGAACTATGGTTTTTCAGTGTAATTTAACAATAAACATAGGTTGTACAAACTACTTACAACTCTTATTTAAGGCAGTTTGGAAACAACCTATTTAACAACCCTTTTTATATAGTTTAAGTTTAATAAAATATTTAAACTTGGTAATACAGAGAATTCGTACATTTTCTGGGACTTTGTTGTAATAGCGTCATACATTGCTTCACGCATGAATTACTGACTCTGTGGAGTCGAGAAACTGGTATCACTAGACATTTACATTAAACTAGTTTTTACATATTTTATGGCGTATATTAAATAATCTTATATTTTAACTTATGTGGGAAGTCAGAATGTGTCAAGAAAGGCACTTATAGCAACTCAAAATGCTCTTTTAGTCCCTACCTTAATGTAGGGTAATGAAAGTTGGGTGTAGCAGAAAAAGCACGAGAGTAGAATAAATGCTGTAGACATGCGTTCATTAAGGACATGTTAGGGCTGAATCTGAATGACATGATAGAGTGAAAAATTGTGTAATTAAGAGAAAAGTGTGGTTTGCAACATGATGTTGTGGTCAGGATTAAGAAAGAAATGAAAACCACCGAAGGTTTTGGTCATGTAGAAAGAAAAAACGAGGAAAGAGTGACAAAGCAAATCTAAGTTGCAGAAGTGCACGGCATAGTTGGGAAGGAATGCCGTAGACGAAAATTCGATATCAACTACGAGTAAATTGGCGATACAATAAAGATGGGCCAGATTAAGAGTACCCTTAACCGACGAGCATGTATGCGTAGTATATGCATGTAAAGGAGGCGAGAGAAATGTATCAGAATTGTGCCAAATGGAAGTCCGTAGTGTTTGTGTTATGTTATGTTTAAATTCCGTGTTTCGAATACTTTACAACACCAATTTTAAGGTGAAGGTTGTCGAACACCACAGTCCCTGTCCCCGTGACCATAGGTGCCGTAAAGCACTCGAAACGTCGGGAATATAAAATTAGTTAATATACGGGATGAAATCCGTAAAAACTAATTTCATTTTTAATACAGAAGAAGGGTGACAAACGGGCACACAGTCGACTTGATGGTAAGTAGATGCTGTAGCCCATGGACATCTACATTTATCCTAGATTAAGAATTAAAATGCAGATGCGTTGTTACTGGAATGCCTCGTTTCCAGTAAAAAGGGTTTCAGGTTCTCTACACTCACCATACGAAACACAGCAGCATGAAGCTGCTATTTTTCGTTGGTATATTGTGAGAGCGTGTTCCTTCCCCGGTCTAGCTGACCCATTCGTGCCTTAAGAGGATTGTGATGTGCTGATTACGCGCCGCGAGTAGGTATTTTCGTTGCTTCGTTTCAAATCGGTCGTATGTATCGCCGTCCGGTAGAGAGAGTTGCCTTTGGAAGTAATTGGCTCATCTTGAAATATTGTTTCGAGCGATAGTTTCAACCCCCTAAACTCCTAAGAATCAGCCAATTTTTCCTAGATCGGGGCACCGCTCCTTACTTCGTGTGTGTAGGCGTATCAGTCCCGATTTTTAATGCTGCAGTTTGCGAACGCTCGCGGAAGGAAGTTAACAAAACATAGATTTTAGATGATACTTATATGGTACGCATATTTCCATAAAGTATAAACGTACGACTTTTTTTACATTTTAATCACAATATTAATTACGGAGATTAGAAGCTTATGGGAGGGAAAATTTCACTTGATATTTTACACAAAATCCAAAAAAGAGTGAATAAAATAATAAATTAATTGAAACTTTATCGAAATTCAAATCATATCCACCCTAGCCTGTGACCCTGCGAAGTGACATGGTCAAGAATGCCTACTAAACTATTTTTTTTATTGCCGTTCGTAAAGTAGAGTGTATGATGTAAGTTAGGAGAAGATAAGGCCTCTCCTCAACAACTAACTCCTATTCCAACGCTATCAACACAAGACCGCACTCATATCTCTTACAACTCCACAAGACCACACTTCGATCTCTTACGTGCCTTCATCCTCTTATCAACAACTAACTTCTACTCCTTCACCAACTCCACATCAACAAACAAGTTATATAAAAGGGAGTATGTCCGAAATTAAAGGTTTCTTTATGTTTAAAAAAGATATAAGCTATTTTATTTTCTGATAGTTTTACTCCATAAATAAAGATTACATTAAAAAAAAGTATACATATTATTATACAAAAGTATTTTATTTCCTTGTTTGTTGTGTGTAATACATAACCAGATTTTGACCAAAGCAGAAATGAACAAAGAGAAGAAATAACTAAATAGCATAGGTAGGAGAATTGACGTTTTTATATAAGTGGCGAAATCATTTCTAGAAGGTTATAAAAACTGTCTTCATCCATCCGGAGAAAATTAATCACGTCCTTGGATTACAGGCCATTTAGTACGTTTATGTGGCTTAATTTTTATCTCTTTTTGGAGCCATTTTTTCACCCAGCAACTTCTCTTTTTCTATTTTAGAATAAATTAACCGAGATGGCTAATGCCAAACCAACACGGTGGTGTTTTAAGAGAGTCGGAGGTATTTTGAAGAACTCTACCGCATATGCATTCCGCTCCAACTCCGAACGCGTACTGCTAGGCAGGCCCGTGTGTAAGGTCTACCCCGATAAAAGCCCCGATTTCTGTCCACCCTAGATCGCCACCGATATCGTCTCGTATGTAGCCCGCTTAAGAGGATTGTGATGTGCTGATTACGCGCCGCGAGTAGGTATTTTCAAAAATGCTATCTGTTTCACATCGGTCGCTCTGTATCGCCGTCGAGCGGTAGAGAGAGTTGCAAACTTTGGAAGTAATTGGCTACATTTTCTTTTTGAAATATTGTTTCGAGCGATAACTTTTTCAACCCCCTAAACCTAAACGAAATAAGACAATTTTGTCTCATTAGATACAGTATACCTTAATTCAGGTCTGTACTGTATTATGTTCCTTTTTAATAACTCAGTTTAATTTAATTTAAATAAATATAAACGCTCGAGGAAGTTTTTAAGTCAAAATTATAGATATTTAGATGCTAATAACTTATATGGTACGCAATATTTCCATAAAGTATAAACGTACGAACCTTGTTTTTCATTATATTCACAATATTTCCAAAAATTACGAAAATTAGACTTACGGGAGGGAAAACGTTATCACTTTTTGTATGAAAATTTACAGCTTCACAATCCTCATAATACAGCTGCAGCGTGATTATATTTTATAATGTAAACCCGGTTATGCGACATTTCAAGTCGCCAGTAAAATTTAAGCTTTTTTTAAAAACCGTTAAAAATAACAGTTCAATTTCATATAAACCAAAACATAACCACCATTATATCTGTGAATTGTGCAAATCGATAAGTACGTAGGTACAACGGTGACCAAAAGCACACTATATACATTTACAGTGCCAAAAGGTTGGAGCATAAAAAAGAAAACGGCTCATGTACGATCGCGCGCCTTTGTTATTTTACATGAGTCATTATGGCAGTTATGGTGAACACGGCGAACGTGGCTTACGAGGAAAACATACGCGAAACAACCCGATAACGTCATGGCTTGGGTGCCTAAATATAAACCATTAACAATATAATTCGTTTAAATTGTTACTATAGCATAATTTTGCAATTATTTAAAAAAGGTTCACCCATTTTAGTCGATTTTAAGCGACTAATGTATGTACTAATGATTTGGTGTGACTAATTCTCTTGTGTCCTATTTTACTTTCATGTAATACTACCGATCCGCCCCGGCTTTGCACGGGTGATTTCCAGGTTTTCGACAACAGTGCCATCTACCGGGTCCAATTGAGTTTTTATATCATACTCAAATACACACAAAACATTTATCAAAATTGGTCGAGCAGTTTTAGAGTTTTTACGAGAGTAACGGACAGCAATTGACTATTTATATATATATATATATATATATATATATATATATATATATATATATATATATATATATATATATAAGAGAGATGAACCCAGTCCATCTGGTAAGTGGCTATACCTTCAGGCTGAAAGAAAGCAGTGCAAGCAGTGCTTGTTTGGCAGCAGAAATAGGTAAGAGAGTTATACTTAACCAGATCCTAGATGGATACCATGGCAAAAAAAGAAACCTACAACCTGATTACCTAAGAAAAATGTTATAAAAGTGTTACTTATAGTCTACTCAATGTATATTTAAAAGTATTTGAATATGTAACACCCTCCATTTTATACTGTATAAGCATTGCTGCATAATTATTAATTATATTATCCTAACTTATATTGGATTGAATAAAATAAATGAACACATTTACATGTATTTACATTTTAAAAATAAATTTTCGTCCAACAGATAACATATTAAGCAAGCAACATGTAATTTGTTATTGCAGGAAACAGTGCACATTAAAATGGGTATATTCAAAAAACATAAAAGTTTATTTATAACTACCACATTTTTAGTGTATATTCATTAAAAACAAACATAATGCTATGTTTTATATTTATGAATTCTATGACTGCATATAATTAAGTAAAAAAGTAATTGCAGTATTATTAAACATTCAAAATCAAAACTTTTTATTTAATTTAAGCTTGTTTAAAACTTTTCTGAACTTCAAAACCTAAACATTGCTTTGAAGTTAACAAAGAAAGGAACAGGGTATGAGTTGGTGCAGTAAGTGTATTTATATGAATTTACTAATGAAGCTCTACCAACCAGTTTTATGTGCAATAAAGAAATAAGTAATTTGTTGCATTTTGAAGAGACCAATAAGAGCAGTAGACTCTTAAAAGAAGAATTAAACAGAACCTGAGAAAATAGAATGGTCTATTGGTCAAACAGTCAAAATAGAATTTTGATCTTACCATTAATAAAAACATGTAAGAAGTGGTAAAATTAAAATTTTTGTAGAAGGAACTTTAATATAAATAAAATGAGAACATCATCAATGTAGTCGAAGTCAATTAAATAAGCATTATTAAGGATCACTCTAAAATTTTATAGTCAGATCTTGATCAAATTTAAATGGGACTATGTGAGAAGCACTAGCTTACAAATAAAAAAAGAACCATCAAAATCGATTCACCTAGAAAAAAGTTCTGAGGTAACACACATAAAAAAATACAGTCAAATTGAGAACCTTCTCCTTTTTTGAAGTCGGTTGAAAAAGGATTGGGTTGGATTTAGAATTGTTTAGCAGGAATTTGGGGGAGTAAGGTGTTTTATTTGGTAGAGGTTTGGTCCCCGATTATAATAATACCACTTACATTAAAAGGTAATGCACCCTTATCGAAAAAATAAATAAAAACTATTATAACCTAAAATGCATTAAGTATGGAAAATGAACCATTTTGTATTATTAACTGACTTTACGGTTCTGGATTCTAGTCTTCTAATATTTGTATTCAGTGAAATCCATGTTCGGCCCATCCCTACTCTTAATGTGAGTGGTATTATTATAATCGGGGACCAAACCTCTACCAAATAAAACACCTTACTCCCCCAAATTCCTGCCAAACGATTCTAAATTTCAACCAAAGGACCACAGATACACAAGTGTTATGTTAGAAAAAGACTACTAAAATATTTCAACCTACTGCTTTTTTACGATCCGCCACTATTAAGACTTAGACATTCATATCAGGATATAATATTAGAATAATAAGCACACAGAAAGGAGTTTTATATTTATTATTAAAATAATCCAAGAAAAATCATATACAGTGGATCCCCGGTAATCCAACAAACATTTTGCAGGGCAGTGTCGAACTAACGAATTTGTCGGATTATGGGGTACTGCCAAGACCCCCCCCCTATAGTCCTGAATTTTTTACAAAAGCGTACCTTGTAATCCGACAAATTATAAGATTCTATATGTTATATAACTACTACTACATAATAACATAATGATCATATGTTATTATGTATGTTAAATTTAGTAAATTAAACAATGCAATAGAGAGCTTACGTTTTATTATAAAATGGACGTCATTAAAGTTATAGAACTTACAAAAAATATGCAACTTTATATTAGGAAATAATTATGTACAAACAAATGTACATAGCAAAATAATTATAAATTATGAATTAATTAATTTCAGAAGCATCAATTTAAGAGCGTTATCATGAAGCAATGACGCTTTTTGAGGAAAACTATGATCTTTCAACCATTTTCAGAATCAATTTTTTTAATCAGCATCAAAACAACACTCTATGCATCAAGCAAAATAGTGATGGTGCATACAAGTTATAACTTTTTCAATCATGTATTAGCGAAGATTGTCAAAAAAATATTCATAAATAACAGAGCATGTCGGATTACGGGGGGTGCCGGATTATCGGGGGTCCACTGTATATGAAAACTTTTAAAATAAATTCTTTGAAAATATAGTGCCATGGTCGGACATAAAATTCAATAAAACTTGTTCAGTAAATTCTGTCAATAAGAATACCTACAAAATAAATCAATAAAATGAGGAAAACATATTTTATGCTGGTATTTTTTGGGAGCATGGTAGCTTCCCGTTTGAGCTGTTCTCACTACAACCTGAATAAAGCTGCAGCATGGCTTTACCACATAAAATTAAATTGCATTAAAAAATATTTAAGACACCCAAAAAAATATTAAAGACACCCAGAGTTTCTAGTTAGTTCTGCTCTGAGGTCCTGTTATGCAAACTAGTGTACATTTTGACATTCATAAGAGCTTTAAACAAACCTAAATTGAAAAGTTTTGAATTTGAAAACAAGCAGCTTTAGTTAGGTAGTGCAGTGACTTATCATATGGCACTACAAGCTGTGGATTGAAACAAATGTTTACATCATCATCATCATTATAGCTCTTCAAAAGTCCACTGCCTAACGTGGCCTATGTTGTGCAGTGTCCCATAAGCAATGCCACAAAGCACGGGCCTGAGCCACCTGCAACCATCAACTTCGGGGGGGGGGTTCACCCTACACTTCATCTAGCAGTACAAGGCTGCCACTCTAGAACCATTTTTCTCCTTCGGTTGTTGGTTCTTCAGCTATGAGGCTGGCCCATTGCTGCTCCAGCTTACTAATCCTTTGGGATATGATGGTCACTGTGGTTCTTCTATGGATATCTTCATTTCTAAGTTTATCACGCAGAGAAACTCCGAGCATAGCTCCAATATTTATATGGCCTACAATAATTATTCCGGGTTCTGGGTATTTGTCCATATGTAATTTATTTATGTAAACCACCACAATACAGCGAAAATCTTAATATGACATTTTATTAAATTATCAATAAAGAATTACATAACATTAGAAATCAAAAGTTGGTAGAACTTGACAGGTTGTGAAAATTTCTTTGATTCTGAAAAATTTTAGTTCTATTAGGTTCATTTAAAATCATGGATTTGCACCGAAATTTGTAATAGGTACAAAATTACAATTCAATTTTCAAGGAGAGATAAAATTTATGAATAATGAATATTAGAGAAATGCCTGATAAATATTATTTAATTAGTGGTAATAAACTATGGCAATTATAAGCAGACTGCTGAGTCAACATTCTTGTAGTCATCTTAGCTCCCTAAATATTCACTTATTTTTCAACATACCTGTATATTTATTGTCATATCAGCAAATGTTACATATATATACTAATTTTATAACGTAAAAGAAAATGGACTTTTTTGTTACTTTATAAAAATAACTTTCTTAAGAACCTTTAGGGTATAGAATCAAAATGTTAAAATATAATTTCATACTCACATAAATTAGGCCAGAATAATATCTGTCCTTGATGTTATGCAGCACGGAAGCCTCGTTGAGGCAGGTCAACTCCGCCATGTCCTCCACTTTGTCAAATTTCGGTGGATTCATCTTTTGGATATCATCTATAGGCACCAGCATTCGCTTGCCAGACTCCGCTATTTCCACCTCGACTTCATCTCCCCGTTCTCCCTTTATTCCTGCCGCTACGAAACCCTGGGTCTCATGGGGCACCCACACTAATCGTTTCTGAGTCCATTCCGCCTGCGTAGCCGGGTCATTGAAGCTGTTCCGGTCCACCGACAAGTACCGGAGCTCCGGGTCGTTCCTATCCATGTCCACCATCGCGCTCAATCACGCCGCGCGACCCGACTTACGATAACCTAAAACCGGCGCTGAATACCACATTAAACGCACGCCCCTACCGACACTGCACACAACACTTGTTTTTTAAAGACACCCGTAAGTTCGTCTCGTGTCGCTATCGCGATACGACACGTACAAAATGACGATTGCGCCCGACTGACACGACTGAATGACAGAATCGCAACGGTTATTACGGGTAGGAGGGATGAACCGGTCGACGCCCGAATTCACGTTGACTTCACCCGAAAATATTACAAAACTTCCAATGTTTCACTGGACGGAATGTTTAAAAGATCAATTATTCTTTCTTACTGTATATATTCTACATTTAATAAACTAATAAGATAAAAGCTAGAATGACTTTTTAGATTGTAACGAAATTATGTGCACACAAACACTCCAAACCTACTTTTACGTCAAATGACAATGACAAGAAGATCAACTGAACTGATGGAGCATTGTTGCCAGAGCCAAATTTTCTATTGCTATGTTCAGTAAGCAAAATTGTCATGTTCGTTACAAACATCGACCTACGGATGGTTTAGCTTATAAAGGTAAATAAAAGAGATAGAGATTAATTTTATAGGGTTCGCTGTTGCACAAAAGAACTCATTGCAAATTAATTATAATAATTTGGACAAATTTCAAGGCAACACAAAAACTAAACAAAAATCGGTTAGCGTCCTGTTCATCACTGTCCCTTTGGCTTCAATCTTAAATAAAATATTTCTTTCCACATTTTCTCAATATGGCTGATAAAATAAGCACGCGTTCGGCGATCATTTATTCAAAGATGGAGGATGGGTCGAAAATAGTAAGAGTGTAAGCCATGTTCGCAAAGTAGTTTCCACAATCTTTTGCGATACATTGAATCGTTATGCAGTATTCAGAGTACTGACTGGTTTTCATTGGAAGTATTTGAAAATCCATTTCTTTTAAGTGATAAGATATTGATATTGGACACGTCCTTTGGCATGAATTAGCACTAGGCTGCCAATGATTGACCACGTCCTATAACGTAATAAAATCTTACCAAAATGACATAAATGGCAGAAAAATTGTCGGAAATACTAACGTAGGCCGTTGATAAAAAA